>CM061535.1:86358176-86610917 GCA_030545055.2 Neoaliturus tenellus
GTCACATTTTTTATATCAAGTCAAGGGTGTTGTAAAACATAAACAGATGTCGTTTTCCCACGGAGATTTATCTAAACCCTTGTACTTTTTGTAAATACATATTTCAGGCCGAGACTTCACCGCAGTAAATCTTACCCGGCTTCAGAGAGGAGCGTGTTTAATATCAATATTATTTATAAATATTTTTAAATGTAATTTTTTTAGTTGTACTTATTTTTTATTCATGATACCGTTTTTCATGTTATGTGTCATAAACAAATTACTACCAAAACAGTAAATTCGTAAAACAATATTTTTATTTAATACTGTACTGTTAGTTTATTTTCTAGTAGTAGTGTCAAATTGTTGGTGCTGGCTCAGTTCAAGGTCACCTGAGGGATGACGTCATCGAGGTCAATGACCTCACCGATGACGTCATCGATGACGTCATCGATTGCGTCATCGATGACGTCATCATTTATGACGTCATTTCTATGACGTCACACCCATGACGTCACAGAAATGACGTGCTGATGACGTCATCACCCCTTACGTCATCAAAATGACGTCACCGACGCCACTGAGGTCAAGGTCACGCCGAAACTTAAAATTAAATTTTTTGGCACTTTTGCTGTTTCTCGCACTACGCTCCGAGTTTCAGTCAGAGTCCCCGTGACCTTGACCACTTGGAGCGAATTTTCGACGAGAAACGGCAAAAGTGCCAAGTTAAACTCGAGTTTCTGACATGACTCTGCCTAAATGGGCAATCGGTTATCCCTCAGGTGACCTTGAACCAGTACAACGCCCGCAATTTCATGTTACTGCGACCTTGAAAACTTAACAACGGAGCGCCGACACCGATGCGCACCCCACGACAGCCACCGAGTGACTGACTGTCAGGCTCCGTGTACTCTAGGTATATGGGGAAGTGGAGGGGGAAATGTCAAGGTCATCCAAATGGAGTTTTAAAAAAGTTGAAGAGTAGAAAGACTACTCTTGTGCTTCCTGGGCGACCTCATCAATTTCCAACGGATCTGTAAACCAATCCGATCTGTAACGGCAGGAGTCCAGAAAACAGGTGCACCACCCATCAGGTTGTCCGTAGCACTTCCGACAATTGGTAAGATTGGAGAAGTGAAATTTAATACACCGCTGCGGACAACAAGCATAAAAGTATTTGGATTTGTAGATTTTGAAAGTTTGTAGTACCGGTGGTGGCAGCTGTTGGTTCTTGCATCTACACCTGCAACATCCGAAGCATTCACATTGCCGGCAGGCCAGCCCATCCACTTGCCACTTTGGTAAGAGGAAACACTTATCCTCACAGCAATAGGTTGTCCCCGTCTCTTCCTCCCAACGCTTCTTTGCACAATATGTGACGCCTTGTATCTCCAAACACCTATGCTCGCAACATGAGATGCGCTTACTTTCCATAGTTGATGTTGCTTTGACGAGGGAGCACGATGAAGTGATGCTGTGGTCAGTGGGAATGGGGTTTATATAAACTAAGGTGGGTGGAGGGGGAAAGGTCAAGGTCATCCAAATGAAGTTTTAAAAAAGAAAAGAGTAGAAAGACTACTCTTGTGTATCTATAGCGATTTCATTGATAGTGAGTGCTTCTGTATGCCAAGTTGATCTGTACTGACAGGCTCCTAAATAATGTTTGCAAAAACCTGCAAAATGATTGTTGCACAATTTGCAGCCAGTTAGCTGTTTTAATGTGAATTCAATGCAACGTTCAGGGCAACAAGTGTACTTATGCCCTCTCATCTGGTACACATGGAATGTCTTCAACTCCGGTTTCGGCTTCTTCCAAGACTTGCACTTACACATGCATTGACCAAAAGCTTCACATTTTCTACACGCCAGGCCATCCGCAACATCAATGTCATTTGGCCATGAAAAACATTTCTGTTCGCAACAGTAGTTGAGTTGACTCTCCATGTTGCTGTAGTGAAGGCGCGCGATGAAATGATGCTGCAGTCATTGAGAGTGCACCTTAAATAAACTCAGTGGAGGGGGAAAGGTCAAGGCCATCCAAACGGAGTTTTAAAAAAGATAACTAGTCGTCCTCCTCCTCCTCGTCCGTTGTACTTGGAGAGCTGTCAGACGAAGAGCCCCGTGCAGGTGCTCCCCAGATGAAAAACAAATCAATTTTAAAACGAAGACCAGGATCTTGCATCATCAATTCCTTTAATTTGTCACATACTAAGTCGACCTTGTGTAAGGTGTCAACAACAAGCTTCCAATTTGTTGGCTCAATATAACTTGTAGTAGAGTCCGCCTCGCTGATAACCACATCCTCCGGCCGTATTGGAGTGTAAAGATGTGTAAAGTTCTTTGGCTGAAGCTGAGGCTCAGGCTGGCTTGAAGTGGAAGGTTGAGTGTGGACCCCTGTCGCATCGAAATCCATAGTCATTCTACATTCAATGTTGGGGTTTTCGTTTAATACATACACCAATTTCTCATGCAACATATCCACTTCTGCCGAGTCTTGCAAATGAACATTCCAGGAAAATGGCCATTCTTCATCCGTAGTGGAGTCAACTCGAGAAAGAGTGCTGTCCGCCATGATAGCTAAGCAAGGAATGATGTGAGCTACAGACTGTGGTAACAGTATTGAAAAGTAGAGGGGGTAAACCAAAAGTATGTGGAGGGGGTATTTTCAAGGTCATTCAATTTGGGTTTTAAAAAAAAGGAAATAGTGGAGGGGGAATTCTCAAGGTCATCCAATTTGGGTTTTAAAAAAAAGGAATGAAGGTTACTCCTCTTCAGCCTCGTTGTCCCCCACATCCTCATTAGCCTCATCTTCATCGAAGTCAGACTCGCCGTAAGGGTAGATCGGGGACATGGGCGAATATTGTGGAGATTGTTGACCGTTGTTATCGTCCCCTTGCATTCTGACTTGGGACCAATCATAATTTAAATTCATTTGTATTATGATTCCAGGGTTGTCCCGCAGTATTTCCTTCATCCGTTCGCAAATTGTTTCCAAATAGTGTACACTATCGATCGACAGTGTCCAACCCGTACTTGTACCAACATCAGTAGTGGAGTCAGCTTGGCTGATGGTGTTGTTGTCTGCCATGGTTGCTTGTCGGACAAGGAATGACGGTTGATGTGATGCTCATGCAGGAACATGGTGAAGTGGTGGGGGGTGTGGTGGAGTAGTGGGGGTATTTTCAAGGTCATCCAAACGAAGTTTTAAAAAAAAGGAAAACCTACAAAGTGACATTGAAACTTTCCAATTGATGGTGGCGAGCGTTTTCTTCTGCAACCTTGCCGACACATGTGACTATGCCATACAGTATGAAAAGTACAACCATAATAAGGCCGAACAATAAAAGATAGCCGTTGACTATCATGATATTTTCTGAGTGGATCTGCTTTCTTCTTATCGCCCTCTCCTGCATCCTCTTCTCCAACTCGTGGACGAAGTCACAACATGCGTGAGGACATCTTTCATCTGTTGGTAGGTTTGCCATTGTTGATGTTGTCGATGTGGCTGTTGAAGATGGAATGAGGTTTCCAATTGCGATGTGCCATGTACACCAATAGTCAAGTGGTGGGGGTAACAAAGCAGTGGAGGGGGAAGTTTCAAGGTCATCCAAATTGTGTTTTAAAAAAACCTATCTTGTTACTGAGCTTATATGTCAGTAACAAGATAGGTGTTTTTGCTCTTTTACTTCTTTAATATAATGAAAAAATATACATATTCTACAATGGTTAGGACAAGAAATACAACTGCTAGTCAGCTGAAGTAGTCCAAGTTGTCTGGCTCGGTCTTCATCGACGCCGGTGAGGAAGCTGTCGAGGAGTGTCCAGGCTCTTCCTTTGGCTGCCGGGTGTTCCGTATATTGCAAGCGTAAACCTGCACGTTTATACGGTAGCCTCGTGCCACCATCAACTGCAACTCCTTGTACAAGTCGTTTAGCTCCTGCTGAGTCTTGATGCTCACCTCCTCGTAACTTGCGCAACTAACGTTCAGAGACATCTTGATGTTGCTAGGTTGGCTGCTGGAGTAGAAATGAAGCCGAGGCACAGCGCTTGGAGGTACATGAAAAAGTGGTGGGGGTAATAGTGGTGGGGGTATAGAAAATCCAATTAAACAGTTCTAAACTTTTTCCATCGATACAATGGAATGGAACAAATAGCGCAGGTGTCCTTGTAATTTTCAAATCGAAACAGTGGCGCTAGAAATCCGAATTGTTTTATACCACCATCCTGTACGAATCGCCGAAGGTCTCTGACGGCGGCCTCGCCACAAGGCCTACAAAACTTTTCCCCATCGTGGAACTTATACCAGGAGTATTCCGAATACCCTGTATTTTCCCTCCTGTAGCGTTTGACATCTTCTTTTATTGTTAGTGGGATATTGTCTTGTAAACATGTTGGGAACAAGTCCTTGTGAGTTATAACTCGTTGTATGCAAAGCTCGTACAAGGTGCTCATCGTTTGCTAGTTGGCAACAGACTGACCGTTTTTCGCATCCAAGCAGGTTTGAATCCTAGTGCGGTAGTGGGGGTAATTACAGTAGTGGGGGTAATTGTGAAATGCAAATGTCAAAGGTCAAGGTCACCCGCGAAGTTTAAAAAAAAATGCAACATATCAATACGTGAAGTCTGTCACATATTGATATGTTGCATTTTTTGTTTTTTTTTTATTTTTTTGTCTTTTATGATTCGTTTATTTATAAAACATTACAACAACAACATATGTACAACATTAAAACTTAAATCTAACACTGCTGCTTGTCAGCGATGTGGATGGTCAACTCTGTAGAATTGCTACCCGTGCAGCCGTGGGACACCAGGTATAGACACCCGGGTTGAATAGAGCGAAGATCCTCGTTTTGTAGAAGATGGACGAATCTCTTGGGCAGGTACACCTGGAACTTTGGTTCATCCCCCGGAGTAAACGGTGCCTCGCTGAGACTGCAGCAGATGGCCTCCCCAACTGTAGTCTCCATCTTCTTCATAGCATGGATTATGTAGTGCTTCTCGTCTTTTAGTTCCGAGCACTTCTTTACAGGTAATATTGTTGACTTGGAGTGAGCATTGAACTGCTCGACCAAAGTCTGAAGGAACTGGTGAGATGCCATGGTCAGGTTACAGATCGTCTTCTTGCTCGGAGATGTTGTCGTCTCGGAATCTCGAGTAATACTCATGCCAGGTCCCTGTCTGCTCCCCACTTATATACTCTCCGTTACCCCCACCACTCCCCAATTCCCCACTTTGAAGGTAAGAGGCGAGTTTATAGGCATTTTTCAAAGCGCAATGTCTATCTTTATCATGTTCTGGGCTTTTTGTACAAATACATATGGTTTCCAACATGTATTGATAATTCTTATCCAATTCCACATCATTAACCGGAACATGAGTAAATCCTTCGATCCATCTTTTCTTTTCCAGCCCCTTTGTGTAAATATTGGTAAACTTGTCTGAAAAGTGATGCATAATGTGATACAAGTCCGTGTAACTTGTAAAACCATCATACCAATCGATATGATGGAAGTGTTTTGAAATCCATCTGTTGGTAGTAGCGGCTTTACTAGTTAAAGACGAATAAGAACATGGTGGTTTAAATAAAAACGAATAAGGAACACTTGTATTCATGTCCAAAAACACAAGTTCTTTTATAATGAATCTATCATCATTACCACGAAACGCTTGAAACTCAATAATACCAGGCTTGGACTTTACTTGTTGTTCTTCTCCCTTGTCCATTTTGAAGGTCACACGTCTGCTCATTACGAAGTCAGGAGGTCAACTGATTTCCACACCACGGTAGGTACTACTTTTATACCAGGCCGTACAGTTGTTGGCGCGTTGGTGTATATTTAACGTGGGCACCGTCCCCAATAGGCCTAACCCCACAAAATGTTGGTTATTGTTTTAAAAACTAACCATTGTCATTTAAGAGTCCATCTTTATATTTTCCTTATTTTCATTTTCATCACTAACACTTGATTCTTCTCCTCCATCTTCCTCTTCTTCCTGTTTTACTGATCTCTTATGTAGTTGAGCGTACTTTTCCAATTGTCTCCACATCTGTACTTCATGAGGAACTCTATTAAATATAGAAGTATCCACAGGTCCGTATAATATAGGTGCGTCCGGTTGTTTGTCCAAAGTGTCTTCCAGATAATCTTTAATAATCGAACTTGAAAACACCAGTTGTCTCAAGTATCTTGTTATAGGTTCAGTAGCACAAGTTAAAATGAAAAACTCCTCTCGATTAAGTTGAATTTTGTTATCATGTCTTGTTGTGTCTCTAAACCGTAGCTGATGATCACCACGTTGTTTAATGATATCAATTTCCACATTTGAATCCAAAAGTCCTACTCTTGTCTTTCTTCCAAACATGTTACTACTTAAATAGCATTCTAGTAGATGCAAATGTTTCATAAACGATTCCCAAGCACTGTCCGTAAACAAAATCATTTTGGGTCCATGAGTTAAAATTACAGTAGGGGAATAATCTGTAGATTTCATAACACCGATTAAAACACTTTTATCCAAACTGGAAGAGATTGGGTAAAATATTCGCAAAAATACCTCACTCAATATGTTTGGAGAAATATTATCTTCAATATCCCTTTTTCTCTTTTGTATAGTCTTTCTTCTTTTACCTTTTTCTTCAACATTATTACTGGCGTGAAGTTGTCCGCAAACGTTTTGTTCACCTCCTTCCTGGTGACCTTGAGGATCTAAAAACTCAGATATCTCCTTCTCAATATCTACCACATTTTCAGGTGTACCACTAGGAGAAGCCATATTGAATACGATGCTACCCATACAACAGTAGGCAACAAACTGATGAGGAGCGGTCTGTACGCTCTGCTTTTATACTCGCGGAATGAAACAAAACCGGTTCTTACAATACATTTTTAACAATTCCAGTTAAAGGTGTGTATGTTACGATTTTATCATGTAGAATTAAACAGTATGCAGTTGTATTAGCCGGTATAGCATCGTTGAATTCCATTTCTATTTTTATATCCACACTTGAAGACTTTACTGATTCATTTTGTTTAGAACAATCGATTACAACTATTGGGTAGGCATCGAAATATTTGTCAGGTGGTAATAAAGGTGTATTTGTTTTACCGTAATATGAACTTTGGAATCTCGCGTACATATCGTACAATATACTGTATTTCTTCTTAGTGAATGACACATTTAAATTGTCGTATGGAAAGAATTGTGAATTTAAATAAACTTTAATATTTTTCAAGTCACAATGATCAAATTGTCCTGCATGTTTAGTAATGGCGTCTCTTCTACCTGTTTGTAAACCAAATATAATATACCTGGCTCGTTCTACATAATTCGATGTTTTAACAGTCCAAGTGTGTCGATCCGTAGTAGGTAAACTGGGATGCTCATGAAATTCCCAACTTCTAAATGGAATAACAATATCACGATCGGCTTTTAATTTTCTTAAAAGTAGCATTCTATGCTCGTCAGCCAATTTAACATGTGGAACTCTCCATACAATTTTGTCTAATTTTAATTTCCATTCTAAAGTCGCATCTGTAGTAGCATCTGCAGCTTTAATAATGTCTTTATCGTTAGAAGATCTCAACAAAACTAATTCTTGTTTAACGTTTAATATTATTTTCCTATAATCTTCAGCAAAACCAAGCAGCAAACGTAATGGAATATGAAAATCAAAATATCCATTTGGATTTGGAGTAATCGTGTCAATCGTAGGTAATACCCATCCGGCAGGTTTAAGTAAATTGGTTTCATTGGGTGTTATAGATGTTAATCCTTTTAAAGTTGTCGTAATACCTACTTTTTTAGTGGAATCAACTGTTACACCTGATATTTCATATCTAATTTCATCAAATAGGAAAGCCATAGGATTATTTATAAATGGAACTGTTGTACCAACAGTAGTACCGTCCTTTTTAGTAACTTGTCCTTCAATATACAAGTAACTTTCACATGGTAGTGTGTAAATGTCTTGATTTTGTATGGGAATACGAATTTCATCGTTATTGTTTAATTTCGATGAAGTGTAAGGGTTGTGGGTGTGATATTCTTTTTCCCATAGGGTTTCGTCGAATGTTGGACCCTGCGCTATATCCAGTATATCCATACTCGGTTAATTTTAATCCAATTCTCTCTAAGAAACGAATGTTCTCGCGTGTTAACTCCTCCACAGCTGAAGAGCTACTAATGCGGTTTCCCGTAGGTTGTTCGCTTTTAAATGTTAAACCCATGGTTTTGTATTAAAGTGTCGATTTTAAATGTAATCTAATCGTAATAGGCTCTTCTCTGAAGTCTACCAAGTTACCGTCTTGATCCAATACGCTCAACACGATGTCTGAAATGAAAGTGGTGTTCAACGGTAGATATACCAGGTTTTGTGGCTTTTCAACAATTTTAAATCCAGGTGGTACACTTGGGTAAAAAGTATGTATGATGTGGGTGTTAGCCCCGTCCCTGTAAGCACCTTGTATAATGTTACAAGTTATGTCTATACTATTGACTTTTAATATTGTTACTGTTTTCTTACCGGAATGTGTTACATCTGGTTCTAATACAGGCCCATCGTTGGAAAATCCTAATAAATCACCAATTGAGTTTGGTTGAGTGAAATCTATATAATATTTGGAAGTAATTTCAGCTTTCATCGTATTATTATTACCTTTTAATGTTATATTGTCTTTTCCCATTTTAGTTTGCAAAAATTCATTTATATGATCAATTTCATAAGAACCTGTGGGTAACCTGCACTCTTGTAAGTCTGTAAATTTTCCACCGGCATCCTTTCCCTTATAATAATGCAATATGTTATTTTTACCTTCCGTAACATTGGGAATAGAGTTGTACGTTGTAAAATCCAATAGTGCCGCCTCCCAAAACCTTCCTTTTTGCAAGCGTAACGCTGGAAAAAGGATACTTCGTAAATTGGACGATTTTCCTGTTAATGATACCGTATAGGAAGACATCTCAATAGTGACTGATACTTTTAGCTAGAAATTCCAAACATAAATGGCCGCATATTGAAGTATTATCAGGTTGTTCTCTTTTATAGTTATAATATATGTTTTTAGCAGATTTAAAGTAATTTTGAAGTCCTTTTGGTGGTGGCAAATTACCGAAACTATCAAAATAATATACATTGTTATTTAGTTTCTTATAACAAACCCAATGGGTGCCAGGCCCTTCAGTATTATCCAAATTTACAATTCCAGTCTCATTTTGCCACATTTTCTTTGGTAAACTGTCTTTCATGAATACACCGCGGAAAAATGGTATTTTTAAACAGGAAATATATTTAAATAATTCAACATTGGTTAATGCTTTATGTGGTATGACCAATTGATTTCTTTCATTTAATATGCACGATAAGGTCTTAGGTAAAGACCTGTCCCGTTTTTTACCATTGACCACACGGTGGGCTTCTTCCTGCCTTTTCTTGTAGATCGTCGTCTTCTTTTTATATTTCCTCCATGTTTTCTTGTGGTTGACCTCCTTTTTACTCTCCTTCTCCTCCTTCTTCCACCTCCTACCGCTGTTTTAGCCTTCATACCTGCTGTTACTGCTAAAGCTGCTGCTTTTTCTGCTATGCTAGCGTCACTTGATTTTACTCGTTGCCAAGCTATGTCCGCAAGCTTTTTGTCAGCTATTGATCTATTTTTTGAATCGGCAAACGTGGAATATGCGATATCGTGTTCTTTACAAGCCTGATCTAACTTGTTTATGCCAGGATCGCCTCTTTCCAGTCGTTTTTTCAATTTAGTTCCTGGTCCGCAATACTGATAACCTCCTGGTATATGAAATTCGTATGGTAATGCGTCTATTGCTCTATTTACTATGGATCCTACTGGAATTTGTTTTAAAGCTTTACTTAACAGAGAAACCGCTGTGGACGTGATCCCACCTCCTTTTCTTGCAGTGTCTCGATATGGACTGATGTATTTGAACGTCATTATTGTCCTTTTATAATGGCAATGTGCAACTCATGTGTTAACTCTATGACAGGTTGCACATAAATGAAGTCATTTATTAAGTTATTTACTTAAATATCAATATCACCCCAATCTGATGATCTAAACTGTTTCGTTTTAGGGTTAATAAAGTATTTATTATAAATTTCTCGTTTAATATACACACCTCTCATGGATTCATCATAAGTATTATGACCTGATTTTCCTTGAAGAATATCTGGTGTAAAATGATTGTGTAAATCAAATATCGCATTACCTAAAACTTTTACAAGAAAATTAACAGTGACAGCATTATCTACATGTTCAGGGTCTTTAAGGTTTGTTATACGTTTATTATTACAATTATACACTTTACTATCCTTTAATGATGTTGTAATGGTCTGTCCTACAGTTGCAGCATCATTTGCTTCTCTTCCTTGTCCCAAGTCTCTTATCACTCTATTATTACATGTAAACCATCTAAAATATTTATCTGGATCTAGATGTACGGTTTGTGATAAAGCAGCTGCATCATGTTTTTCATAACCCCATCCCATATTTGATAACTTTTTATCCATGCAATCCCAAGCATCATTTTTGTATGTTAATAAATTAAATTTTTCATTACCTTGAATAAATTCATCCCCTTGCTTCGATACTACTTGATCTTGTTTTACAAAAGAGGTTGTTTCTTGTTTTAAGGTTTCCATCATTTGACCCACTGTTGCACCATCTGATGGCGCCGAACCATCTTTAACATTTGCTAAACAATTATTAAAACAATCTATAACCCCTACATCACGTATGATGCAATGATCTTTAATATATTTTAGATTTACAGCATCGTTTTCAGTTTTTAAATAGCCTATATCATTAATAACAAATTTATAAAAAGAAAATCCATCTTTTGTCTTTTCAGGTATCAAAGAATGTAAATAGCGTCTATTTACGTTGTCTTTTGCATCTTTAGGGTCATCTACGTTGGATATACGTTTATTGTTAGCACTATACGTTTTCCCATTGAATTTTAACGTATTTTTTAATTCAGATGACAAATAACCTTTGTTTATTGCATCACCGTTTTGATTTGGTTTACCAACGTTGATGATTCTATGATCTTCTGCGTCATATGTGTTATTTTGTAGTCTTAATGTTGGCGATATCTTTTCCTTTAATATTTTTAGATTTATTGCATCGTTTTCATCCGTAGGATCTTTTATGTTTTTTAACCTTTTATTACTCATATCATAATCTCCATCAGGTGTTTGTGGTAAACCAGCACTTCTTTTTAAACTATTGGCATAATATAACCCATCCGAGGAGTAACGTCCGAACTTGTCGACACTCATGGTGCAACTGAATAGTATTCTAGGGAGTAACGCATTTTTATGAGATTACCCCGCGGTTTCGGAGTTCATCCATTAAAGCCACCCATTCGTTTTCCAATCCAGTATGACCCGCTTCTTTAGCTTCATGTATTAGTTTCATTCTATCCACCAATTTATTGATATTATTGTAATAAATCACATTTGTGTTATATAGTTCCTTCATTAAACCTGTACCCGTAACGGACTTACTTCTTTTTCTTCGTTCCTGAGCACTTACATCCAAAGTGGATGCCATAAATCTTCGTTTTACAGGTTTTCTTTGTGTTAACGGCATTGTTTGTCTTCTAGTTGGTATTAACTTGGATACAAATTCTTTATATTTTAAAGACTTAGATCTAAAAGGAGGCTGGTCAGGTAAATACTTTCTTCTATATGCATTTGTCTGTTCCAAAATATTTTTATATGCTTCCATGTCTTTTTCTTTCACTACCGATACTGAAGGCTTATTTTCAAATAATAATTCAAATAACCCTTTTGTGCCCTTATACCTTTGATCACCAATGACAATATTATCATGTTCGTCAACGTTTAACGGGCTATTACCTATCATTAAACCGTCTTTTGTTAATCTCGCTCCATAACTATGGTAATTCTTATTAGGAATTGTTCCGAGTAACATTTTTACCATGTATTTCCTTCCTAAAGGTCCTTTGTTATGAATGTTTTCACCCAACAAGCTTATGTTTGACGGACCTTCCCTTGTCTCTTCTTCTTTTTCCTCTTCACTAGCAGTTGATACAACTTCATGTCCTCTTTTGGCTTTTACTTCATATAATTCTTTTATTCCACTATAGTCCGGTGATTCTAGCTCTCTTTCGGGTTCTCCACCGGTAAAACCACTATACGTAGAGGATTCCAGGTCTTCATCACTAAAATCTTCTGATTTTACATTTTCTCTTTCAAACTTCGTAATAGGTGCAATCGCATCTCCTTCCAATACAGGTTTAGCAAATTTTTTGTTTAATTGTTTCAAGGGTTCAGTAATAGGTTTAAAAGTAGATTCAAGGAATTTCTCCCTCTCGCTAATACCTAGTTTCAATGCTCTGTTTTTAGCCCGAATAGAATCACTAAGTGATTTTATTTCTTTTACTAATTTTTCTTGGTTAACCATGTTTGTAGCAAGACGTGTTGTACAACAATTAATGTGTTATACCACGTTTAATGTATTAATATAAATTTATCAAATCCTATCCTGTATCGACCATTGTTTAGCGGTTGTTCCTTCATAATTGTTAGGAACCCATACTTTTCAGCCCAAGCCTTTCCACACAACTCTTTAAATCGTTCAAATGTCATATCCGCATTTACATGATCAAAATATATATGTTTTAGGTTGGTTTCGTCCTGTTTAAATACAATTAACATGTTTGCATTGTCTCTAATGAGTTGTTTAGGTATTTTGCTGTAAGTTTGGCCAATATAAATGCTATCTATGTTGTTATGTCGACCCATAGCGAAGTAATTCCTTATTGTGTTTTGGTTTTCACAAGATACATCGTCGAATATAAACACGGAGAATGGTTTAGCTTCTTGTGGCTGCATGACACTCTCGCTTGCATTAAACTTTAAATATTTAACTTCAGGCACATTAGTCAGTATTTTTTCCAATAATTGATACTTTGGTTGTTGTAGTGATTTTGAAAATACATATAGATTGTTAAATCGTAATCCTTTAGGGTTTGTAATCAAATTGAATACTACATTAGTTTTTCCACAGTTGGAAGGTCCGGTAACCAGACAACGAACGGTGTTTGGTAACGAATTGCCATGTTTCCCACTATTGAATTCTGAATTATCCACTGTGAGTTCATCTATATTATTAATAGTAAAACTCTCTTTTTGTGGTACTATCTCCATCCTTTGTAATGGTTCAACCTAAAATGATTCTCTATCGTTATATCAAATCCTTTTTAGGTATCCAAGAATCTTCCGTCTTATTAAATCCTAACCATCGTACTTTGACCTTATCTTTTTTCCGTTGCAACACCTTTTCAACTAAATATACATCGCCTACTGTTGATTTTAACATTTCATGTCCATAAAACCCTCCTTCAAGCAATTGTCCTTTATTATCTTTTAAAATATATGTCTCAGGTACTGTAGGTTGTACTTTGAATACAGTAAAAACCTCATTGGTCCAATTTGGCAGGTATCTTTTACTGAATACACCTTTATATTTACTTATTCGCACTTTATCACCCACATTAAATTTTTTAGGCTTTAGTTTTTCAACTTTTGGTTTAGTATTCGTTTTTATACGTTTTAATACAAGGTTTTCATTTTTACTAGTTACTTGGTTTGGTTTCATCCCGATAGTCCTATGAAATTTGTTATTGTAATCGTTTATAAGTTTTGGTAACATATCAATCCATATGTGCGATCCTCTGTTGGAAAACATTTTATACATTGCACTTTTTAAAGTTCTGTTGAATCTTTCGATTATTGAAGCTTTTACCTCTGAATTGGTTGAGTAATGGTTTATATTGTGTTTTTTCATTAAATTTGCAAATTCCTTATTAAAATATTCTTTTCCATCATCTGTTTGTAAATGTTTAATAGTATGTTTGTCTCTTTGTATAGCTGTTTCCATTGCTTTTGTAACACTTTTGCCACTTTTATCTTTTAGTGGTAAAGCATCTGCCATTTTTGAAAAACAGTTAATAACAGTCAATATGTATTTATATCCTTTATTTTGTTTGCTATAAGGAATCATTTCGATTAAATCCGCTTGATATAAATCATTAATTCCTTTTATCACCGTATTTCTTCGTGGAAACTTTCTTCTTGCAGGTTTATGAAGTTCGTTGACAATTTGTTGCTTCAAGTCCTTCATATTGCAGGTTTCAATGTTTGTTGTATCACATGTATAATCACAATGAATGTTGTTTTAAATATTCACATCATTTATATGGGTCAAGGTCATCCAAACTTGTGTAAAAAAATGGGGAACACGGCGTTGGACTTGCCGTGTTCCCCATTTCTTTACGGAAGGAGAAAGGAATAAGGTCGTAGTTGTAGAAGGACGAAGAATAGGTTACTAGTTGATAGGGTTTAGAGAGTAGTGGCCAAAAGGAAGAGTGTGGATTTTGTCGGGCATAATGTATCTTTTATCATCCCGAGCTGACAACGCTTTTTTAATTTCGGTGACACTGTAGACTTGATGCTTGAAGCTTCGGATATTGTTGAATGTTGCTGATATCGTAGTATCTTCAAACAAACAAGTCTTGTAGTGGTCAAATGTCACGTGTTTTTTCAAATAAGATGTCTTCACTCCTTTTGCTTTCTTCACTGTCGGTGTGTTGTTCTCGTGGTACATCTTAAATGAATACAATTTCGCCATCAGCGCCACTATTTCTTCTAAAGGCATTCCATTTGCTTCATCTTTGAATTTTCCAATTACTTTTTTATATTTTTCATTAAAATTTGGATGGTTCTTCGGATAGTCAGAAAAATCGAAATCTTCTTTGTATGGAAAAGTCCTTAGGTCTTCATACATGTCCAAAGTCTTTATCCAGTAGATAAACGCGTCCGTATCCATGTATGCGACTCCAATGTTTTCCCTTCCGTAATGTTTAACCATTTTGTTATAATGGAAATCATACATCAGGGTTTTACTTATATCCAAAATCGACATACCTATGTATAACGGACGGTCCATGACTATTGTTGTTTTCTTCATACTGACAGCGACTAGATTTTCGTTTATAATCATGGATGTTCCGAAATTTGGTTTTTGCACTAATTTTTCCAATTTCCTAGGATCACTCACTAATTTTACATTTTTGTGTTTTCTTTTGTTCTCCAAGGTCTTCCCAAAGATGGCATTGTTCATTAATTTATAGAAGTCCTTTTCAAATGCTGTTGTCGCTGCAGCTCTTCTTGCAGTGTTGGAATCAATATATGGTTTCAACCAACAAGACTGGGTGAATTCAATTGCTCTATGAATTCTCACTATACGTAGACCCAATTCAAGAGCCTGTTGAACTACCCAGTAGTGAGCCACATAGCGATCCTTATTCTCCAAGGTCATCATCAATTTTGGCCATCTTCCTGTCGGTGAAACTTCAGTCTTGGCTAGGAGAGGCAAGTCGTAGTGATGGTCATGAAGGTGCTCTGGATATTCGAAATCACAGTCCAAAATATAGCCTTTTGGACCATTCTTTGGAATCTGTGAGATGTCTCCAATGGTGGCCGGGTCGATCCATTTGAAGTCAGCGTAGGGAAGCGGATTTGACATTGCCCAACCATAAAGGTTGTTTGCGTCAAAGTAGCCAAGGTAGACCGATGGTTGTTGCTCGTCGAAGCCGGGGATGTACTTGTTGTTGGCTTTGACATGACGTGTTACAGCTTGTGTCAAACCGCCCCGTACACCAGATTCCATCATGAGCACCATATCAATATCCGTTAGAAGTTCCAGTCGACAGTTGGTTGACTTTAGCATAGCTTGCCATGCTAATCCTGGAGATGTGTACGAGTGTAGAGGGTCCAGTCCATAGGCGGAGAAGCAGGTGTTTCGGAATTCTTCCATCACATCGCACAGCAGAGTTACGTCCAATTTTATATAAAAGTCAGAATATTCCCCTAAGGTTTGAATGTTTAGTTGGTTCCAAACATTACAAGCATGATTGTAGTCTTCAACGGAGATTTCACTTTCGTTTAATTTGCTGTTGAAGGCTTCGATCGGTGGTAGACTGGTTTCTTCAAATTTTTCTGTAGATGTTATGTAGTCGTAGGGGAACACTCCTTTACGTAATACTAAGTCCAATTTATCTTCAGGTACAATCTTGCTGGTTTCTTTTAGGTCTTCTCTTCGTAGATTCTCAGACAATCTGCTCAAACTAGATGCCATAAATCTATAAGAGTCTACAAAGCGAAGTTTAATTTTACCTACGGTTTTTGAGAAACTGATGTACTTTTCCAATGTTGTAGCAAGAACATCAATTTTACCATCATCTCTTCCTAACTCTGGAATAATGAAGTGGGAGTCGTAGCCGCTAAGATTGTGTAACACGACAGGGATAAAGTGGGGCAGTTTGTAATTTATATTGCATGAATTACAAGCAGCTCCTCTGTATAAACCTGTCAGGTGATCGTGATCTCTTACTTTTGGATTTTCTTCACTGAAGCTCTTCTCGCATAGATAACATCTTGATGCCATATTGTATTCTTCTTGTTGATTCTCATTCAAAGGTTCCATAGGTACGACATTACCATACAAGCGTTGTACCTTTTCAGCAATGTCATACAACTGGTCTACGAAATACTTAGCGGCTTCTTCACCACGGTAAAGTATTGGAGTGGATGTTAAACCATAGTTTTGCAATTGGTTTTCAGACAAGGTTGATTTCACTATTAGACAAAAACTGTTGGGTTGATGCAACTGATATTTTGTTCTTCTAGTCACTTCACCGTCCGGCAGCTCCTGTGGTACTAACGTAGATTCAAAATCTGCGTAGATGACTACTGGAATCCGATATTGGTGAACTGTTTTGTTAAATTGGATACACGCTCGAGATGGTGGTGGCAGACTAATCTTCACTTCATAATTTTCATTACAAAGTCTTTTGTGTTCTATCAACCACTCTAATCCTCCTTGTCTTATTTCTTTATATGTGAAACAAAAACATCTTTTACACACTGTTAACCTACGCCTCTGTTTTGATAATTGATTTCGAATCAAGGATGCAAAGTCCTTTATCCACACATAATGTGAAATTTCACCCTTAGTGACCAGTAGCAAATCAGTGTGGTTTCTTTGCTCAACTTTTACTACCCGCAAAGGATAAACGTTGTTCGAATCATCCAGACCGAAAACATTCACTGAAACGCCAGGATTTTTCTTTTCAAATTTGTCTATGTCTTTCAATGTAACTGGGTAGGTGAGGCCTTGAAAGTTGTAGCGGTGTTCATTTTCGTAATATTCTCTACCAACTCTTTCAGGATGATCTTTAACATACTTGGTTAACATTGCATACTTAAAACATTCATTACCTTCATTTTGCACATTCCTACACGATTTAGTGTTTTGGATTTTCTTTGGTAAAGGGATAAAACTACTACCCCTTAAACCATATCCATGCTTGTGAACCCTTACATCCATACCTTCAATTGATGACAAAGTCCATCCAGATCCTCTTCCTTCATGTTCGTGCGATCCTCTGTTGGAAAACATTTTATACATTGCACTTTTTAAAGTTCTGTTGAATCTTTCGATTATTGAAGCTTTTACCTCTGAATTGGTTGAGTAATGGTTTATATTGTGTTTTTTCATTAAATTTGCAAATTCCTTATTAAAATATTCTTTTCCATCATCTGTTTGTAAATGTTTAATAGTATGTTTGTCTCTTTGTATAGCTGTTTCCATTGCTTTTGTAACACTTTTGCCACTTTTATCTTTTAGTGGTAAAGCATCTGCCATTTTTGAAAAACAGTTAATAACAGTCAATATGTATTTATATCCTTTATTTTGTTTGCTATAAGGAATCATTTCGATTAAATCCGCTTGATATAAATCATTAATTCCTTTTATCACCGTATTTCTTCGTGGAAACTTTCTTCTTGCAGGTTTATGAAGTTCGTTGACAATTTGTTGCTTCAAGTCCTTCATATTGCAGGTTTCAATGTTTGTTGTATCACATGTATAATCACAATGAATGTTGTTTTAAATATTCACATCATTTATATGGGTCAAGGTCATCCAAACTTGTGTAAAAAAATGGGGAACACGGCGTTGGACTTGCCGTGTTCCCCATTTCTTTACGGAAGGAGAAAGGAATAAGGTCGTAGTTGTAGAAGGACGAAGAATAGGTTACTAGTTGATAGGGTTTAGAGAGTAGTGGCCAAAAGGAAGAGTGTGGATTTTGTCGGGCATAATGTATCTTTTATCATCCCGAGCTGACAACGCTTTTTTAATTTCGGTGACACTGTAGACTTGATGCTTGAAGCTTCGGATATTGTTGAATGTTGCTGATATCGTAGTATCTTCAAACAAACAAGTCTTGTAGTGGTCAAATGTCACGTGTTTTTTCAAATAAGATGTCTTCACTCCTTTTGCTTTCTTCACTGTCGGTGTGTTGTTCTCGTGGTACATCTTAAATGAATACAATTTCGCCATCAGCGCCACTATTTCTTCTAAAGGCATTCCATTTGCTTCATCTTTGAATTTTCCAATTACTTTTTTATATTTTTCATTAAAATTTGGATGGTTCTTCGGATAGTCAGAAAAATCGAAATCTTCTTTGTATGGAAAAGTCCTTAGGTCTTCATACATGTCCAAAGTCTTTATCCAGTAGATAAACGCGTCCGTATCCATGTATGCGACTCCAATGTTTTCCCTTCCGTAATGTTTAACCATTTTGTTATAATGGAAATCATACATCAGGGTTTTACTTATATCCAAAATCGACATACCTATGTATAACGGACGGTCCATGACTATTGTTGTTTTCTTCATACTGACAGCGACTAGATTTTCGTTTATAATCATGGATGTTCCGAAATTTGGTTTTTGCACTAATTTTTCCAATTTCCTAGGATCACTCACTAATTTTACATTTTTGTGTTTTCTTTTGTTCTCCAAGGTCTTCCCAAAGATGGCATTGTTCATTAATTTATAGAAGTCCTTTTCAAATGCTGTTGTCGCTGCAGCTCTTCTTGCAGTGTTGGAATCAATATATGGTTTCAACCAACAAGACTGGGTGAATTCAATTGCTCTATGAATTCTCACTATACGTAGACCCAATTCAAGAGCCTGTTGAACTACCCAGTAGTGAGCCACATAGCGATCCTTATTCTCCAAGGTCATCATCAAATTTGGCCATCTTCCTGTCGGTGAAACTTCAGTCTTGGCTAGGAGAGGCAAGTCGTAGTGATGGTCATGAAGGTGCTCTGGATATTCGAAATCACAGTCCAAAATATAGCCTTTTGGACCATTCTTTGGAATCTGTGAGATGTCTCCAATGGTGGCCGGGTCGATCCATTTGAAGTCAGCGTAGGGAAGCGGATTTGACATTGCCCAACCATAAAGGTTGTTTGCGTCAAAGTAGCCAAGGTAGACCGATGGTTGCTTTGACATGACGTGTTACAGCTTGTGTCAAACCGCGCCGTACACCAGATTCCATCATGAGCACCATATCAATATCCGTTAGAAGTTCCAGTCGACAGTTGGTTGACTTTAGCATAGCTTGCCATGCTAATCCTGGAGATGTGTAACGAGTGTAGAGGGTCCAGTCCATAGGCGGAGAAGCAGGTGTTTCGGAATTCTTCCATCACATCGCACAGCAGAGTTACGTCCAATTTTATATAAAAGTCAGAATATTCCCCTAAGGTTTTGAATGTTTAGTTGGTTCCAAACATTACAAGCATGATTGTAGTCTTCAACGGAGATTTCACTTTCGTTTAATTTGCTGTTGAAGGCTTCGATCGGTGGTAGACTGGTTTTCTTCAAATTTTTTCTGTAGATGTTATGTAGTCGTAGGGGAACACTCCTTTACGTAATACTAAGTCCAATTTATCTTCAGGTACAATCTTGCTGGTTTCTTTTAGGTCTTCTCTTCGTAGATTCTCAGACAATCTGCTCAAACTAGATGCCATAAATCTATAAGAGTCTACAAAGCGAAGTTTAATTTACCTACGGTTTTTGAGAAACTGATGTACTTTTCCAATGTTGTAGCAAGAACATCAATTTTACTCATCATCTCTTCCTAACTCTGGAATAATGAAGTGGGAGTCGTAGCCGCTAAGATTGTGTAACACGACAGGGATAAAGTGGGGCAGTTTGTAATTTATATTGCATGAATTACAAGCAGCTCCTCTGTATAAACCTGTCAGGTGATCGTGATCTCTTACTTTTGGATTTTCTTCACTGAAGCTCTTCTCGCATAGATAACATCTTGATGCCATATTGTATTCTTCTTGTTGATTCTCATTCAAAGGTTCCATAGGTACGACATTACCATACAAGCGTTGTACCTTTTCAGCAATGTCATACAACTGGTCTACGAAATACTTAGCGGCTTTCTTCACCACGGTAAAGTATTGGAGTGGATGTTAAACCATAGTTTTGCAATGGTTTTCAGACAAGGTTGATTTCACTATTAGACAAAAACTGTTGGGTTGATGCAACTGATATTTTGTTCTTCTAGTCACTTCACCGTCCGGCAGCTCCTGTGGTACTAACGTAGATTCAAATCTGCGTAGATCGACTACTGGAATCCGATATTGGTGAACTGTTTTGTTTAAATTGGATACACGCTCGAGATGGTGGTGGCAGACTAATCTTCACTTCATAATTTTCATTACAAAGTCTTTTGTGTTCTATCAGACCACTCTAATCCTCCTTGTCTTATTTCTTTATATGTGAAACAAAAACATCTTTTACACACTGTTAACCTACGCCTCTGTTTTGATAATTGATTTCGAATCAAGGATGCAAAGTCCTTTATCCACACATAATGTGAAATTTCACCGCTTAGTGACCAGTAGCAAATCAGTGTGGTTTCTTTGCTCAACTTTTACTACCCGCAAAGGATAAACGTTGTTCGAATCATCCAGACCGAAAACATTCACTGAAACGCCAGGATTTTTCTTTCAAATTTGTCTATGTCTTTCAATGTAACTGGGTAGGTGAGGCCTTGAAAGTTGTAGCGGTGTTCATTTTTCGTAATATTCTCTACCAACTCTCTTCAGGATGATCTTTAACATACTTGGTTAACATTGCATACTTAAAACATTCATTACCTTCATTTTGCACATTCCTACACGATTTAGTGTTTTGGATTTTTCTTTGGTAAAGGGATAAAACTACTACCCCTTAAACCCATAGTCCATGCTTGTGAACCCTTACATCCATACCTTCAATTGATGACAAAGTCCATCCAGATCCTCTTCCTTCATGTTCTTGAAGTGTTTGTTAAGATGTTCTCTTCCAAGCATTCTTCAATAATATCATCGATGTTGGAGGTGAAGGTAAGGGTTCGGTTTTTGGTAATGAACGCTCTCAATGCTGTTTCACCATCAGTATTGTTAAACATAGCCTCTAACACCATTCCAAATTTAATAAAATTTAATCTTTGTAGTTCTTCCCTCAAGGTTCCACCAACAAGTTCCTTAGCCTGGGTTATAAATGTTTCCAGTTCCAATTGAACATTATTAATTTTGAAATGTGTTACAACTCGTCCTGGCAAGGCCGTGGTGCGCAGTTGTTTCACATTTCTAGTTCTTCGTAGTGTCCTCTTCTTCGAGTGTCTTCTTCTTCAAAAGGTCTTCTAGCAGTAGATGGTCCAGCACCAGCAAATTGGATCACACTAGGTCTTCTTCTTCTGCATTTGCTGTAGATAGCTGTCCCAGTAGTCCGTCTGCTTCTGGTGCTCTTCCAAAAACCGGTCAATTGAGTCTAAGTCTATTTCATCCATGGTAATATCTTCTTTTCTATCTTCGTCTTCATGTAATTCTCTGTGTATGGTGAAAAGATCTTCGTCTTGAAAGATTTCCCCACAAATGTCGCAAAGAGCCATTTCAAACAGTTTTGGCTTTGAATGCACACTCTGTGAATGTCCACGCAATAATGAGCAGCGCACTCCACCGGGACCCTTTATATCCGAGGCAGATAGGTGGGGAAAGTGACGTCATATGGAAACAGGTTATCACTCATTGTGCTATAATTTAGCCTTTTACACAACCGTTTGTAATACATTTATCAGTAGGCTTGATAAATTGATGATATTGGTCTAGATTCAATAATTTGTACAAGTTTTTTTCAAAGACGTCTGTTTGAGCAAGTTTATGTAGGTCTAAGGTCATTTGGAATTATTATTTTGAGCGGGGGATAGAGCACTAAGCAGCATCATGTACTACAAAGTGCTCTATCCCCCGCTCACATTCTTTTTTTTAACTTTTTGTTTAAACTTTTTACAAGGGGTGAAACATCACCATCAGAGTCGGAATCATCCTCATCACGGAATAGGCAGCGATGACAATACATAATTCTTCTGGCAACTAACATCCTATCCATTGGACGATGGGGAGTGTCTTGTTCTTGTTCTGTCTTCTTCCGATTTCCAATTGGAATTCCATTTCCGACTCAGATGACGACTCTAATGTTTCGTAGGCGTGCAAGTCCACTTCATTGTCCGTTGAACCAGCTTCGTCAGAGTCCGTTTCAATATTTATTATCTCTTCCTCCTCCTCTTCTTGATCAACCGCAGGTAGTTGGTCCTCTACTTCTATAATTTCTAGAGGTATTACCTCCAGAATAGAGACAATTCTGTTGCGATGAGAACAACGGTGTTGTCAAGTGGAAGCCATGGTATGGTGAAGGTGTTGTATCCATCCCAATTTGCTTACCCTTTTTATACCCCCACCAACTATACAATTTATGTGGGTCAAGGTCACGTAAAGATACCCTTTGAGCGGGGGATAGACCACTAAGCAGCATGCTAGTCCATTGCCGCAAAGTAGATCTATCTCCCGCTCTGTTCTACAAAACCTCAATCAAGTCCAAGTCCAAGTCCTGTTTAACAGCATTTTATTCTAATTCCATATCCAATTTAAAAATTTCAATTTCACAGTGGTTTACATCTCCTGATGTATCAAACACTCCAGCTCCCTAAACATATCGTCCAGTTCGTCCAAATTATGATGTCCTACTTTTAACACATGAAGGTGGTTCATACTTTGCATTGTAGCATGACCATCAACAAACAAGTTTCTTTTCCACGCTAACATAAATTGGCAGTTTTCTTGAAAGATTTTTCTCACCAAACAATCATACACAGCCGTCAACATGTCTCTACAATCTTCATAGTGTACCATCACAGAATACCTGTCCAAGTTAGCACCAAGCAGCGATCCACTCATTGTTTCTAGCGTTCCACTGGAAGGTCCAAAGCAGAATGAAGTCGAGATGTATAGACCCCCTCTTTTATACCAGTTAACCGGTTGTCCTTGCTGTAAAGGGGGTCAAGGTCATCCAATGCTACCCTTTGAGCGGGGGATAGACCACTAAGCAGCATGCTAGTCCATTGCCGCAAAGTAGTCTATCCCCCGCTCTGTATTCTACACACACACACACACACACATGTCCCTGTCCAAGTAAGTCTTTCATTACATACCCAATATATATTCAGTTCCTTCATCATCACTATCACTCATCACTGCTTCCACAAACTCCACAGGATTAAAGTTAAATTGTTTCAATTGTTCTTTTAAGTTTTCAATTTGTTGGTCCTTTACTTCTAAAACACTGTGAAGGTGTGATATGTAGTCCGCTGCCTCGTTGATGCTTGCTACTCTCGGATCGCCTAACTTCAAGCTGGGAACTACACCCTGCAGCCTGTAGTACGCCATACGCCTTTCTTGCTCCTGCCGTTGACCAGGACTGAGCAAGCCTTGCCCGTCTTGGCTCACCTCCAGCAAGGTCCGTAGCATTGGAGCTTTGCAGGCGTTTGCCCGAGCAACAGTTATGCTGTGGAATGGTCGAGCAGGTCCACGAGTAGCAGGCAGGACGTTGGCAGCACGCCTTCTTGAAGAAGAAGAGGAAGCCTGAGAAGTTTTGCAGTTGGAAGCCATGTGAAGTGAGGTATTCAGCTAAGCGATACAAAGCAGAATAACCAAACTGCACATCAATACCCGTATATATACACTTATCAGTGGTGGGGGTACTAGCTAGCCTTGGTAAAGTGGGTCAAGGCCATCCGAAAACATTACCAGAACGGGGGATAGATCACTAAGTGGCATGTTAGTCCATTGCCACAGAGTGATCTATCCCCCGCTCTGTATTTCACATTCACGCACACATTCATACATACACACAAGTCCCAGTCCAAGTCTTTACCCACACACCTATCCACTCTCATCCTCACTATCATCACTGTCCAACAGGCTTTCACACTTCCTAATTAGTTTTTCCCATTTACTCCGGATATGAAGTAGCTCCCTGCGAGTATTCTCTAGCATTCTGTCCCTTTGCTCTATCACTTCGTCGTACCACTCGATGATGTTTGGTGGAGTCTGAGTTGATGCGTCCATCGTGGTTGGTTGAGACGCTCCGCTGCTCCGCAACTCCTTCCTCACAGGACCAAAGCCGGAGAATCGGACACGACTCCTTGACGAAGGCCCCGATCGGATTGGTCCAATGCTCGGGCTGGAGTTGGAGGCGACCGGGCCAGAGGTAGAGGCTGGGACGTTCATAGCAGACATGGTGGTGTTCAGCTTAACGGTGTAAAGCAGAATGAGAGGACGGTTGATCACCACTCCTATATATACCCATTTTTAGTGGTGGGGATAACACTGGGAGGGGGGGGGTTAAAAGAAATTTTACTTAGTCTTCCCGGTCATCAGTTTTACATACCTTTAGCACACCCATTATTTTGTTTCTTCAATAACTTTACACACCTCAAACACCCAAGCAAACAGCTCATCTATGTTGTTATAATTAATTTTTGTCCAGTGTTCATACTTATGAGTTTGGTTGTTTATAATACATAGATAAAATGTAGACCCGTCTTGTCTTATACAATACTCAACTTCCATTCTATGCTGGTTTAGCACTTCCCAAGCATTGTGTTGATCTATCAAGAAGTCACCACCTTTGTAATTGTACCGTGACATGTTTACCACGGAGCACAGAAACAGACTGAAGCAAATGAACGGCTCATACAAGCTTAGTAAGAGCGTTAGAGTGGGGGTATCACGTGATACACAACATTAGTTGTAAGGTTAGCACTTTACTTTAAACATTAATTTATATGGGTCAAGGTCATTCAAACTTTGAAAAATTTTTACCTCCAAACACTTGTAGCAAGCTACAAGTGTTTGGAGGTAAGTTTTTATTTGTTAATGATTTATTTGTAACTTAGTCTTCACCCTCAAGGACACGGTTTGAGATTGTCCCAGTGACTTTACATCACCGCCAGGTTAAAGTATTATACAAGTCAAGTATTTTTTTTTTTATTAGTTGACTTGTATAATACCCCTCTCCCTTACTTTAAGAGGGTTAAGACTAAATTTGGAAAAATAATTTGGAAAAAGACTTTTAAATATTGTCCAACACAACCTAACAATTTAGAATTTATTTTGGTAGGCCTACATCCTAATCCATTTCCCACACAGATTGGCATCCTTCCCTTCGTATTAGATAGCCTTTTTTATGGATGAAAAATTGTCTTTGTACCATCCGAACGGGTACTTTCATTGTATGAAGGCTGCCATCACCTTTTACAATGATTTCTACTTTGGCATCAAAAGCTCCATAAGTTTGAGCAATAAAATAATATTTTTCATCCACTTTAAGTCTTCTAATATCAAGCGGTTGCGGACTGTGGGGATGTCTGGGTTGGGATGTTTTAGACCTAATGTTGTTAAGACTGTAGGGTCTTACTCTCGGAAGATTGATATTTTTGTTCAAGTGCGTTTGGCAACGGTCTTTATCTAAAACAGCAAACTTCTGACAGCAAAGAACCCCAAAGTCTTTTGACATCCACACGTAATCGCATTTATTACCCTTGCCAGCAGGGAGTTTAACACGCTTACGTTTTTGTGTTGGACGCTTTACTGGAGTGTTTTGGAGCTCTTCCGGTTTAGGCTGGCTAGAAGGGATGGAGGTGGGAGGTGAAGATTTAAGAAGGTCAAAAGGTAGGCTGCAGACAATTTTGGGTGGGGTAGGTGAACGGGTTAGGTCGATTGAGGGAAGTTCGGGGGAGAAGATTGATTTACGGGGTGGTTTGGTTGGTGTAGGTGGCATGGGGGATATGGGTGAGGGACATTGGGATTTGGTGTAGGATAGGATTTTCTTAGTTCGACTGTAGGGGGTTATCCTCGACCTTGGCGCCTCTTCGAACACCGCAGACTCCGATCCCGAGTCCGATAGCAGAGAGAGTGCTGGAGAGGCTATCAGGACTCGTCCGCTGGGGTTCTTTGAAGATGCCGCGGGTGCGCCAGCCTCTTCCGAAGCCGAAGGTGCGCCAACCTCTTCCAATGTTGGTGGCAATGGTGAAAGGCTGGGCATCGAGGCAGGCTGCGGTGGCGGCGGCGGTGGCGGCATCGTCAGGCAGCTCAGAATCTGCGCTGTCATGAGGTATTCTAGGATCGGAGCGGAGGACGATGAGGGCTGAGGCGTGTTGGCCGAGGTTGAAGAAGCTGGTGGGTAATTCTTGAGCTTAAGACCCATCTTGATGAAGCGAATAAATGAAGAGTAAATATGAAAAGAGTAAATATGAAAAGAAGATTGAAATAAGTAAACAAAATCTCAGGAGCGAGAGAGGACCGTCCGGTACGGGAACCTGGACAGGAATGAGAAGTGCATGCCACCCGGCCGCCTTATATCCCCACCGGGGCTGCCACACCCAGGATATCAGGGGGGGGGGGGTTCGCACTTTTTGTCGGGGGGGGGGGGGTTCGCACTTTTTGTCGGGGGGGGGGTTCGCACTTTTTGTCGGGGGGGGGGGTTCGCACTTTTTGTCGGGGGGGGGGTCAATTTAAAACAATAAGCCTCACTTAAGGCGTTTATGTTAACATCGCTGAAGCCTCCAAAAAAGACACACTTATAGACGAGTCAAACCTTGTGTTACTTGACTTGTACATTTTTTTAAAAGAGCTTAATATATTTACCTTGTTAATAAGACCTGACTGTTAAAGAATTTTGAAGACTTTTATATATTTAGGTCAAGGTCACGGAAAAACTTTAAAAAATTAAGCCCCACACCCCCGATGGGGGTGTGGGGCACTTGGGTTGTCATCGCTGTAGCCTCCAAAGAGACCCAACTATGACAACAAGGCAACATCCAATGTCGTGTTCCCTTCGCCACGCAAGACTTGTAAACATTTACTGCATTGTCTTTTCAATAGCTAACAAAACATTTACTTAATTTTGAGAGAGGTTGAGGACAGCCCTAGTGGCTTACGCCCTCGGTCCGAGTGCAGAGGCCACCGCAAATTGGCCACAGCTGTGGTCTGTATGTCAGCATACAAACGGACCGAGTCCCAAACCCAGCCGCAATATTGCATGCCTGAGAGGACCCATGCTAAAATTGGTTTAAAATTGTTTTACACGGGGGTCTACTCCCGTACCCTACCTTTACTATTTAACTTTATCAATGCAGTAAATTTTTATAAATCTTTGTGGGTCAAGGCCACACGGACATTAAAAAAATTTCGGCCCCCGTACATCCATGGCGAACCACGAATGTTCGGGGGCCTTGGGGACTAAAAACACAAATAGCTAACAAAGATTCATTTACATAATTTTGAGTTTCCAGAAGGGAAACAAGAGGTTGAGGACAGCCCTAGTGGCTTACGCCCTCGGTCCGAGTGCAGAGGCCACCGCAAATTGGCCACAGCTGTGGTCTGCATGTCAGCATACAAACGGACCGAGTCCCAAACCCAGCCGCAATATTGCATGCCTGAGAGGACTCATGCTAACGTTGGTATAAAATGCTTTTACACGGGGGCCTACTCCCGTTCCCTGACTTTACAATTTACTTTGAGCATTGAAAAAGCTCAAGGGGGGATTGCTAAAACAAGCGTATACACTTTAGAAACATATAACACACTTACAACACACAATTGAGCTCAACGTAGTCAATGCTGGAACAAGCACATACACATTAAACACATATAACAAACAAGACACAAAGGATAAAAGACACAGGAGACATAGGGTACAAGTAAAACACTCTCATATAAAACAATTCCCAATACCCAAACGCAAGCGCAATATCTTACAACTAATACAAGTCTTAAAGTTAGAGTAGACTTCGCTAAACACTGAAGGCGCCATTCAATGTTTAGTGATGCCTATGGCGGTCCGTCCCGGTCGTTCACGTTCAACGCGCGGGAGCGGACTGCGAGCCGGCTCTGGCTGGACCCCCTTATATCCCCGCCGGGGCTGCCACGCCCAGGATATCAGGGGTGGGGGAGGGGGTGGGGGTGGGGGTGGGGGTGGGGGGGGGGTCGCACTTTTTGTCGGGGGGGGGGTTCGCACTTTTTGTCGGGGGGGGGGGGGGTTCGCACTTTTTGTCGGGGGGGGGGTTCGCACTTTTTGTCGGGGGGGGGGGGTTCGCACTTTTTGTCGGGGGGGGGGGGTTCGCACTTTTTGTCGGGGGGGGGGTTCGCACTTTTTGTCGGGGGGGGGGGGGGGTCAGGTAAGTTAAGTGGGTCAAGGTCACCCACAACACTTGTACTCTAAGTGTTGGCTATACCCCCACCACAACTGGGTCCCTAGGCTGCACAACACCGCTTCGCCAGTATGTCTCCGGCTTCCATGCGGTGCGTCTCGCTGTTCTCTAGCTCTCTATATGTAAGTAATTTTACAAGTTCTGAATGTAGGTCACTACACTTTAACTCTGGGACGATATCGACTTGTAGTATTTCAGTGTTTTGACTCAAGGTCATCACACTTTAACTCTAGCACATCGGTTATCGTACCAGAGGTGCTCAATAACCTAACTTGTAATGTTTAGGGTGGCGTTTGCACGCCACGTGGTATCGCCATGAGTGTCCAGTCCAGGTTTTAAGTTCAATTAATTTTACTGTAATCTTTTCCATTTCCGCTTCGTTTTGCCAAAGTATAAGGTGTCGCTTAATAAAGTGGTATTTCTCTAAAGTTATAGGAGATTGCAAGGATACAATTAGTTTATTTAGGAGACTCTTCATCTTGGAGTTTAACACAATTTCCACTTTGACTTTGCTTCCTCGGCTCTCACAGCCTAAGCTGTACAGTAATGTTTCTTCTAGTGCCAACTCGGGCCAAGAGAACAGTGTGTTGACTGTAGGACAGCTCATGGTGAAGTGATGCGATACTCCAGCGTACCACCTCACCTTCCCCCGCCACTGTGACCTTCCCCCACTCCTGCTGTTTCCCCCACCTCTTTTCCCTTGACTCATGCGCTACAAGCAGTCTCTCAGTATTGTGCGGACTTTTGTGAGGTGAAGCCATGTCGCAGGACACTTTAGGTAAGAAACTTAGCCGTGTTAAGACTTTATTAGTTGCTCACTGTCCACCACTCAAAGTTAAGAGAGTTTCAACTTTAGCTAAGTGGCGCAAACTGTTGCGCGGACACCCTAAGTTTTATACAAAACAGACTAATGTCAGTTTTACTGATGAGGATTTGTTTAAAATATTGGATGAAATGACTTTTCCTTGCAAAATTCAGTTAGTTACTCCCATTCCTGACAGTTTAGAGTCTTAGTCTCTCAAGCCGATATACCTAGCATACACAGAGCCTGACAGTCAGTCACTCGGTGGCTGTCGTGGGGTGCGCATCGGTGTCGGCGCTCCGTTGTTAAGTTTTCAAGGTCGCAGTAACATGAAATTGCGGGCGTTGTACTGGTTCAAGGTCACCTGAGGGATAACCGATTGCCCATTTAGGCAGAGTCATGTCAGATACTCGAGTTTAACTTGGCACTTTTGCCGTTTCTCGTCGAAAATTCGCTCCAAGTGGTCAAGGTCACGGGGACTCTGACTGAAACTCGGAGCGTAGTGCGAGAAACAGCAAAAGTGCCAAAAAATTTTAAGTTTCGGCATGACCTTGACCTCAGTGGCGTCGGTGACGTCATTTTGATGACGTAAGGGGTGATGACGTCATCAGCACGTCATTTCTGTGACGTCATGGGTGTGACGTCATCGAAATGACGTCATTAGTGATGACGTCATCGATTGCGTCATCGATGACGTCATCGATGACGTCATCGGTGAGGTCATTGACCTCGATGACGTCATCCCTCAGGTGACCTTGAACTGGGCCAGCGGCCGCAATTTTACACTACTTATAACATAAATTTTATACGACAGATGCTCCTGCTTTTAAAATAGTTGAGAAGCCACAAAACCTAATATACCTACCGTTAAACACCAGTTTCATTTCAGACATCGTACTGAACATTTTGGATCAAGACGGTAATAGTGTTGACTTCAGAGAAGATACGATAACTGTACGGTTATATATATCAGAGAAACAGCATAAGGTTAAAGTGGGATTATCATTTAAACAGCAACGGAAGAGTCGGGAGCTCAGTAGCTCCTCAACATTCGACGAGTTAACACCGGACAACATACGCTTCCTACAGAAGATCGGACTAAAACTTGTCAACCATGGATATAGTGGATATCGCCTATGGACCGACATTCAAGAAACTCTATGGGAGAAGGGGAGAAGGAATATCACTTTCACAACCCTTACACTTCATCAAAATTAAAAAAATAATGTTGAAATAAGGACTCCTACTCAACAACAAGACATCTACAAATTACCATTTGAAAATTACTTATATATTGAAGGATGAGTAACAAATTTTGATGGAGAGACTGGTTCAGCTGTTCCTTTTATAAATAACCCTATGGCATATCTGTTTGATGAAATTAGATATGAAAAGTCTGGAGTAACGGTTGATTCAACAACAAAAGTTGGTTTATCAACTACTTTAAAAGGATTGACTTCATTAACACCGATCACGAAAAGAATTCTTTGATCTCAGCTTGATAGGTTACTCCAGATACACTATAACTCCTAATTCAAATGCTTACTTTGATTTTAATGTACCTTTACTGATGTTTTTGGGATTCGAAGAAGATAACAAGAGAAAAATAATAAACGTTAAGTGAGAACTGGTACTACTTAGATCTTCAACCAATAAGGATTTAATATTAGTGCCAAGTGGAACTACAGAAGGCAAATGATGATGGCAACTTCAATTTGATAAAGTTGTTTTGAGAGTAAATCACGTCAGATTATCGGATAAACATCAGGTTTTATTATTAAGAAAATTAAAATTAGCCCGTGATATTGTAATACTACGTAGGAGTTGGGAATTTCATCAATATCTCATATTGCTCAAACAGAAAGAAAAACATTTAGGCCTACTGTTAAAATATCGACTTATCTGGAACGAGCGAGATATATAATATTTGGTTTTAAAACTAAAAGAAGAGATGTCATAACTGCATATTCTGGCCAATTTGAGCATTGCAAAATGAAGAATTGCAAAGTTTTTCTAAACCCTCAATTCATTCCGTATGTTAATTTGAATGTTTTATTTAGCAAGAAACAGTATTCCAATTTATATGACAAGTATGGGAGATTTCAACCGTCGTATTAAGGTCAGATGAATACACCACTATTATCCAGTTCAATATCAAAACAGTTTTTAGACTTCAAACTTAACTATGAGATATTCATCCACACCACTAGCAAACAAAGGAATATATAAAAAAATCATACGGATGAAGTAAAGTTTACATTTGAGAAACTAGTATAAACATGTTGACGAGATTAAAACCATGCTAGAGACAACAAGAACAAAAAAAAAAAAAATAAATAAAAACTTCAACTTGCCGAGCACACTCAAGAAACAAAGTATTTCATAATGTATGTAATAAATAATAATAAATAATAAATGAAGATTTATTCATCAAGAGAAGAATACAATGTCCAAAAAAGTTAATAATACCCCCGCCGCAGCAGACCTTCTTACCTAGCAAATTTCTAACAGAATCCAGTATCTTTTATTTTCCCCATAAACACTACGAACGACTCTGTAGGTTTGCTTCGAAGGGGTTGTGTCAGAAAATGTAGCATAATCACCTTCCATTGCAGGTGCATGCTAAATTAATTGTATAAATTCTTGTATTTTCCCCCGTAAAACTTAGGGATGATTATATAGGTTTGTCGCCATATGGGCGTTGTAAGCAAATATAAGTTAAATCCCCCAAGGAATGTAAATACCAAATTTGATCAAGTGAAGTCAATAAATAAACGGAATACTTGGTTTCGTTTATTTCCCATAAGAATAACATGAGAAACCTACTTTTGGGTTTTCTCTGTAACAAGATAATAATTCACTGAATTGTTGATTTATAAATGGTTTCAATGAAAGTTATTGAATTTTTAAGATCCAATAATTCCAAAAACCCATATTTGACCCTTTGAAACTCCATAAAATCCCGTTCATATCACCCGGTTATTTTGGTTCTCGAACTTATGAAGATATACTTGGTCTTACACCTCCATACCAAATTTCATTAAAATCGGAGTTTCCTTTCAAAAGTTATGTTTTGTAATACATTGTTCTGTAATACATATAAATTAAAATGAACGAGTAGTGTTTTTATCTTTTGGGGACCTCAAAATGAAAGAGTAACATGGTCCTGGGCTCAAGTTTTACCATGGCTACTACAATTATAACGTATTACTTCAATGAAAATTAGTTAAAACAGAGGATGACTGTTTAAAAATACAGACTCGGGAAGCAATAGAGATAATAAAAATGCCAGATACAGTAATATTAAAGCAGAGGATGACTCCAGACTCAGCGGAAAATGACTTCTAATCTTCATAAGATTATCAAAATAATCCTATATAATATTTTTACACTTTTATTTTTGTATATTTTTATTCAAAATTTTACTGATTCATTTAATTACATGTGCTTTAAAAAAGGGGAGTCGCTACTCAAAATTGGTAAAAATCATCAAAAATAAAAATTTTTGTTTGTTTGTAAATTATTATTCATATCTTTTCATATCATAAAAAGCACCCAGAGTATATTTTACATACATGTACATAGGAGAAAAAATATTTATATATACAGCTTGCTAGCCCTCGACGCCAAGGATTTCCCTCTTAGCTTGCGTTTCCCGAAAGTTGTCTTTTTCCGTGTTTTAGCCTACAAAATTTGATATTCCATAAAAAGCTGCTTGAGCTACAGTTCTGAAATTTTTTACATGGATTTTGCATATAAAAACCTTCAAAAACACGTACTTTGAATCTATTTGGTAAATCAGAATTTTATGTAAAAATTAATAAAAAATGGAAAAAAATAAATTCTTAAATTTCATGCTGATCAAAACTGTATCGTTGAAATTTTTGTAAGATTTATAGTTTTCTTTGAATATCAAATTTAAAAAAGTTAAAAAAACGAAAAACTTTTAGGGCCTTTTAATTTTTTTTAACGCTACCATTTTTATTTTGGTTTTAAGTCTTTTTTAAGTATAAAAGCCTGTTACAAAGTAAAAATAAGTTATATTAAAAAAAATAGCGATTTCAGTAGCAACTTATTGATTTTAAAATTGTCAAATAATTGTTCTTTATCATTAAAAATAATTAATTATTCAAACTCTAATGAAGATGACCACAGTACCCTAAAAACTTTCATTTGTTAAAGTAAAATACAAATAAGCTTAAAAAGTCCCAAAAACATTTGCATTACCAACATTTTCGTATTTTCCTTTACTGTTTAGTGAATAAAGCATATCGCTTACAACACGTGGCGGCAAAGCTATGTGTTGTTTTCTGAGAAAAAATATAACAACATAACTTGACACAATATCGTAAGTAACTAATTTAAATAAATAATAAAAATGCCATTAGTCATGAGCTTTTCTCAGTACAATGTCTGCTTTACAGAATAACTTATGTCAAAAATAAAAATACAATACTTTAAAACTAACAACAAAAACAAAATTAGGCTACATTTCAAGGATACAAAATTTGACAATAAAAGTTTTTTACATGCTTTTTGAAAGCTGTGGGTGCTAAGAGTTGTAGGTCACTGGGGAGGTCATTGAAGGTTGTTGGCCCAAAATAGGAAAACCTTTCCTACCGGCCTCCAACCAGACTTTTGGAAAATGCAAGCGGTTGTCCTGTCGAGTACTTCGCAGAGCGGCCTGTCTCCGTGTAACAAGCCTTTTAGGTAGGTAGTGCGGCTCCTGCTAAGCCAATACCTGGTATACAAGTTTGCAAGTTTGCATTTTGCAAACAATAGCTGGTGGCAAAATACCAGCAGCATCGCGAAAGGCGGACACGTAGTCACGTCTACGAAGACTGTAGACGAAACGCACGGCAGTGTTTTGTAGCTTCTGGATTCGGTGCATTTGTTCCTTTAGCAATGCTATTTCCTAAAGCAGGAAGACAATAGTACAGCACTGAAAAAAAATAATGACTTAACAAGTTGTAGTTTCGCACCATCTGGTAGGGCGGATCTCTACCTGTACAGACCTCGCAGCCTTCCCAAAGCCAGTTGGTAGATGTAGGTGATATGGTCAGAGAAAGTGAGCTCGCTATGAAGTACAACGCCCAAACTCTTGACAGAATTTAGGGATCAAACCATATGCATACAACAACCCCTCACAGTAACTTGTATAATCAACCGTAGCCTATATGGTAAAAAACTAGATACTGTATAAACAAATTCCATTGAAAATTTAGTAAATCACGCAGGACAGTGGTAATGGGGGCATTGGGTAATTAGAACACTCGATTCATAGGATTAATGTAATTAATCTTGTAACATTCACAGACGTACAACATGGATGCCCAGATAGGCGAGTCGTCGGCGTGCGCGACAGCGCTGCTGTGCGGCGTCAAGGCGAACTTCGAGACCGTCGGGCTTGACGCCAGGGGGAAGTTCGAAAACTGCAAATCCAGCATCAGCTCCAGAGTCGACTCACTTCTGGATTGGGCTCACAGAGAAGGTACGGAATTTAGAAACTAATTATTTCGTACGACATAAAAATATGACATTGTTTACAGAAAAGAAAATAGTAATTACTGGCCGCCGTTTCACACCGGCTACCGCTACCGCCTACCGGCTACCTCCTCGGTCGCGGGTATTACGTGAGCCATTCCACACCAAAACTACCGCGTCCGAGAGGGAGCGAGTGTTTTATCAGCTACAGCGCCGCCGCATCGGTACTTAGCCACTGGTCAGGACACAACAAAAGTCCTCCCAAGAACCTTGGTGCAATCGTGACTTCCTCAGAAACAGTGTATCGTGGTATGACGATGACTCTAGTGGTGACATGGAACTGATCTCACTGTACTCGGTGGGTTCTGAATATGGGGAGTTCCACAATATTTTTAAGGAATTAGCTTCGGACGTTCAAAGGTTCAAAACGTACTTCAGACTCAACACAGAACAATTTTATGAAGTGTTGGTCCTTGGTCTGCGCATACTACCACGACCGAAGCGGTAAAAAATCGCCCGAGGAGTGGTAGTGAGGGCACTACCGCCACTACCGCGGCCGTGCGTTAGTCCGGTGTGAACAGTCTCCAATGATAACACTGTGACGATCTTTTCAAAGTGCGCTTAGCGGTAGCGGTACGCGATGTGAAACAGCCAGCACAGATAAACAGTTGGTGTTATATGGATGTGGTTGGAATATGGTTATTTAACAATACTGTAATTTTGATTTGGAGATTGTATAAAACTTAATATCTGAATCGGACTGTTTCCTGCTTTGTGTGTTCTTGTTCTTGGGTCTTATGACTGTTCCAGAGATAGCATTAGATAACTTAACTGGCTTAAGGTCATTTGCTTCAGCTTGGATTCGACTAGTACACTGGAATTTTGGAGAGCTCTATTAAAACATTATTAAATTACCTAAATTAAATAATAGAAAATATTTAAAAGTAATGGAAAATATACAATTCTGTTTGAAATTAAAATATCTATTAACCCCTAATTTGGTTATTCAACAGCAAATCATTCTTGTTTATTTATATATGAATACTGTAGCTGCAAATCTTTAAACATTGTAGGACCTTAAAAACCGTAAAGAATTTCTGTATTTATTTCCATTTTTAATTTATATATCAATGACCGATCCTTTACGGTAGACGGGTTAAGAGACTTGTTAACTTACATGTTATAAGTAGAATATTGTTTGGCAAGTAATTCAAGTGTTATCATATCAAATAAATCCGCTCATACACTACACGTGAAAACACGGAATACAAAATTCGGGGAAAACGTACCAGTATTTGGAGTCCTTCGTGTTACAATGGATTTTTAATCCAATATAAAAGTACATGTATGGGGCTGCTTAAATATTCTTTAAGGAAATTAAATTTAAAAGTAGTTTTTACACAATGTTGTTTTAATGAAACCTGTTACAATAAAGAATCTATTATCAAAATGTATTCTAAAACAGTATGTTCCATGTCAGCGTAAAAGTTAATTTAAGGATGATTTACTTTGAAAGACAAGTGGTGTCATCTGCAATATTAAATTAAAACAATAGTTTTTTGTTCCTCGCATGAACATTATTTTCCTCTAAATTATAAAATATGGTTATTCAAGGAAAGAAATATTTTTTTATCTCTAAGCTAACAGGAAAACAAAGGACTTTTAAGTTCTAAGTTCTGTCAAATTTAAAGACCAAAGTTAAACTTAATTAAAATCAAACGGATCGTAAAAAGTGTTTTATTTCAGAAAAGGTAAGGATAGATTTTGTAAAGGGAGAACAAGAAAAAAGTTATTGGTTGATTTCGAAGTTGCATATTTCAAAGGGGAGTTGTGAGATTACTGAAATATCAGAAGAAGTACAAAACCAATTTTCCGATTTCAGCACACTTACAGCAGATAATGTCACGTAAGCCCTGGTTTTTTATTGATTGGAAACCCCGGATTATGTAGTATTTAAATGTAATATTGTGGGATTAAAACTGATTTATTTTGTTGAGTGGCTTTACAGTTACCTGCCAAATATTTAATTAACACCCATAACTTTTATCTAGCACATAAAGAGAGCATTTTAAAATATTTGTGCATTATCATAGCATATTGAAAACTAAAACAATAATAGATTAAACAACCTTTCAGTATACAATCTATCAATTTGTCAAGTTGATAATTAGTAGATGACGTCGTGAAAATTTTGTTAACAGTATACTTTCGCAGAGGCATAGAATGTTTCGAGTTTTCTTCGAGCGCCTTCAAGTGTGGTCTTTGCTTTTAATTAATGTAGTTTTTGTCTAGTCCATGTAGTGTGTTTTATATGTTATGTTTTTTTGTATTTTTTAACTGACAAAAATTCCAATGTTGTATAGACTTAATGCCATGTTTGAAACACTTTTACAAATCCAGAGGTATTTATCTGGTAGACAAATTTATTAATTGAAGGCAAAATGGTATTTAACGTATTTATTGTTGTAGTCTTACATCGATGTACTGAAAACATAAAAAGTATTAACTTAATACCAGCCATTGATTTCAGAAGATGTTAAAGAAAAAAAGGGCGTATCTTTAAAATATGTTACTATTATTATTAAAATTAGCGCCATTTTAAGCAGCAACAATGACATACTGTTTGGTAAATTAGTTTCTGCCTAGGATAATTTATTATTTCGGTCACAATGGTGACTATTCACAGGAGAGTACATGAGTCAGGGCAACACTGACTGAGTGTTTGTTCTCAGTCGACAGTGACTGAGCGGTCCCCGCCTCCATTGAACTGCTTTTAAAGCTTTCCTTTCCTGTGCACCACAAATAGATGTATTCTTTACAAAGTTTAAATACAGTTAAAAACTTAAATATAAAGGAAAATGGGTCACCAAACGTACTTTTGCAGTTTCGCTCTAATTTTATCAAGGATGCTGGATTAGTTTAAAACTCTAATTTGGCTCAAATATTCAATGTTCGGGTTCTTTATGTAAAAGCAAGTTAACGAAAAAGTATGCAATGTCTTTAAATTCAATTGAGGTGGTTTCTTGGACTGGCCATGACCTTATGAACGTGCTGTGTGTTGTTCAAGCGTTGTCATAACAAGCTTTCCAATAGTCTTAATGATGCTAGAATCAAAAGAAAAATTATCCATTTGAATAGTTTAAGATGATTTAAGTCATGTGACCATCACATTAAGTTGTTGAAATTACCTTTCCAATACTGTGCCATTTCCAATTAAATTTTAAATGCTTTATTTTATGTGCTCTTCTCTGGGAGTTCTTCACATTGTAATAATCTTGTTTCCTTCATGCTAATTAAAGATCCTCCACAACCTTAAATGAAACAAAACAATTTTGGTAATTAATCATTTAAAAAATAACACGGACCAATTTCCGATCCTATCCTAAGAACCCTCGATAGACTCCGAAAAACTTATCCATTGGATTACGGCGTACAATGCACAGAATGTTTTACTGCATTCTTACAACATCTTTGATTATGTTTTAATAACGACAAAACTAATAAAAAGCAATTTAACTTAACAAGGAACTTATGAAGTTAAGAATAATTGAGTCAAGTTCAAAACTAAATCAGGCCGGTATATATGCGGGGGAAATAAAGAGTTATTGTAGAGAAAATCTGAAATCATTGGTCTGGTAAAGGATCTTGGATGTATGAATACATACAATATAGAAAGAAGTATATGAGTACATAGAGCATGGGAGTGGTTCATGGACCAACACACTAAAATATGACACGAGTGGCACATTCCATAACGGTAATTACATCGGACGCTGGCCCTCCACTACACAGTTGCGAGAATCGGACCTTCAGCTATGGGATTACCAAACATTTTTCGGCATTAAAATTTGGATTTGGATATCGTCTCACCGTTTGTAAGTAGAAGGTCAGGTATAAACGCCATAACCCTTGCACTTAAGTGTATGTCAGGTCTCTCACACCCTCGTAAAATCGTTGACGGGTTAATGTTAGTAATCATAAAAGGAAAAACTCACCATCTAATAGCAATCCGGATTCTTTGGTCCTAGTGGTGGACAATTGTTTCCCCCCTATTTGTCAGTGGCATCATCAGCACAATTTCGTCTTGAGATTAAAACATATTGGCGAACTTCTTGTCAAAGTTAAAATAAATTTCACCGGCCGGTGAAAGCACGCGTGCGGAGTAAAAAGTGTGGTTATGCGAGAATATTTTTAAGTATGTGTCGTGTCCTATATGTCTTCGTGTGTGTTCGTATGTAATTGTTTATTTATTTATTCATTTTAACCTTTGATAAGAACATCAAGTTTGCCAATATGTTTTAACCATACGACGAAATTGTGCTGATGATGCCCCACAAATAGGGGTGAAACAATTGTCCACCACTAGGACCAAAGAATAATCCGGATTGCTATAAGACGGTGAGTTTCCTACCTTTATAATCAAGCAAATCCCTGCTTCCAGTAGTTATACAATAAATTACATAAGGTGGCGCTATACAAAACTGTACTCTCTCGCTGAGCATCAATTCAAGGGGTTTCAATTATTTTGTGGTCGAAGCACGGTTTTGATTTATCCAAATATTAGCCAAACTTTAACAGCAGTCAATCATCTGACTCTTTTCATAGTAAATTGAACAGCACGATAAAAATTTAGTTCATAACAAAGATGTTAAGTTTATTTTCCAGTCTCGGCCAGCTTTTTTTCGTAAAACGTGCCCTCGTACGTAAAGCGATACTTTCGAACCTAGTACACTAGTTTTCATTAACATTTTTATTAAAGGATAAATTTTGAAAATAGGATCTATATTGGAATAACTATACAGGGTGGAAAAAAGACTGGAAAGGATTTATTTTTTTTAGTATTTAAGTAACTAAACTAAATCTTTGCAAATTTAGTTTGAGTGACTAAGACTACTCCTTAAGTAGACTTGTCCTAAAACCTCCAAGGGGGGACGGTCCACTAAGAGTCAGAAGAAAACCTTAAATTTAAGCATAGGCCAATATGTACATCAAATTGAAGGCCTCTAAGAATAGAGAACAATGGCGAAAACCTGACCTCAAAAGAATGACCGAGTAAATAAACGGTATCAGATAACTGAAACATACTTTCTCCCAAGAATATGAAAAGGTGTTAAAAGCCTCGTCTTGATGTCTCAGTCGGATAGCCACCAGGTGAGCAGCACGAGTTTTTGCAAGTCCCAAAATTGAGGTTTTAACACATTTTGCTCTATAACATTTGAACGCTCATTTTCCCGGCGATGCGGATGGTGTCATTATATTCAGCATTTTAATCTTAATAAACCACCAAATTTTCATTAAAATCGTTAGAGCCGTTTTTGAGAAATTTAGAGTTTTCACGTTTTTTGAGGGTTTTTGGGGGTAAACAACCCTTAAAAATAAAAAATTCAAAAAAATGCCTGGAATTATTGTGGGTTTGGACCTACATACCAAATTTCAACCAAAATCGGAACATTTGCTCATTCTCTAGCTCTGTTTACATCCAGACACACACACACACACACACACACACACACACACACACACACACACACACACACACACACACAGTCTTGTTCACCTATATTTGTGGGGCCTTGGGATTACACACCTGTTTGGGGGCCCATGTGTGTGCATTTGATAGGTACTGTGGGGCCATTTGGAACTGTGGGGCCGTACAAAAAACCTAAACTAACCTAACCTAAACTAACCTAACCTAACTTAACCTAACCTACTAACCTAACTATTATTGACTTTTTCAACAATAAAAAGTAGAATTTTAGCTCATAATAAATTATGGGGCCGTGTGTATGGCCCCGCAATTTCAGAAGGCCCCACACTCACGTGAAATTCACACACTTGGCCCCACAAATATAGGGGACACTGTCCACACACACACACACACACACACAGACATCACTCCAAAAACCACTTTTTTGGACTCAGGGGGAACCAAAATGGATAAATCCACCAACAACTCAAATTCGAAAATTTTGACGAAAACAATACTTTCTCCATATACTATGGTATAGGGGGAGAAAGTAAAAATGGCAGGAGATCAAACTTTGTATTAATATCATATTGCTGAAAACAAAAAATGCAATAACTCCCGATCCACTCGACCATTTGAGGTCGGGTTTGTGGCAAATTCCTTAGAATGCAATTCCCTTTAATATTATGTATAAAATGGGACATATGATACATAATAATAATAATCTCCCATAGGGACGTCCCTAGTGGAGGTCGTCAGGGAAACTGCTTTGGGCCACGTCATATGATACATCATTTTAAAGGAATGAATTTGCATTCTGAGCAATTTGCCTCAAACCCGACCCCAAATGGTCGAGTGGATCGGGAGTAATTGCATTTTTTGTTTTCAGCGATATGATTTCCATGTAAAGTTTGATCGCCTTCCATTTTTGACTCGATCATCTTTTTGAGGCCGGGTTTGCGCCATTGTTCTCTATTCTTAGAGACTTTTAATGTGATGTACATACTGACCCATGCTTTTTTAAGATTTTCTTTTGACTACTTGTGGACCACCTCCTCCCCCCCCCCCCTTGGTGGCCCAAGGACAATAAGTAGTTTAGGAATTAGTTTTGTCACTCATAACCGATTTGCAAAGTTTAAGTTTTATAACTTAAATAAATACTTTTAAAGATATTACATCGTTTCCATACTTTTTTCTACTCTGTATATTAACAACTACTGTTAATGAAATATTCCGATTACCAAATTTCTTGACAGCTACACGATGCAATAACTCCTTACCAGAGTAATGTTCTGTGTGTAACATGTTGTATGATGCCAAGTATAATTAGGGCATACGGATGATGGCAGGTGTGATGAGAGGTATAATGACTGACTCGCCTGCAGCTCAACCCCCCCCCCCCCTCTGGGTTTACCCTAATTTGTTTATTACTAAAAAAGTCTCTAGTAGTGATTTGGAAAGTTCCACAGAAGTTATAAAAAGCCCAAACTCTCAGTTATGAATTCAAATTCAATTTTATTTATTCCATAAATTTACAATATTGCATTATAAAAAAGCAACATAAAAAATAATTAATTTCCACATGAAGTCTATGCGTTTCACTGCTTACTGTAAACGATTTTACAATAAAAGTACTAAACGTAAGAACTTAAAATATTTAAGAACTAAAATATTAAACAATATAAATAAATTATAAAATATCTAACCATGATATCAATTTATATTTTATTTACTTTAAACCAGTAAATAATCCTCCACAGATTATAGTCCAGCATCATTCATAGTTAGGCTTGCCATAATTTTACAGGACCAAACCGGGACGCTTATAGGTTGAAACCCAACCCCCCCCCCCCCAATAGGCGTAAATAAAGAAATATTCGGTGGCCTCAATTGTGCCATATTTAAGCTTAGATTAAAAATATTTTTGAAACAAATTTTAGATCATACATCCAATATTTTATTTTAATCTGGAAAAATTCAAATACTTATATTGTGTACGAATGGTTAATTAAAAGTAAAAAATAAAATGAAAGCAGTAAGTTGTATATTTTTGGTTAGCTTATAACTAACACCTGCTAAAAAGATGGGGTCAACCAGGTCAACACCTTCTTGAATCAAAACAAAGTAGCAATAAATCGCCTCTTCTTGACATTGACATTTAATTGCTGGAATAGTACTGTATGTCCATCTCTTTCCAAGTCACAAAGTGCACTAGACTTGCCCAGCCAACCTTTATTATCCCCCACCTCTCGGACTTAATTTTTAATTTAAATTTTTTGCCTTCTAAAAATTTAATCGTCATGCTAATTTAATAATAGTACTTTTCATTGTTTAAAATTTTAAAAACACGTTTATTTTAAGAAAAAAAATGCTGCTTTTATTAATAATTTACTGTTTTTTTTTTCAAATTTGACCAAAAAACCGGGACAAAAGCAAAACCGGCCGGGACATCGGGACAACAGCTAAAATCCGGGACGGTCCCGGTCAAACCGGGACGTATGGCAAGCCTATTCATAGTTATTACCACAGGGTCTTAAGGATCCACGAGTAACAACAAAAGTATATGTATGATGCCATACATATACATTTTCTATGCAATACATTTTAAGCAGGTATGGTGGTGGATACGATGACAGGTATGATTGTAGGTATGATGACTTGTATGCGTGCAGGTATGATGGTGGATACGATGACAGGTATGATGGTAGGTATGATGACTTGTATGCGTGCAGGTATGATGGTGGATACGATGGCAGGTATGATGGTAGGTATGATGACTTGTATGCGTGCAGGTATGATGGTGGATACGATGACAGGTATGATGGTAGGTATGATGACTTGTATGCGTGCAGGTATGATGGTGGATACGATGACAGGTATGATGGTAGGTATGATGACTCGTATGCGTGCAGGTATGATGGTGGATACGATGACAGGTATGATGGTAGGTATGATGACTTGTATGCGTGCAGGTATGATGGTGGATACGATGACAGGTATGATGGTAGGTATGATGACTTGTATGCGTGCAGGTATGATGGTGGATACGATGACAGGTATGATGGTAGGTATGATGACTTGTATGCGTGCAGGTATGATGGTGGATACGATGACAGGTATGATGGTAGGTATGATGACTTGTATGCGTGCAGGTATGATGGTGGATACGATGACAGGTATGATGGTAGGTATGATGACTCGTATGCGTGCAGGTATGATGGTGGATACGATGACAGGTATGATGGTAGGTATGATGACTCGTATGCGTGCAGGTATGATGGTGGATACGATGACAGGTATGATGGTAGGTATGATGACTCGTATGCGTGCAGGTATGATGGTGGATACGATGACAGGTATGATGGTAGGTATGATGACTTGTATGCGTGCAGGTATGATGGTGGATACGATGACAGGTATGATGGTAGGTATGATGACTCGTATGCGTGCAGGTATGATGGTGGATACGATGACAGGTATGATGGTAGGTATGATGACTCGTATGCGTGCAGGTATGATGGTGGATACGATGACAGGTATGATGGTAGGTATGATGACTTGTATGCGTGCAGGTATGATGGTGGATACGATGACAGGTATGATGGTAGGTATGATGACTCGTATGCGTGCAGGTATGATGACAGGCTTGGTGACCAACACGCGTGTGTCGCACGCGACGCCGGCGGCGCTGTTCGCTCACTCGCCTAGCCGCTACTGGGAGGACGACAGCAAGGTGCCGCCGGCCGCCAGGAAACTCTGCAAGGACATCACCAGACAACTGGTGGAGGACGAGCCGGGCCGAAACATCAACGTCAGTATATGGAGATTTCATTTTTTTGGTCAAAATGTTTGAATTACAGTAGAATTCAATATTATCGTTGGCTCTCTGAACCCTAAAAGTAGTTGTCTGAGTGGTGCCTGCTTTTAAAATTCTCAAACATGAATATGTTAAAACAACAAATAGGCCCTAAATCAAAATATGTAAAAGTGATATTAGGTAGACAGTTTTTTTAAATTTAACTATCCAACCATAAATACCAATTTTGTAAACATGTAAGGAAAGAAACATAACAATAAAACAGAGAAATAGAGATTTTTATTTCCAAACTCTTCCAAATTTGCATGACTAGCAAAAACACGTACTGTATTATGACATGTATGCAAGAAAAGTTATTGTTAAAAAGACATAATTAAGGAATTAATCATTTCATATAGTAAAAAAAACTAATCCAGGTAGGGCACATGTTGTATGAAGTATTTAATTGTTTTACGTTCTGTATAACCAGGTAAATATTTGACAGGCATACTTTGTGTAGTTTATTCCTTATTATTGCCAGTGTTCAAATAAAAATTTATCTAAATTATATTTGTATTCTCTTTACCCACAATGCAAAAGGCATTATATACATTATATATTATCGAAATCATTATTTATTTTGGTAAATATGATTTCCATTTAGTAGCACTTCAAACAACAAAGCTCTAAATTATTCTCAGAGAAACAGTAACAGATGATAATACGCTATTAAACCTTGTTGTGTTATAATCCTCTCATGGTTATGAACTAGACAATATCTGCTCATTATCATAAATTCGGTCTCATTTGGCAGTAAATTATTGATTTTAAACATGGTTTTCACATGATCTGTTCAAATAATGAAGCAAATGTTGACATTTAATCTACGTTTTATTTGTTTAACCAGCCACGTTTAGATTGCATGGATTAATTCGTTATAAATGTAATGAATAGACTTGTAAGATTTTTGGTACGAGCTTTTTATGTTTTTTTTTATTATATTTTTTATATAAAAACACACTTAAAGTTATACATAATTACTAGTTGGCTACTTATCTGCCAATTCGCAGACCAGAAGCCCCCTCAGGGGGACGGCCTGCCCGCTCCTTTTGTCGAAAAGCTCAAATGTAAGCATACATTGATGTCTATGAGAGATTTAAGGTCTTTCTTAGAAGATTGAAATGCCTAGAATCAGAATTCAAATTAATGACGTGGATGAAAATGAGAGGCAATAAAATTCAACTTAACTTTATATGAGCAAAACTTAAATTTTCTATAATTTCTGAAGTTCCCAACCTGTTTACGTCTTGTTTGTTAAATATTGTTTTAAGTTTCATAATATAAAATTATGTATAGCCCGGTAAATTTTGTAAAAATCGGAGGTTCCGTTCAAAAGTTATTGTGTTCACGGACATATATATCAATTTTCACGAACGGTGTTTTTAGCTTATAGGGACTTCAAAACGAAAAAGTATTATGGTCCCGGGCTTAGGTCTTACTTTCAATACTACCGTAATAGCTTATTCCCTATAGGGAAAATCTCTAAAACCTTGAAATTTAACACAATTTAACCGTATGTCTGGCTTGCTAAAATCTTGAAATTTTTAACAGATAATTTAGCATAACTAAATTATCGAACCAAAACAAAGATCATTTTCTTCACTAATATGTGAAGTCTTCTTTATTAATAATTCACTATTAATTCGTGCATATATTTATGTGAAAAGCATAAGCTGCAAAGAGACGTATCCTGTTAGATTTTTTGTCTCTCCACTGCACAAATACTAGATATTAAAAACGTGCTAAACTAATACGAAACTCTAGTTACTTTCATACGAGTTATCAAACTAATCAAAACATATCTCAAACAAACAAAGTTGCATGCGTGGAAGGGTAAGCGCCCAATACCAATCATGATGTTTGAGCACGAAACTTGTTAAAAATGTTGTACACCTTTTAGTAACATTACTAGATATATTGTTCTGAAGGCTAATAGGAGAGTTTTCATGATATGATACAGTACTTGAATTGAAATATCATCACATTAAATTATCAGGTTTCTTCGTTTTCTTTAAAGCTTCAATCCAACGTCTTATTTGAAAAGTGAGTTTTTCTTAATCATGAATTATTGCGTTTCATATAAATACATTCAAAAGGCAAGGTTATCATTGAATGAATAACAGACTCACTAACACACCAGGAATGTAATTATGCTAGAAAGATGGAATTCTGTACACCGATTCTTATAGACTTAGGAAGAAAACCTAGCTGGTTCAATCTAAAAAACAACCCTGTTTAAATACGGACCTCAGTCCTTCCTACTAGCTTTGAAATTTAGGTGTCTTATCCTAATGTATAAGCCACTATGATCAGTAAGCTTGCAATTTCTTAAACATTGTTTTATATATATGGTTTAACAAGTATAAAACATAATTGAGAACTAGTAACTTGTGTATTATTGGTTTTTACACAGGCGTTAGCTGAGGAACCCCTTCCTGTAGTTGAGTGAACTGAGAAAACAATTTCACAGTTATTATTAATTCAAAAGAATATGATATGAAAATATTGAAGCAATTCGCTATCAACAGATTTAAAGTCCTTGGGTATTAGTTAACACCTTAAATTTATGGCAAGTTTTATAAGTAAAATAATTTAGGTTTTCATTGTAATGTAAGTGGAGATAGTAAGCGAAATGTCCAGTTCCCTTAAAAATGATAGGAGTCTCCTTACCACAGTAACATATTGTAGTTTTAACAACATTATAACCGATTAATAAAATACGATAAATAAAAAAAATACATGGCTATAATGTATAATGAAACAATGGATTAGGGCTTTATATATGCGTTTATACTTTACAATGAATTGCTATACGTTAATATATTTTAGCATAATACTATGGGGGCAGAGCTTATTCTCAGTAATCTTATATTTTTTTGCAATAATAATCCGACTTGTGGTTATAGTGGAATGCCAAGTCTAAAAAGGCTTGTTTATTTACGATACGAGCTCATTCACTGAGATCAATCGCCTTTCATAATGTACGTCTAAAGGTGCTAAACTCTAATATTAATTTGCTGAGTAACACGTGTAATGAGTGGGTTTTACTTCTTCAGCTGATTTACTAATATTAAGCAATACTTTGTTTATACAATATGTTGAGTTTACAATAAAAACTACCGGTTGCGATTAAAGGTTGGTAAATAACATTTATTAGAGTGATTTATTAATTCAGTAACTGGATTTAACGCAAAACACATGTGTATACTGGAGCATGTGGTTCGTACTTTCAACATTTCTTTAGATTTGTAATTCCTTCGACTAATGTAAGAACTTAAAAGATTTAAACTCCCTCATGTATAATATTATTTTTAACCCAGGTGAAGACTCCCTCTTAACGGGCCATCTTGGGACCAGGCCGCAGACGGATAATGAATAGGCTGGTTAAACCGATGTAGCCTACATTAAAAACCGCCAACCTTCAATTATGGCCTAAATGCAATTATGACTTGAAAAGCAATTCTAAATATATTACTATATATATATATAACTATTAGCCAACATCCGACACCCGTGAAAATCACGACTAAACTAAACTAGGCCTAATTGTAATTTGTTTCTTATTTGTGGTCAACGGGATTTTAGGTCCTAACGCTTTAACTTACGGTGGCATTTCCGTCTAGGACAGTGCATTTTAATTGGTTTGAGAACGTAAAAATGGTATAGTGTTGTATTTTGAATAATAGAAAAGAAAACAACGTTTCTGAGAAAATCGGCCGGTTAAAGCTATATTGAGATAGAAAATGGCCGGTTAAAAAGATGTTGATTTTGTGTCACGGTAGGCCGGTTACAGCGGAGACCGGTTAAATGGTGGCCGGTTAAGAGTGAGTCTACTCTACACATTTGGAAAGCTTGGATGAAATCGTTTTAACAGCTTGGAGATCAATGTACGTACATACTTTAGAGCATCGGATTGTGCGTAGTGTCTAATAAATATTAATTGGTGACCAGGTTATTCTAGGAGGGGGTCGGCGGCATTGGCTGCCCAAGGTGACCCGGGACCCTGAGCAGACGACGGACGAGGGGCGCCGCCTGGACGGCCGCAACCTGGTGGACGACTGGGTCCGGGACAAGAAGAAGCGAGGGGTGAAGGCAGACTTCGTATGGAACAAGCAGCAGCTCGACAACACGTCCAATGACGTCGACTTCCTTCTCGGTGAGTTCCAATAATCCAATCCGGATACGGATATCGAATTACACGACGGAATCTTTTTAACGTTCATTTTCTTTATTTACTTTCCTCTCTTTATATTAATAATGTTTTATTTAGCTTTTAAGCTTGTTTTGTTGGTGGAAAATTAATTTGTTTGTGTTAATTGTTAATAACTGAATTAATTTCTGATGTTCGTAATGCATCCGTGAACACGTATATGACATCTGTGAATCATCTACTGCGCATGACAAGAAAATACTTCTTCAGAATTTTGCATGTTATATAGCAACGTAAAATACCACTGTAGCCTGGATTTTTTACCTGAATGGTTAATCATGCTAAAGTTAGAGTGGAGAAAAAATGCGCTAAGAGAGTTTAATATATTAGCGACTGATGCATTGCTTTAAGTATTTTTATTACTTTATACATAATGCTTTAAGATTACCTGGCAAAAAATCTATATTTTAAAAAATTATTAAGGGATACATACCCAGTCGATTTAATGTGAGCTAAGGTTTGATTTTGAAATCCAAAGTTTACTCAATTTTAATATTTTTATATGAACTGAAATGGAAAAGTGCGTTATCTTACATGATTACTTACAATTTACTTTCCTTTTTTTGATTTGATGAACTACCTACTAGTGTAGTTAGTCTATTTTGGCAATCTTATCTCGAAATTATGGCTAAGGTTTTAAATGGACTTCCTACACTCGTTGTACTGAGTTAACAAAGAATAAACTTGATGGATAGGTGCGTAGTTATAGTGCTCGCCTTTGAATCCAAAGTTCGCCGGTTCGATACAGAGAAAAGTTAGTACTTTTTTAGAGGTTCGATTTCTGACCCAGTTGCCATTTGTCATTGGGCTATTAATTAATTATGCTTTCTATCAACTGGTCGATGTTAGGTAGTAACAAGACTGGGGCTTAGACCGTTCAAAACGTAAAAAACTCCACTGGCGTAGATAGACACAAAATAAAATAAATTAAAATCTTTTAAAGAAAATTAATTAAACTATTTATGAAATCACTAAAAAGGGCTTACCGCCAACAATGGCTCAGCTACGTAGTCTAATCAATCGCCTTTGCTAGGGAGAGCTTAGTAAAAAATAAACTGATTATGAAGGAAATGTGCATTGTGTTTTAGAAAATGAGGATTCAGATATGGATGAATATGTATAGATATCTATGGATATGCAGATATGTATGGAAGTTCTCTTGGATGATCAGGATACAATTAATTAATGACCTCTACGCCACTTTTATGAGCAAGATCGAGGCTCTAGCTCTAGCGGCCGAAACCCCAAATCTCCTTATGAAACTTAAGTTCATTGCACTTATCCGTCATACTGAATTAATTAATTAGTATGGGCTGTTCTCCCATGGCAGTATGGGGTTTAGTATGGGGTTAATCGCATTGAACTTCAACCAGGAATTGGATCTGCCCAATATTTCTGCTTCGACACCCAAAAACATGAGAGCTTTCATGATCCTCTATCACGAAAATACTGAGACGTGGTGGCAGATATTATTAAATTTCTGAGAGAGGACCTATGTGCAATTATGTGCAGTATGCTAGTCGTCATAATCTCTTATTTTCCTCTGAAAGGCAATCTCAGGCTCCAATTTTGCTCATCGAAGGTCAAATCAGGGAAAGCGAGTATAGGGGAAGGTCGGCTAGTATCGGACAGCGGGTAGTATCGGACAAACGCTGTTTCCAGCTTTTGCCGCTAGAGACAGCACTGACTAGGACATCAGCAAAAGCACCAAGGAGAAAGACTATGTGAGCGCCATTATGCGTTTGGTACCTCAACAATCGTCTGCGCTGTGACATTTCTTTTTCTTTTTGTGACAATTTCTGTGCACGTACGTATGTTTGAGACATCAATGTGTTAAACTGAGTCAATACTTTTATGATTCAACATTACTAATTAATAGTGAAGAGGCTTTACTTTGTTATGTAGGTGAATGGTTATTTTAGTTTGGTTATTATGGAAGTGGTGGTCGAAATGGCGGACCATGTCAGTCGGGTAGTATCGGACAAGCTCGCGTCGGGTAGTATCGGACAGAATGGATAGGTTGTAAATTGTTGAAATAATTGTAAAAAACTTAACGTAATCAATAATTAAATCCCAATATTTATTTTTAGGTTTTCGAACATCATTAGAGAAAATTACCAAAATAAAAAGCGCAAAGATAGACTTAAAAATGTAAATAATGGACCAAGGCCTTCAAAGGAGGAAAATAAGAATGTTTTGAAAAATTCAAAAGACATAAATGTAAAAAAAATACAAAAAGGCAAATACAGCTTGAAGAAAGAAGTAGGTCTGAAACATATTGCATTATTTGTGATGAGACATTTCAATAAAACTGGATACAATGTTCACATTGAAAGGGTTGTTGGCCTCCCGAAAACTGTGCTCAGCTTGAGGACAGCCATCTCTATTATAAGTGTATGATATTTGTGTTGGGCACGGAGCAAAGAAGAAAAGACTTTAATGGAAACATTAACAATGTTTTGAGCCAAAGTGATCTTAATTTTGTGACTTTGAAACTCAATTTCCTTTATTTAGACTTAAGGCTATCAGCTAAAAAACTGATAGTGAAAACCAATTTTTTTAATACTTATACAGTAGTTAAGTTTTTATAGTGTTGAAACAATTTGTAACGATAAAAGTGTGTTTTCAGGCTGCAAGTGGTTTTATTTTAGCTACAAGCAGTTGTAGTTAACCCTGTCCGATACTACCCCCCAAAAATCAAATGGGCCCAAAAGTAAGGGTTAGAGAAAGTGTGGAAAAGTTATACATTCATTCATACAATAATTATTATATTAAATATGTGGATAAATAACATTTCAAACTTTGATATTTTGCATACTAAATTATTATTTCTTTTATCACTAATTAGAAAATCGAAAAAAAGCTTAAGTGTCCGATACTACCCGACCTTCCCTACATTCATCCTGTCTCTATAATGGCTAGATCTCCCCCTTCTCTCACAGCCATCCCATACGGCATACTATTGTTTCATGTGTAACCAGGTGACGCATAAAGCATATTGTTGTCGAAAATGCTCTACTCCAATTCCCAACCAATGTTATAAACTGGTCAAAGAGGCCAAGCGACGCATTTCTTGTTTAGAAAATCATTCACTGCAAGATTGCAAATCTCAGGCAACCTGCCAAACATGTAAAAAGCAACATCACTCCACTCTTCTTTTTGAGAAATCGAAAAATTAATCTCAAAGCCTAAAAATTATTTCTCATAATGAAGAACATTTCTCTCATCAAACGAACGATGCCACACAACATGACGAAACAGGTTCTGTTTCATCTGCTCAAACTCTACCTCCCTCTTAATGTGGCAAAACTACCATGCTTTTTGGCACAACATTAGCAAGCTGACACCCCAGAATGGTGCCACTCGTGTGTTCCGAGCAATGCTGGATAGTGGCAAAATGAGTAAATTCATTACAGAAAAGGCGGCACAACTTTTGCTTGCCCTTTAAATTCATTCAAATATACAGGTAGTAATACTCCCTAAGATGGCATCCCGCACTAAAGAATCTGTTTACTCAACATAGAAACTCTCTCAGGCAAGAATAAAGCCTCTCAGCATCAGGTCCATGTGTTGGAAAAATATCTATTAAATTGCCAATAACTGCTATATCTGAATATTTATTAAAAGGCGTGTTAAGCCATACAATATAGCAGACTCCACATTCCATCTTCCGGGGCCTATATTCTTATTGATTGGTGGTTCTCTCCTATCTCTAAAAATCTCCCAGGAAAGACAATAATGTGCATGTGGTGCAACTAAAGACTGCTCAGTGCTTACCCACTCGGCCCACGCACAAAGTATTCCCCCTGCCATGTGACTAACAAAATGTTCAACATAGCAATCTCATCACAAATTCGTCGGCTGCATCTTCTTCTACCAATAAATAGATGGATCTCGGAGAGATTTCCCCCTCTTTTACGTGTTTGCACAGATTTAATCAATTGACTGACCTAAAGAAATATTTTACCAACGTTTGAAACGAGACAATATAATTAATATATATAAGTATCTCAAAAAACAATGTTATTGCACGATAAATTAAATCAGGCTGATTATCACAAGAGCTCATTAGCTCGTTATCAATTAGGCCTTAATCCATAACCATATGCCCCTCAGCAAACAAATAGTTTAAAGCTTATTAACGGTAACCATGTAACTTTTATTTAACATTATCATCAGTATCAGTTAATTAATTTCATATTTTGACTTTGCCTACTTTCTGACGATAAATATTAAAATTTAAGTTACCAATAACGTGGTTCAGTTGAAAAATTTTTATATAATTTCCTTATGAATATAAATTATAGAAGTTAGCTGCTTCAAATGTTGTTTCTTTTTTAGATTAACGTTCCCGAAACACCCGCCAATCCATTCTATTTAAATAATTACTAAGTTAGACTGCTCAAGAAAATTCTCTCCTAAAATATGGCATCTGATATTTTGCGAAACAGGACGTCGAGCGGCAGGGCGCATCCTCTTGAGGGTTATGAAGGGAACTTTTTTACATGCCGTCATGCCATGGCTTGTAATATTCAATATACTTTTAATATATTTAAGTTTAACCGGTTATAATATCGTAACTAATAGTATTCATTTCATGGAATATTCTTTCAAGAACTAAAAACAAGTTTTTCGTGTGAATCTAATTTTCTAAGTTTACTCCAAGACATCAAATAATCATTTTTTAAAACACCCTCAACAGTATTCATTAAACTTGCTTTGCATTACTTGGTGTAAAAAATAATCATATTGTAAATTTTCAATGATTCTGAATCCATTGTTGATAATAGTGAGTTTAAGTTACTGTAAAATATTTTTAAATAAAAAATAATCATACTCCAAAATAGTCATAAAATCAGACTTTCCAGTTTTAACTAAAAAATAAATATTAAGTAACAATCAAGCAGTATTAAGGCATAGATTATAAAACTTAAAATCAGTAAACAAAATCTAATTGAATTAAACTTTGGAATTTTGATTTAATTCATACGAACCTCCTTGATAATTTTCCAATAAATTTTACTTATTATTAAATACAATGTATTTCTATGCGAGTAAGTTGAAATCCTAGAGGTAGTTTAGTTTAATAAGACTGAGTAATACATGTGCCTAATCATCAGAACATTTTGGCACAGAAGGTTTACGACAGTTTATTTATATTGAGATCGATCGATATTTTTATTTTACTTCATATAAATATAGGCCTACTAAGTACAATTTAATGAAGAAAATAATAAATTAATGTATTTGTATTTTGAACTAAATGGCGCTTAATTAATGAAAGCCATCGTAAAATAAAATATATGTCCAAAATGCAAAACTATTTTGAATCTGAAAGAAATAATTTGCTGAGAAGAGTGTAAAAAAGTTTCGTTTACTCCAATCTCTGGTACAGAAAATCCTCTATACATGAACCTCAACGGACGCCAACCGATGCAAAATTATAAATAAAAAACAACAGCCCTCTTTCTTCTTCACTGAAAATTCTTAAAAAATTTTAAATAAATCGTAAATTAATAAGAACCAGTTGTGTGGTTCAGTCAAAATATAAAAGATTAAATCCATTAACTATCTTGAACAAAATGTTGGTGATGAAATAGGTTTTGATATAATATTTTTATTAAGTAGTAAAAAAATTCTATCATGGTTATTAAATGGCTGTGTTTATACAATCGGAACTTCAATGGAATTTTCCTCACAATAATTGAGTATTCCAAGAATTGGCAGTTGGCTAGTAATTTAATGTTTGTGATTTCAGTTTCAATAGCTCGTATTGTACGAGAAAACATGCATTCATTATGTGCACAGCCAAACATCATAATTAATTAACTGTCCCCTCATTGAAAACATTTTACTAAACTAACCTCTGTGTATATCTTTTATTAATGAAATTGAAAATATATATTTAAAGGGGAAAGGACAATCAGTAAAGTTAAATTCAGCATATTAATGCTGACCTCTGAAGAGAATAGTTATCTGCTTGTTGTACAATTATTGTACACGTCAGTGTCTGTTACTTTAGCAGCGCTTTTCTGTCTCATGGTGGTTTTCCCATAACTAAATTTTACAGGATTTTGTCATCTCTTCAAGTAAAATGCTCTACCCGAAAGAAACTTTTGATATTTTTTCTTATTATGTATATTAGTTGCTCTTTTGTAAATCTTATTTGCCAGCTATTCCTAGCCATTGTTTAAACCATTAAATAAATTATTAAACCAATGATTTCCTTATAGCTAGAAACAATGTTAAAATATATGGTGTTCTTGTTGTTGAGCCACTTTTATTGACGTTTGTAGTTTAATTTATTAAAAATATTATTTATTAATTGTACATCAATAAAGATTGTTGTCATCCTAAACTCCTAAGAAGTAACAAACTTTTCAATAATTTTCTAAGAAAGACGAGTATAAAATAAGACTGAATAAAATAAAAATCCAGTTTTTTTATTTATTGTTTTAAATGGATTTGGCTTGTTTGACTTGTTACTACTATCGTTTTTTAAAATCATTGTTCTCTTTGCACCGCTTGGCCCGTTAAGTAGTATAAACAATAAATAAATAAATTAATGTTAGTAGTTAATGCAATAAGTTAAGTTCAATAACTGCAACATGACGGCTGCTTTCCGCCAAATAGGTTGATAATTATTCTTAATTATCTCTACCTAACTGATGGTGTTCCTGATGCACCGAACAAGAATATTTTTCAGAAGTGATTTGGAGGTTAGCTAATATTATTGGGTTTCTTGATTCGAAGGACAGTTTGGTGTGAACCGGATGGGCAAGTGAACCGGTTTACCGGTTTAATCTACTGCCCGGGCGTTCCCGTCGACGAGGAACAGACCTTCCGCTGTCCGCGTTGGGAAGGTCCCGCCTGGACGCCACAAGAAAAACTTGGTGTTTTTTCGGTGGATATGGCGTGCGAAAAGATCATGGAGGATAGTAGAGTCTTAATAGGTTTGATCAAACAGAAAAATAAATTAAAGAAAAGGAACGAAAAGACAGACATACAATGAGTTTATACCTAATGAGTTTATGTGACTTATAAAAGATATGATCAAGTTGGAATGTAGCAATTTTTGCCTCCATAGACGGTAGTATTAATATGGTTCCGAGGAAATTTTGGTATTTTGTAAAAACCAATGGGAAGCACAAAATTTATAACAGTGATATTTCTGATGGTAATGTAATTCTTTAAGGGGAATAATAACATAGTGGAGACTTTTGCTGTTAACATTTCAAGTTAACATTCGCTCAATTTGTTAGTTATTATTGTCATTCAAAAGTATTATGTATTTTGTTGAAATTCCGCATTGTAATTTGGCATTGCCTGTTATGTAGCATGTAAATAAATAGATAATATAGTAAATTAAGACTGACTTGAGTATACATTCCTATGTATGTGTTCCTTTGTATAAGTTCTGTTCCTATGTAGTAAAAGAAAGGAAATTTTGTGTTTGGGACTTGGGTTAGCATTACTTTCGGAAATAGTATGTATATTCAGCTTTTAATGGAAACTAACCCTTTGGTGGTAAACAGCCAACTGTTTGTTGGCGGTTTTGAAGAATTGCAATGGCTACAGGGGTCCAACTTTGAATTGGGTGAGCAGCTAGTAACTTTTCACAAATTTTCTTCTGCATAAATTGTACGCTCGGGTAAGTTGGATGATGTGTACTGTGTAGCTTCTCTCCTTAAACGAATACCCACCGTATCATGGTGCTTATGAGACATCTTGCTAATGGGGACTCTGGCGTGGGAGGGTGGGTGCCTTAGTGAGATCCTTCGGGGACACAGACTATCGTATTCTGTTCTCCTTTGCTCCGTCTGAGAACTCTACAATCCTAGGGTCCTGAGGCGCTCCTCATTCGCGAGGGGTGATTATCTGAAGTGATGGCCTTGCATGCAAGAGTGAACTGGGCTGAGGGTTGGGGAGGCTGTTGACTGCTGGCTGATATGTCGTCCATGAAGTAGTCTCATCGTATGGCGGTTGGGGCGAAACGGACCCGCCTAAGCTTGCGGCCCTGAAACCACAGGCCTTGTGCGTGTGTGTGTGTGCGTGCGTGTGTGGTTTTGGGTACTCTCTCATTGCGAGTAGCAAGCATTCATACTGGTAAAGAAAGCTATATCTATTGATTATTTGGTTTAAATTGATTTAAAACATTTTATTTTGTGTATGCCCTATTCTATAAAATACAATGACTGAGCCGTAGATGTTGATGTTCTCTCTCTTCCGTTGCAGGGCTGTTCTCGTACTCGCACATGGAGTTCGAGGCCGACCGCGACACGGGTCCCACGGGAGACCCCTCGCTCGCCGACATGACCAACAAGGCCCTCAGTATCCTCGAGCGGTCCACCAAGGGCTACTTCCTCTTCGTCGAAAGTAAGAACAACCAGTGCTAGCTTCTACACCCTGTCCCCCAACTAACAAGGGATATTGGTGGTGAAAACCCCAGCAAAATTTATAATCTCATCTAAGATCTAGATCTAAGATAAGAGAAAAGATAAGATAACCACTGACAGAGAGACCACCCACTGAGGGACAAACCACGTTGAATAAAAAAATATTGATTTTTTTGCTGTTAGACCATAAAGTAGATTGTAACTTGCTAAATCATTTAACATTTTTTCATCATAAATAAAAACAGGAAAGAGCAAAGGTAATCCTCCATTCAACATCCGATGACATATGCGTCGTGTTGCACCACACGTCATACCTATGACACACATCACACGTCACAAACACGTCACTGCTGATTAAAAACCACTGAATGAGTCTGTCACAGTTGCTTAAAAGTGTCTAAGCTACCAATGATAGTCTTATAGTGGTTTAGATAGTCTACCTAGGATTATATAACAAAGGCTTTACGCATAAATTTTTAAAAATTATCTTTTTTATTTTAATTTAATCATATGCATGAATTAAGCTTATAGTGTACATGACTGCAATAGACATTTATTTATTTACCCAAGCTAAAGTCCGTCCGGCTTACAATGGCATATAAGGTATTACCTTTAAACATTTAGTCACAAGCGCTCGCACCCAACATACTCGTGTTGACTCACCAGCCGGTATGCTAGCACAATAATGTAGCTTCAATATAACACAAAGAAATGTATTAATAAAATTATATATTTTATATTTTTAGCGCTTAGTTTCAAGACAATTAGTATAAAAAACTCATCATTACGGTTTAACGTAAAAGTTTCTGTTATGTTTTCATCCTACAAGTTATTTCGCGTAACTATTGTTTAGTTGCGCCGTGTTTCGTAACCTTATGTTTGAAGTTAAACGTTAATCATAAATATTGGTCAAACTTGTCAATATGCTTAATAAACAGTTTTCTACTGTGCGCCCCGGTGTGTGAGTCTCCAATGTGGCACGTAGGGTGGCCAAAGTTGAGCAGGTTTGTGTGTAAACTTTTTTCACTTAGGTGTCATAGTAAAATGGATAACGCATAGTGCCTTTAACATTTAGGTTAGGTATATGATGTATGGGTTTCACATAGAGAGAACAATAGTGTTTAATAAAAAAAAAATGGTATCAATTCATTATTAATGAAACCTGGTTTGACGTGGAAAATTATAGTTGAATAGGACATGTGGTCGTAGGATCCAGGAGTGACATCACTGCGGCCTGGCCGGCCTGAGTTAATGTAGACCTCGTCTCTCTGTTCATTTCCCCAAGGGAACGGGCTGGTCTGTTTGTCAGCTAACTCCGATTTGAATTAATTAATCAATACCTCACTAACAATTAAATGGTAACTGGCCATCTGTAAGAATTTAGATTATTGTCCAATTTGTAACTTACATATATAAACTGCTAAGAGGATTAAACGGTGTCCTGTTCACCCAGAAGTAAAAAACCATACTCCTTTTTTTTGGTAACACAAAAAATAATGGAAGGATTGATAGGAATAGGATGGAAGTTTTCAAATTTCACTGTTACCACAGAAAATCCGCTTGAAAGCGAGCGATCAAATTGATTTGCACGCCGATTGAATTTAATGATCAAATCATTTGGTCGACAATGGCGATCGAATGATAAGCTTTTTGATTACATATGATACAGAACACGTCTATTTTATAAATAATAATTAAATTTCGGACCCTACGTCCAACTACGATTAATTATCTCTATCATATCATAAATTTAACTGCTAGACCTTTAAAGTTGTTACTCACAAAGGGTAAGGTATTGTGACCAGAAATTGATCTAATGGGTAACGCACTTAACAATGGAAAGGCACTAGAACGGACTGCTTTACTGGTTCTTTTGTTCTCCACGCACGGAGAGAATGTGACTGAACCATTAATCATTGTTGTCTTAGCTTTTAATCCTTTCTGCACCGAAATTCTTAAGGAATCTTCTTAACTCAGTAATTAAATCTTGTTACAAATTATAAATAATGTTAACTTTACGATAATATTGTTTAGGACCTTAATTGTATTTTTTATATTAAATACAAAATTACTGAAATCAATTTTGATAATAAATCTTGAAATGTAACGAAAAGATTGCAGTACGCATTTAAAATGAAAACACAGTCTTACACATATCATTTTCATAATTTTGTTAATAAAAAACATTAATCAGCTAGTAAAATTTAAAAAAAAATTCATGTTAAACATGGTTAAAAAAATGTTGATGGTTTGGTAAAAAATTATTATTAAGATATATGTTTCTCTGAATTTTTAATAATTACGTATACAGTATTAAAAAAAAGTTTCTTATAAAAATCTGTTACTGATCCGTTTCGAGATGAGCCATTTCTAAGCCAACACCTAAGACAAAGTTGTTTTGAGATGTTAAATACGAATTTTGTTGTGTCGTTAAAACGTTCTACCTGTTGGTGTTTTACTAACGAAAGTTTCTTTTTAATTTATACAATTAAGTGACTTGTGATAATGTTTTAAAATGGAAATAAAATGTTAAATTACACTGATACTATAATTTACCGTTAGCGTTGTGGGAGAAGATTCGTTTGTTGCCTTGTACCAAAAGGATTTGTTTCACTTGGAATATTTCTTAGGGTACAAAAAATGTACCATCAATGTGCGTTCGTTATACAATATCAAAGTAATAATATTACTTCATTTAACAGTTTTATAACCTAGATTTCACGTTCAGAACAATTCAGATTGCTTTTCATCCAGTCTCTCTGAAGTATCTTGTCGTGTTTCAGGTGGAAGAATCGACCACGCTCACCATTACAACAACGCTTACCGAGCCCTGGACGAGACTCTGGCACTCGAAACTGCTCTGGTAGATGTCCTGAGTAGGGTGGACCCAGAGGAGACCCTGATAGTCGTCACCACAGACCACTCCCACGTACTAACACTAGGGGGCCTCGCCACGCCAAGGGGCAATCCAATCCTAGGTAAGCACTGATAGTCACTACCACAGTTTTTTTGTCACTATCAAAAATAGCATCAAGGGAAATAGCAAATCCTTCTGGGACATATGTAATACTTTAGGAAGGCTAACACAGTACCCAGAGACTTAAGTATAGCATAGTTTCAGCTTATGACTCCTAGAGTATGTTTTATTTTTTTCTCTGATTATTTTTCAACTATACACACTCCACATACTGATTTTAAGGCTCATTTCAACGATGAATTAAACTACAACCTTCCTCCTTGGCTCTTCTTGGACACTGGGATTGAAGAAAATCATCAGGATATTGATGCCTCCAAGGGACCTGGACCCGATTGCATAACACCGGCATTGAAGGGTCTTCATCCCGCAACAGCGTGGCTTTTGCTCTGTAAAATCAATGACTACTAGTTTTTTTCTTCAGTTAGTTTTTTATTCCTCCTTCTCTCTCATTCCCACCAGGTTCTAACCACCAGGTCTGGATTTTGCAAACATTTTCGACAGGATCGGCTAAAGTCAACTGATAGCTAAACTAAAGGCAAACGGAATCATTGGACCTATTCTTCCATGAAAGCAACAGCCGAACTCTTAAAGTCTAATTTAGGTCATTGCTCTCGGAGAATGTTGTGAATGTAACATTGGTTGCACCTCAAGGGTCTCTACTCGGCTTATTCATAAATGATATTGGGGAGGTACTGATCAGCAACTTTCTCCTATTTCCAATGTTAAAACCTTAAAGGAGGTGACTTCAATTCAACAACCACATGATTCCCAGGAATATATGCTTAAAATAGAACAGTGGTGAAATGTGCTATGCAACTGGATACTGATAAATGCCGAGTAAAGTTATTTGGAAGATCAAATACTGTTATGTACTTTGACTTCTCTTTGTGTTACTTTATGCTGGATAAAGGGACATAGGCGTGTTTCATATTCGTAATTGTTTCCACCGAGACCGAAGTCAAGGGGGTTCCCACTCCTGATGGCGCCGGGTACCTACCTCTCGGCATACCCCGACGGTCTGATAACAGAGACCCCCTGCAAGAACATGTCATTAAACTGGAGGCTCCCCAGACAGGGAACTTATGGAACCACGAGAGTCCCAAATCACATTAAGGCGGATTAAACAACCACAAAACACGGAATTCACCAGGACTGTGGTACTCAACCGGCGGTGAACCCAAATTGACCATCCGCTGTGAGTGACAGTAGCAGCACTACCCATGCTACTTCACAACTTTCATCTGTGAGCAACGCCCCCAGATGAGGCTGGAAGGCCCCCCACAGCCGAAGCTGTGTGCCGAGCATACCGACAACCTCTGCCCCCTCGAGTCCAATCCAATATCCGGACTGGCCGAAGCCAGGGGCTTGAACCGGATCCGGAGGTCCCCATTTTAGGTTTTACTTGGGTCATGGGTGGTTCCCAAGCGGAATAACTAGGTCACTGGAAACCCGCACGCCAAAGGCGTGCGACGGCTACACTGCAACCCCACCCGAAGGCACGGAAGCCCCAGATCCCCGACATCCTGACTCATTCCCTCCCTTGGATAAAGGGACAGTGGTCAAAGACTTTTTGTTACACATGACACTATCCTTGGATCCAGGGGTACATGTTGACAAGATTTGTGCTAAAGCTACTTTGGGCTATGCTACTTTATCCTTGCTCAAAAATCAATGAATGCTCTATGTCCTACTACATTGAAAACCCTCTATGTAGCTCTTGCTCGTTTTATCATTGAATATGGATTTATTATCTGTACTCCCCAAAAGGCTAGACATTGTGATCACATAAATCAAGTTCAGAGACGTTTTCTGGGATTGATGGGAGTTAGATTTGGCCTCCGTTATCCTGATGTGGATGTACAAAATATTGCATATTAGCACCAGATCCTTACTCTTTCATATAGAAGAATGGCTCTTGACCTTATATTTCTATTCAAGATTGCAAAGGGTTTTGTTAATTGCACTCAGCTCCTGTTGTATTTTTTAGGCGTAACCCTTTAAAGGTGAATTAAGACCCCTCTTAGGTGGCTGAGCATGATGCACATTGAAATGAAGAGTCTTCGTGTGTTTGTTTGTATGTTTTGTTGTTGTTTTTATAGTATTTCATGTATTGTTAATTTTATTGCATTTATTTATTTTATTTCATTCTTGAATTTTTCTATTTTATTCCGTCAGAATACACTTATGTCATGTAGAATGTAGGTGTTGTGGTTTTTTATCGCAATATGAAAAAAATAACTATCACTTTATTTTACTTATATGTTATTGATTTTTTAGAAAAATATTAGAGTAAATTTTGCCAAAAAATTTTGATAAAAGCACAATGAAATTGAAAAGACCAATGAAATTGATATCTTTTACAATTAAAACTGTGTACGGTTTAATTCTCGCTACTGATCAAGAAGTCATGAGATCTATTTTCATGATGTTCTTTAATAGTGGTTAGTGGCGTTCATTACCAACAGTTTTGTTCAAATTGTAATATAATCAAAACTAGCAGAATACGTGCGTATCGTTACACAAATAGATTTTTATCTGGTATTAGGACGATCATTCTAAAATATAATTTCAGTTTTCATGTCTTTAAGAGGATACAGATATTTTTTAGCATCGGACCTTTATTTATATCAATACTGGTATAGAACTAAAAAGTATAGCGAAGAAAAACATAAACAACAACATCGTTTTAACAATTCTTAAAATACAAAAGGGATGATTAATTAAGCACGAGCAGATATTGTAACTGTAACATTGTTCAGGAGTTCTACGTAGGTTATGAAGCTCTACACCCTTCAAACCTCAGATCTCAGGAAGTTGTTACAAAGTTTCGAACCACCTGTAGTCATAGTAACTCTGTTAAGTAAGTGCTCTTCTTTGAAAGATATATTTTATGACAGTTTTATCAGAGGTTATATAAACTATTGTGACACAAAAGGATCGTGTCTAATGCTTATTATGACTCGTAGTTTGATAATGAGCTACTTTTTAGATCGAATTTATGGAATGTTAATACTCAGGTCTATCAGTCCTGTTTAAGAAAATACTTTTCCTGCAAATGATACTTTCAATGTCAATTCGTGTTTTTGTAAATTTGAATCATGTAATTTTAGATACTTTGACAGAGATTGCCCCAAATAACATTATAACATATTGCATTGTGTACTGCAGATGGCTGATGACGTGTACGATTGAAGACCAGTATTTATTGACTTTAGTAAAAATATTAAATACTAAATCTCCAATGGCAGCTATAACACATCAAAAAAGAATTTATAAAGTTATGGAATCAGGAGTATAAACTTTTTTGTTGAAAAAAATTATGGACAAAATGATTAGATTTATTTGTGAAAGGCGTTTGATATGTCGATTACAAACCTTGAAAAATCTCATCATTATAACATTTTAGGTAGGAAAGGGTAAATATGTGACATTTACACAATAATAGGTAAAATATCACTTAAAAGGACGTTTGGTTAGGTATCGTATATATTTGTTAGCTTTAACAGTCCGAACTCTGTGATATTCGACTCCGCTGGGATCGCTCGGGGGAAGTGGATTGGGGTTACTTGCTGAATTACTTCTCCTACGGAATGAAGTTGACTCTATTCTTGCTGTAATAAATTGAGTCTAAGTTGGTGTATATGGAACTAAATATACCGTAGTAAGTAATAATAAAACATTGTTCGGACGTATTTACTCTAATCCTGGGATTTCATATTATTGTGATTATTTTTTATTTTCATATACGATAAAGTTGGATTTGTCTTGTATGTGTCAGTTCATATTAACAAACAAATTAAATACATTAAATGTAGTTTATTTAATATTTTTACTCAAACGATTTTAATCAAATGTTTTACTTCATCTTGTAACGCGTGTAACTCATCATATAATGATCATATTTATTTATACATAATTTAAGTTTTTTTCTGTTAAAGTTACTAGTTATTGTTACTAGGATTTGGCAAAGTATCTGGGCAGTTTATGAACTCATTTGCTTCACTCAATAGTTTTCAGAATGTTACCACAATGTAGGCCTACGTATGCTGCACTCTGGTATAAATGTTGAATATGTACCTCGTGAATTCTAGCTGATTTTCACTGTAAAGTTTTTATTTTATTTTATTGCTCTTTAAAAAATTGCTAAGCTGTTTGTCTCTTTCATTTACATTTATTTCACTAAATATTAAAAATCATTATAATAAAGTGTGATTTAATAACTGACAAATTGCTTTTCTTCAAGTATCATTCAGTAACTAAGTAACGGTTTACAATGTGTAGTCTTACAGGATTATGATGGAGCATTTGGTTTGTAAACTTAAAGTTGAATCAACTATTTCGATTTTTTTAATTTTAAGTCAACAAAGCCAATGTTAAAATATATACGACTTAAATCAAATAAGAATTTTCTCAACATCAATACCTATACGGGTGGTCTGTAAATAGCATTAAACTTTCTTTTCTAAATGAGCAACACAAATGTGACTCAAATCCACAATAAAAAAAATCTATTTAACATAATCTACTAAAGAATAATTATATAATTTTTTTAAAAGAAAAAAATCTGTTTATTTTCTCGTAAAACACTACTTTTTTCTAGTTTCTTGATAATTTTTTTAAACTTTGACATTACCATTGTATTCTCCATTATATATTAAGCAATAATGGATAGCTTTTGGTGAGCATGAAGTTTCAGAACGATTAATAAAATTAATAATAACTCAGAAAGTTTTATTTTCTATAAAAATGAAAAAATAAACCTAAAGTTTTTTTTTATTATTAGAGATTAGCACACTGCTATAACAACTCCTCAAAAAATGTGTGGACACAAGACGTGGTCGCCAATGTCACCTATCCAAACGTTTACGCAAAATCTTTTCTGGAGGGACATTTCTCTTGCTTTCTGTTGATTTTCAACACTCCACATATGCATATTATGAAAGATGAATACACCTTGTCTTGTAAAAAGAGTTTCGTCAGTCCACAAGATTTTTTTGAAAAAGTGGTATTGTTGAATATCAGAGTTTAGTAAATAGCTGCAGAAATCTAATCCATTAGCATGATCATTGGGTTCAAGGCCTTGAACTTTAGTGAAATGGTATGGGTGGAATTTATTTTTCTACAAAAGAGACAAAACTTTTGGTTTACTCACACAGATTTCACCAGCGAGATTTCTGCTACTTATCTCCGGGTCTTCTCTTATTCGGTCCAGAATTTGTTCTTCAACATACACGTCCAAAGCTGCTGCACCTACCTCACTCCGCTCATTATGTACAGATCCGCGTTCTACCAATCGCAGATTCAACCGTGTAAATACTTGCGTACTGGGAACCTGCCTACCAGGGTAGCGAACAGCGTACTTCCTTCGAACCGCACTAGCATTCCCGTTTGCAGAAACCATACAAAAATGCATATTCCCGATTTGTAAACAAAATCTTCAGGCTACTGACTAAGAGTAAATGACCAAAATCCACTAAAAATATTTTATCAACTGGTTCTGTCAATTGCATTTTATTCCATGATAAGGTAGGCTACTGTATCCGATACTGGAAAATACCTTTCAGATATATTAGCTTAACAATTTAAACAGAGTTTTCTTTGACTACAAGAATTGAATATTTGAACATAATCTGATTGAATTTTTTATCTCACTGCTGGATAAATTAGTGCCTTTGATATGTTCTAGGTGCAATTTCGAAAACCCGTTGTTTCTATTTACTAACATTTCAGTTAAACCTTGTTTTAATTGATTATAACTGGCATATCTGTTCTTAAAAGGAAGCGAATAAAATGCATGGTTATATTTTTTAAAAGCTTAGCATTAGGAGCAGTTTTGCAGCAGTTTACTTCTCTCTAATAATTTTATTTTATAAATCTCTTTAGGCTCATTTTTCATTGTTTTTGGAAAATAAAAACTCTTAGTTTTAATCGAGTTGATTAATCGTTCTGAAACTTCAGGCTCATCAAAAGCTACCCATTCTTACTTAAAAGTTAATGGAGAGAATGCAATGTATCTAGAAACTAAAAATTATGTTTTTGAGAAAATGAACAGGTTAAAAAACAAAATAATTGTTCTTTCACAGATTGTATGAAATTGTATTATATAAATTGTTTCACCAAAAAAAGTTTAACGCTAGATCCGGACCACCCTATAAATACTCACCTACGACTCGATGGGGGCTCCACCTCTATACCCCCTTAAGGGTTTTCACTAATCACCTTGTGGGTTTTAAAGTGCCAAGCGTTGGACCGGCTACAGATAAAAGTTGAGCAATCAATTCAGCGTAGTAAGAGCACAAGGCCTCTTCAACCAGTTGTTTCAGTGACATTCCTAATAGGGCCCAATAATCCCTGAAGGATTATACCAAAGTATTCTGTAGTTATCTTAAGATCCTGAATAGGTCCTTCTCGTCATCCTCTATTATGTGGCTCGACTCTACCCTTCACATAATAGCACAGACATTGAAAATATGTTCGCCAATTTCATTGCATTAGTTTACACCCCTGTCGACAACATGGCTCAACGTAATTGTTCCAGCATTCCTTTTCAATGTCCTACCTTTACCTATTGCATTACTACGTATGATAAACTGAAGGAGCTCATAGGGGTTTTAATGCAAACAAAGGCCCTGGATCTGATTCTATTCCATCCGCAGTGGTTAAACACTGTGCAGTTCTCCTTGCTGAACCCCAGGCACATGTATTTAACAGGTCCATGGCTCAAGGTATCTTCCCAAGCGTCTTCAAGATTGGAATTGTCGTGCCAATTTACAACAGTGGTCCAACGAACAAAGTGAGGAATTAAAGACCCGTAAAAATCCTGCCAATATTGTCGGATTTGAAAAAATGTGCTTGGGATGATTACTTTCAGAGTCAGAGACATGAAGTTGTTTTAAAATATCATCCACTCGCGATCCACCCTTTTGCATAATGACATCAACTTGATTGGGAATTGGTGCAGCGTAAACATGATATCTCTCCCCAATAGCCCAATGCTGAGGATTCAGCACAATTGTAATCTGCTGATAGATCATCTCGAAATCTTCTCAACTTCTTCTGTCTCCCTCAAGAGAGCCCTAAGCAGTCGCCTTCATTGCTTGTGATTGATTTTGCTTGATGGTGCCGTTAATGGGTCATGCATGAGTAATACTCATCCCACAGTGTTAAACATGTGAATTGCGTCCCTGCTGTGTCAATTTTATTGCATTGATGGTGCCTTCCTCATTTGCTACATGTGCATGTTACCAAGTAATGGCTGTGATTTGCGCTTGTGTCATTTCAATTTTTAATCATGTATCGTAATGTGCCACATAAACTCAGACAAGTCAGAATCAAGATGTTGGCCTTAACTTAACAAAATATAAATACAGGTATTCAGACAACGTCTCAATGCAAGGGACCGTGAGTGCCTACGTGACCTTGGCCTAGTGGTTTAGGGGTGGAGAGTGAATGGATAGTCGCTAACAGACAGCTGACAATAATAGATTAAATACTGCTCTCTACTAGTTTAGCTGTTCTGACCAGATACCCCAACGCATCAAAATAAAATTAGGGTGTTGTCCATCTAATCTATAAGCACAATGCAATCATCTATGGTTTTTCCATGGAAGTTACATTTAGCCCCTACTAATAAATAGCTTATTACATCTTCCAAATACTCATCAAAATTTCCAGTGGCTGAAACGAAGCTGTCAGTCTTACTAGACGACTGTTTGTATCATTTTTTTGTTTAAGCTTTGCAAAATTTCACTTTTGGAGTGTGTTGTGAACTCTTGAGACATAATTTATAAAATAAGTACTAACGAAATGGGGCTGCTGTGACAAATGAACACGAGGAGATGATTTCAAACTTTGACACCATCCTCAACTTTAAATAATGACGTCATATCCTGATTTGTTGCATTAGCAACATCTGGTCACTAATAATATGTTGAGTAAAGCTTTACCGGATAGTAATGTAATGGCCCTTGTGCAGGGACAGACACGAAGCCGTCGGACATCGATGGGCAGCCGTACTCGACGCTGCTGTACGGTAGCGGACCTGGCTACAGCGTGCCCAGGAGCGTGCCCAGCAACGCTAGCTCGGCGGTCGAGGAGCGGAACGCCGTGCACGGAGCGGCTGTGCCCAGGCAGTGGGGAACGCACGGCGGTGAGGACGTGCCCGTCTTCGCCACCGGGCCTCTGGCCAGGGACCTCTTCAGCGGCATCGTTGACCAGAGCTACATCCCACACGCAATTGCGTTCATCGGTATGTTGAACATTAGTCCAACCAAAACCACAGGTTGTTGTTGTTAAATGACTCCAGCCGTACTACCAAGTACGTATGACTCCAGTTGGAATTTCGCCCAAGTTCCTGGAAGGATGGAATATTGAAGGAAAGGAAAGTGTGAGGAATGGAACAGGAGACAGCTACTTTACCACTCAAAGGGTCCACTCTCATGTTTCTCTGAGAGCTGACTGATTTTCAGACTCAAACAGGTGGTCCGCTTTGCCCTTGTCTGGCTAACCAACTGTCTGCCCATTAATGTTTCTCAGCTAGAGGGATTAGGCATATACAAGTCTTGAAGTTGTCCTAGGATAAAAAAAACTGCCAAACAGGTTATATAATCTTTTAAAAACCTCAGTCAGCGTAAGTCACGCCACAAGTGTGTTGAACCGAAATGCTTTACCATTGGGTGTAATAACTGTACTCTGCCTAAGAAGTAATGTAAAAGTCTGTAATTCGGAACCATACTACTTGTTAAAATAAAAGTTTTAAAAGTTCATAGGGTCTTCTGTCTTTGTACAAAATATGGAAAGAAACTAACGAGGTATCTTCTAAAAACAACATTGTTTAAAATTTAATTTAAAGAAGCCCTCCAACATCAAAGCTGTCGTCATCAGCTTTCGTCAGGACTTCATGGAGACAGTTCAGCCGTTGAAAGACCTGTCACGAAAATTAAGTAAAAACTTTATTATAGTAGGATTTAAGAAAATAGTCCGATGAGAGTCGACACATTGTTGTCATAGTTATCCTGAAACACATTTTTATACTATATTACACATGGTAAACATAACCACAAATGACAACATTGCAGGGCGAGTGGGGGTGAGGGGGAACACAGCTGTTGAAATTTTTTTCGGACTATTATGCATCTTACTATAGTAATTTGAATTTGAAATTATATAAGATAATTTTATAATATTTTATGCCATGTCGTAAGTATTGTTTGACGAATAGCAAATTGAATTTTCATTTGGTATTTGTTTAGTGATATATAAAAAATTATATATCATGCATAATACAAATAAATATCTGGCCGAAACGCCTATTGATAATCACGAATTTCCTAAATTGGTCAAAATTTAAAAATGATTTATTTAATAACATATTTAAAAGAAAATTGAAAAAAAATTCACCCAAGTAATAAAATAATAATTTAAAAAATAAAACGGTTTCAAAATATTACAATTTATAATCATATGAAATGTTGGAGTTTATTAGTCTCAGCATAGAATAATCTTTAATCCATAGGTAATAATTTCTTGAAGGATAATTGAAATAGGGATTTAGAGACTAATAAAAAGTATTAACTTTACTTAGCATGTTAAATTAAATATAATCATCTAGGCTAATGGGTTTACGATTGTAAACGGGATTTATATTTTTCAAAGCTTGCCTCGGAGAACATAGCAAGCGGTGCACTTCAGGTCCCGACAACTACACTGAGCCCAAGAAAGAGGTTAGTTAATTAGGTTTTTAATATACTTGTCAAGACATAAAATTCTTTTAGTAATAGCTTTTTTTATTTTATAGCTTTAAAAATCTTATTTATAGCTTTAAAACTAAGTTATTAGACAAAATTGCATTGATTTTTTTTCAAGTATGCCTTAATTATATTTTCACTCTATGCAATTGATACACTGATAACAATAAGTCTAATACTTCAATAAAAGTTTTTTTTTATAATTTTGTAAGTAAAAGGGTAATATCTTATTGCAAACCCTTAATTAAAGGATACGTTTATTAGTAGTGGCAACATGAGATATTCAGCTTAGTTCAATGACTTCTAAGTAGGCCACAAGATAACATTAAAAGAATTTATGTCACCAAGTCGGTTTGACAAGCTGAGCAGATGATGAATGACATGACATAATCTAAATGATGTCAACAACAATGACGTAATAAAAGGTCAAGTTCACGTTGAAAGGAAAATTTTGTTTGCTACTTTTTCAGTTCCTTAAGGTTTGTTCTGAAAATCGTACAAGTCCCAGTGAACTTTGGAACTGTCAGCAAAATTCAAAGAGGAATTGCAGAAGTGCCAAAAGATTAACATTTTGTGGTGACCTGGAAACCTGATGACAATTCATCACCCATCGGCATTGCCACCCACCGGGCGACGACGCATAACCGAAAACCCCTCTTATCACTACTTGGAGGTCAAATCAACTGAGCTCTATGTCTAATTTAACATAAATTTAGTTTTAGTTGAGAAACTCAAACTTAAAACTAAACCGAGAAGAGAAGATTGAAAGGTTTTTTATTTTGGATTAAATCTTGAACTTTAATCAAGCTGAGGAAAGGAGTGTAGCGCTGCCACCACGAGTCTTACAACAACTGAAGTAGTGAATTTGCTTATCTGACGTCCCTTTGTGGTGGGATCAAACGGACTGGTGAGGGTAAAATTATCTTGAATACAGTGCTTCAAACTTTTTCATCCTAATAGCTGATCATGTTTAAAATTGTCTATTTCCCTGTGGCCTTGTGCATTTGTTAAAAGTTTACATGTATTTTAACTTTATCCATGACTTTGGGGAATTTTCAGCTATAAGAGGACTTTTTCTCAATTTTATAATTTAAAATATGAGTCACAAGAGTCATTCTATTAAAAAAAATAATTCCCTGTAATACTCGTACTTTGGCCAACTCCCTATCACCCAAAGTGAAATCAGTCTGGTTTGAAAAATACTCAGGATTCCCCTTCAAGCACCGCTTTCTTTTTGTCAAGGTAAATCTTGGTAAATCTGACTGTGTTAGTCTGCATAGCTAGCACGGATTAAACTCTGTGTAATTGTTCAGCTAAATGGTCAGCTATACGTAAACAACGAAATTCAGAGAATAACTGAAAGACTCTTGAAAGAGGTGGTTTAAAGAAGGTTTAATGAGGTTGTGAGGTGACGGAGATACGTTACACTTAAGATCAAGTAGTTTTGATATGAATAATCAAAGTATGAACAGCTTCCATTCCACCTTCTGCTCAAGTTGATTGAAACTTTTTTGTGCATTATCTCATGTGAGGTGAGATGTACAAAAGTTTAAGTCCGCACCACGCTCTGATGCTTTCCGAATCCTCGTATCATTTCTCGCTTAGCCGCATTAGCAATAACACTAACCGCAACCATGAAGTGGAACTAATGATTGTGGATGAGGATGATATGAAGACGGAATGTGAGAGATTAATGAGTTCAATGCAGAAGAACCCAGAGCTGAAAATGAACATGGTATTGGAGTACGACTGTCCTGAAATATACACTTTTTAAAATCTCATTTGGATGACCTTTAACATGTTTGGACGGAAAATAAGGAAAAATCTCTTTCAATCTCCTTCACTGTATTTGAGTTTAAGTTTGAGATTCTCACACTAAAATGATATTTATGTTAAATTATACTTTGAGCTCAGTCCATATGACCTCGAATTGGTGTCACTAAAGTTTGTCAGTTATGCGTCGTCAACCAATTGATAGCAGGGCTGATGGGGGATGAATGAAAATAATATTAAATCATAATTTCACCACAAAGTGTTAAACTTTTTGGCACAGTCGCAGTTTCTCTTTGAATTTTGAGTCCCCAATTCAATGGGACTTGTAGCCTACGAATTTCAGAGTAAAACTTGAGGAGGAACTGTGAAAGTGCCAAGCAAATTTTCATTCAAAAATGACCTTGACCTTTTGTTAGGCCATTCATGAGGGCGACATGTGATGATTCATCAACTGCTTACTCAGATTTTAAATGTACTTAGAGACGTATACTTAGAGATCTCTTAACTGAATTGAATGTCTCATTTTGCCACTACTTTTATTAAAATGAGTTTGAACTTCAGTTTATAAGAAGATCATTAGCTAAAAAATTTTGGAAAATACTGTTATCTTACTAAGCTCTAATAAGAATAGCTAGCAAAAAAGGAAAAACAGATGTTACAGGTAAGACAAAATTGTTAAACTAACAAGGTCCAAACCAACTAAGATTTTGGTCGAATTGTGACCAGTGCGTGATGCCTAGTTTATTTTAAAGCATGTGTTGAGGTAAAATAAAGTTAAATAGAGGTAATATTTTTTTATATAAAGTACTAATTTATTATGAAAACTATAACCAAGTAAATTATTATATTGAATTGTTCTGTTAAAGTGCGTATATGGAAGAAATAAATATTGTATCGACATTACAATCATTACAAATGGAACTGCAGATTTTCAAATTAAAAGTTTTTGGTAGTTACCTGTTAAATTAACACATAGACGAAATGGACATATGAAAATTTATTGAGTTTACTTTGTATGTATGCTTTTAAAGCTTGGGGGCTATTTAAACAGTTTGGAGTGAATTGATAAGGGGCCAAATGTGCAAAAGACTAACCGCTTTTTGCAAAGTGACATAACTCAATAACAATGAGCAAGAATTTTTAGTTTGCAACTTGTAAGTATGCAAAAAGGAGATAAGAATGATGTTAATTTTAATTTGTATGTAATCAAATAAAATGTTGCAAACTTGAGTCATATATACATAATTATTTGAAACAGAATTAACTGTAACCATCGATGGAAGGGTTCCTTATATCATACTAATTGTAAGGTGGCGACTTTCCTTTATACATTATTTAATATTTCTGTTTCTCAAGCTAAAACTTATCCATGCCTAGTGATCTTAGACGTTAAAAACAGCTATTAAATATGTAATTACTATATCTCGAATTTAAATAATCTTAATTTTAAAGAGTAACCATAATTAATTATGACATTATAAAACAATTTTGTATAGTACAACTTTTGCTAGGGATTAATTACTATTGAACTGATAAGAAGGCCTAACTTTATATTGCACGATTTTATGACTTTTATTGTAAAAGTACTTGTGCCATATTTAAAAATAAAAATACCAGAAATGTACTAAAATGTAAATCCGACCTACCTAACTTAACCCAACTCAACCCACCCAGCCCAAAACAACCCAAACCCCACCGACACTCAACCCAACCTACAATATACAACCCATTTCTAAAAAAAACCTTCCCATCCCAACAAAACTCAACTCATCCAGCCCAATGAACCCCATCCCAATCCAACCCACCAGGCCTAACCCATTGCAACCCAACCCAACACAACCTAAACTAATGCAGGTCTTCGTGTTGACAGGGTTGTACCTCAGCCCACGTGAGCACAATTCACATCTCGAGGCGGCGGGGAGGCATGGTGCTGGCCAGCAGTGTCATGAGTGACGACAACCCTTCCTCAGCAGCCTCAGCACTGTGGGATGGCACATCAACCTCCTTCTGGGCTGCCATGGTCCTAGTCTCCACTCTATCAACTCACAGTTTCCTGACAACGTAATGAGCGACGAAAGCTATTGGGCTGAAGCGCCACATGACTTTCACTACCTTAGCCAATAACGTAGGAGTGTCATTGGCATGATGGATGTCACAGGCTCTACCACAAGAGACCAAGTTTCTATGATGATAAAAAGACTGATGACTGATAGTACCTTAAGTAACGACAGCTGATTAGCTGCAGACACAAAAATTAATATATAAAAATTCAATACCGACAGCTTGTGGCACGACGAGAGATATTGCAGTCTGAAATTCCACTATAGCTATGTCATTAAGTTGTACTGATAGAACCACGTTTGACGACAACGGATCTACGGATTCAGCCTCATCCTCTACATTCTTAGACTATGGTATAGAAACTCCATAAAAACTTGGCCGATAACATCAAGACTAAAGACGGTTCGACAGCTGAAATCTCAAACTTTGCCGTATATGCTCAAAAGTTTCCGCCATAACATTGTGAGCTCTATCACAAGCCCCAAAACTCTACTTTTACAATCATAACCTCTGCCATTTTCACAGGATTTATCAACTGCATGATGAAGCTGATGATAACTTTAATGCTGCACTTTAAGTGAACTCGTGATTTAATAACACAAAGTTTCAAAAGTGTGAATGTTTGTTCAAATATTTATTTATTTATTTCATCGATGTGATGGAAATCGATATCGTTAATTGATGTCTCTCTATTTGTTGCCGAAGTATATAATTAATGTAAATCCTAAAATGCTGCTCTAAATATGTATTTACTGATCTGGAAGTCATGAATTTATATTCAAAATGAAAAGTATGAAGGTATAACCAAATGAAAATGATAAAAAGTTTTCGTGGAAAGTGACTGTTCAAAATTAAAGTAATTTTAAAAAGTCAAATAACAACAACAGTCTTTGATTCTGTATCAATATTAGGTGTTTAATATATTGTTTCATTTTTCCTTCCTCAATTGGTTCATTTTTCCTTCCTCAATTTTCCAGTAAAACTAATCTTGCACTACTGTAAATAATTTAAAGGGTGGATTATGTAAAAAAAAAACAAAAAAAAATTTACAATGAAAGAAATTACCCACTGTTCCCTTTCTTACGTTTTTTTTTTTATATATTTTTTCATAATCGATTTTAAATAGTTGCTCGTTGGTTCAAATTAAGCAGGGGTGAGATAAATTTTTATTTCCAAAAGAGAATAATGTATTACGATAGAACTGTTATGGTTCGTTAATATTTTCATAGGAAAACTGTCGTAACTGAACATATGTATTTATATTTTTTATTGAATTGTAAATAATGTAAAACGAAAACAGGCAAATAACCTGTAAAATACACAAAATGTAAATAAAACACATACACACCTATATATAAACTAAACTTTATACTGTTAAGTGTGTATATTGTTACTTGATGTTTATATTTTGTATAAATAAATCATTAAAAGATAATTTGTCATATTTATTTTCTCATTTTCCTTGGTCACTCAAATTTTCGCCCGTTATATTATTCGCCATCGATGCCATAAGCTGGGTTGTTTCAAAAAAGTTTTTCAATAAAATCAACAGTGGTGGCAACGACTATAAGCGTTTGCACCACCATGGTTTTTTGTTTGTTTAAGAAGGTGAGCAAAAGACAAATATAAATTTGAAACAGCTGTATTTGGAATTTTTTTCTTAAGGCCTGTGATTTAACATTCATGAGCTAAAACAGCTGAGCTTGGTAAGGATGTAACATTATGTGTTAATGTATAAACATGAGATATAATTGAGAGTTTGCGTAATTGCATTTCTTTACTGTTCAAGTTCAAGTTCAAGTTCAAGTTCAAGTTCAAGTTCAAAATATTTTTATTCAGAAAAACACAATATGCAATCAATACAATCATAAAATTCCCAATGCACCATTATCAGTGCGTGCGGGAATGCAGTTGGTGGCACATTATTTAAGTGTTTAATAGTCCATTCTTCCTGTATTTAATAGAAACATTACAGTTCACTTGCAAGATAACATAAGATAATACATAAATTAACAGTAAATAAATCTATTAACAAATAAACATCAACAATGACAATACTATATACTGATAACACGAATAAAATATAACAAATGGCAATTAACATAAATAAACAATTTATACAAAACACGAGGTAAACGACTCTGCAGTAACAACAATCAAATTATATAAACAATACACATTTACAACGAAGGAAAAAATCTTTACAGATTTTTAATAAATTGCTGAACTTTCATTTTTACTCTATGTTTCTTTTCAAATATTATGCCATTACCATTTGTTACAACAAAATCATTAAATTTTTTAGGCCCAAGATAACAAAGCTGATGTCTGCTTAGCTCCTTCCTGAAAAAAGGAATCTGGAGTGACATGTGCTGATTAGAGCGGGTATTCAAACTACTTTCTCTTATTTTGAAATTATTAAAATTCTTATAAATATACATAATTAACGAAGAGGTATACAGTTTGTTAAAGGTCAAAATGTTATATTGTTCAAAAAGGTAACTCATCCTATCATTGGGTTTTACATTGTACATAATTCTTAAAACACGCCTCTGACACATTACCACTGGTTTAATAATTGTAGGATAAGCCCCTCCATAATGTACAATTCCATACCGTAGTAAGCTCTCAAACCAGGAGGTATATACTTGTTTCAACTGATCATCTCTAATATGATGCTTCATGTGATAAGGGCATAACTTACCTTCCTCAACCTAGCAGACAAGTAATTTACATGATGATCCCATTTGAGGTGCTGATCTATGTACAAACCTAAATATTTAACACATTCAACACATTCTATATTAGAACAAGTGCAATCATATATACATTTATGCTTATGACAGTACAAATCAAAACTACTACGAAGGGTTTCCTTGTTTTCATGACAATAAAAAAACATTACACACTTTGATTTACTTGCATCAACAATCTGTTATCAATTAACCACTGTGAAACTTTCTGCAAATCATTATTTATCTTAAGTTTTAATAATTGCCTATTGTAGGCAGAACACACAAGAGCTGTATCATCAGCATATGCAAACAGAGAGGAATTTAATCTTATATTTAATAGATCATTTATAAAAATTAAAAAAATTATCGGACCCATTACCCCTCCTTGTGCTGTGCCGTAGAATAGCTCTAACACATTGCTTAGACAATTATTTACCTTCACAACCTGCTTTCTTCCCCTGCAAAATGATTCCAACCAAGATAAAGCCATACCTCCTATGCCATATTTTTTAAATTTGTTCAGCAATACATTTATATCGAGGACATCAAACGCCTTTTGAAAATCTAAATAAACAGCTAAGGTATATTCATGTCTGTCAATAGAATTAGTTAAACAGCTTATATGTTTTTCAATAGCTAAATCCGTTCCTTTACCTGGCAGAAAGCCATATTGATTGTTTGAAAACAGTGATCTGCTAACGAAATATGACATTAGTTTATCTTTAACAATAGACTCAAATATTTTGGCTATGGTGTTAATTACAGAGATAGGACGATATGAGGAAACCTCCTTATCATCACCCGACTTGTATATAGGAACTACCGTTGCTGTTTTGAACTCTACTGGGACTATTCCAGACTTTAAAGATTTTTTAAACATGTCATACAATAACAAAGAAAAAACATTCATATTATTTTTAATTGTGAAAATATTTATGCCATCAATTCCACAACTATACTTATTTTTAGTTGACATAATTGCACGGACGACAACATCATCATAAGAACAATCAAACCCATCCAGAAATGTACACTCATCTGCCCTCTCCTCTACAAACATATCACACCCAAATGCTTCAGCCCGCAACGAGGAAATAACAGAGGAAAAATAATTATTAAATTCATTAGCCACAATACACTCATTACCCACTACATCTACAATTACATTATTTACCTTAATACTACTAAGAGATTTTTTTTTACTTTTTACAATTTTTTTAACTACGTTCCAATATTTCCTTGAATCACCATTGCACTCATCGACCAGCGATGAGAAATAATGTAATTTCTCCCACTTTATCCTCCTTGTCACATACTTTGCTAAGGTTTTGTAATCATTTCTTAAAACTAAGTTGTTTCTATCATTAGAGTATAGCCTAAATAAATTATTCTTCCTATTAATTAATGAAATAAGGCCTGGAGAAATCCACTCTTGTCTTTTTCTATTTTTACTATTAAATTTTTTAAAATAGCAAGATGCCTGGTAACATTTATTATAAATATTGTAAAAATTTGAAACACATTTATTTACATTATTTTCATTAATTACAGGACTCCAGTCAGCTGTATTTATTTGCCTGGTAAACATTTGTGGGTCCAATACTCTAAAAAACTGAGGACATTTTTGACTGTTATTTTCCATTCCTGGTATTATTACATCTATACCAAAGTGATCTGTTATATTCAACTCTATTACATTACATTGAAAATTAATATTTTTGGAATTGCGAATTAAAATATGGTCAATGCAAGATCTACTAACAACAGTTACTCTAGCGGGTGAATTTATAAAACTTTTATATCCGTATGCAGAAGTTAAATCCAGATATTCATTACAAGATCCTTTATTCCTTAATAAACACAGATTCATATCTCCAATAATTATGGATGAATTATTTGAGGATTGTAATAAATTTTCAAAATCAGATTTAAAATTGTTAAAGGTAAATTTACACTGTCGGTAGATTCCAAAAAGTGTTAAACTAAAATTCTGGTTATTACAACTAATATTAAAAGTCACTTTAACTACCTCCGCTGTAGGAAACAATATCTGCTGATGGGTGTAGTGAATGTCTGAGGCCACGTAGATAACAACGCCGCCAGCATTGTTGTCCGGTCTGTCCTGCAGCAGCATGTCGTAACCTGGCAACTGGTATCGGCTTTCCTCGCCGACTTTAATCCAAACTTCTGTTAATACGAAAATATTATATTTGGAAGGTAGACTGTTTAAGTAAATGCATAGTTCATCATAATGTTTTCTAATGCTTCGGATATTTAAACAAAAAACTTTAAATTGTCCACATAGTCCGCTAAACACCATTAACAGGGGTAGCCGTTAGTGCATTTAAACTGTGTAAAACCTGTTGATTATTTAATGACGAGTCCCAAAAGTTTATCCACTTGTTCGGTAGATGTTACCTGCACCCTCCTGTCTCCTTCTGTTTTGCGAATAAAAATCTTCCCATCGGCAGTCCATACGTACTTCCAGCCATGGTCCCGAAGCTTTTTAGCTTGAAACAGCAAGTTTTTATTATAGGGTGTTAAATGTGCATTGATGTAGACATTCGTTTCTGGTACCCCTCGTACAAAATCCGTAGATTTTAAGACATTTTTCTTAGATTTGACTAGGAGATTGTCCCGTGTTTGCCTGTTAGAAAATTGCACAATAATAGGCCTAGGGCCTTTATCACGTTTTGTAGGCACTCTGTGTACTGCCTGTACCCCAGTAGAAAAATCTATTGGAACATCAGTCAGGTTGAAAATTTTTTGAATAATATCTCCAAAACGTTCGTTTTGAACCTCGGGAACCCCATCGATCTGCACGTTTTTATTACGGCTGTACTGCTCAAGATTTTGTATTTTTAATGTACAACTAGCTACTGTATCTTTCAGTTGCTTATTTTCCTTTAAAAGCGCATCCTGAGAGTTATGCAGTTCTTTAACCTCAGTAGAAAAGTCGTTAATTTTAGCTTCATAGTCATCAATTTTGTTTGAAAAGAAAACGACAGCTTGTTTAAAATCGGCTATTTGTGCACTAAAATTCTTTTCATACTTTTCAAACTGCTTGTTAATAGCCTCATCCATCTTAACTAAGAATTCTTCATGCAATTTATCAATAGCTTCCTTGCTAATAACATCTTTGGGAGCTTTGTTCCTACCTGAACAGGATTTGCACTTCCAGCTTTCACGGCGATTTTGACCCATGCGGTTCCAGGTTGATTCATTATTTCGGCACACTCAAAATGAAACTTTGAATTACACTGGGAACACTTAGCATAGTCACCAACATCCGGCATTGGATCATCACAAGATACACAATCGCTCATGCTTGAGATTTGTAGGTTATGTCAGGAGCAACAAACGGAACATCCACTCCGCACGGCAACTAGCCACCAACTGGCACACTGTTAACAGATGTAACACTGTTAAAGATATAATTGTGCCCTACAATTAGTTGTTTGAATGCGACTGAAGATGGGATGTTATTAAGATCGAATCAGTACCAAACTAAATAACCTTTACATACACATCAAAATAGACATTTTCCTGGATTATTTGTTAACTTTTTATATTTATTATTTATTTTTATTATTTATTTTTGTTTACATGTCAAGTGTTCACAGAGTAATATTTAATTTGATGGCGAGTTGAACAGTGCATTGCCAGCAAAACAACTTATACAGAAATCGAGCAACGTGTTTAATGATCAATTTAGTTATTCGTTTTTATGAGTTTCTTTTTTTATTGACAAAATTAAGGCTACCAATGGCCTTTGTTACGAAAATAATACTTAGGAAGCTGAAAGCTGTGTGCCAGAAGGATACGCAAACTAACTTCATAATCTTGTAAAGTTGACAGAGATAAAGCTAATCTATATTATAATAACTTATTCAGTTTTTTTAATCTTTAGACAGAAACAACTAATAGTATAACTGGCCCGATTTTATTAACTAATGGTTTGTTGTAAACCCTTCCGTAGAATTGCAAATAGTAATGAACCTTAGCTTTTGTTAGAATTTCATAAAAAAAAGAAGAAACATGTTTTCCATACGAAATACCCTACGTTGAAAACGGAGTTAACCACATTTTTTTTACTGAATTCGAGTTTTGGATGCCTTCATTATGTATTTTTAAGAAAAGAAAGTAGTAATTTTTAGAACATTGTATTCTCTTTCAGAATATCACCATACACTTTGGTCGATTTCCTCGCCATTTAAAAGTTATTAACAAAAAAGCTAAGCAGCCTTAGAATTTATACTGGGAAAAATACAGAGTTAGAGACATTTTTTACTTTGTAAAACTAAATCTACAGTTCTACTGGACCGATATTACTAACTAATGTTATCTACTATTCTCTATTAATGTAAATAATTGCCTAATGCGTCGTTGGAAAGTTCCATCCGTGTAGATTTGCAAATAATTACGAAAGCTTTTTTATTTAGGACGAAAAAGTAAAAAAACCATGCTTTCCATGAGAAATTCTACTTGAAAAAAGATAACAACCTCCAAAAAAACCTCGGATTCACAATTATTTGTGCAGTTTACAATTATTTAATTTAAAATTTTGGAATTTTATTGGACATTTTTATCATATTTTAACATATTGCATAACTTTTGATCATGTTACCTCCTAATTAAAATCATACAAAATAGCAGATACAACCTATACGATTTTTCTCTTTTTTAACAGTAGTGTTTGCCGGTTTGATTATTTGACATTTTGACCATGTGTTAATAATTTAAAAACTAATAGTTTTATTGTTATTTCTTTTATTTTCTTTGTTTAACTTTACTTGTAGTTACTTAACTATGTCCTAAGTTATCTGCTTAGTATACTAGGAGTATGCTCGTACCTCCCGTAAGTGTCTATTCGAAGATGAAATTTAAACTTTTACAATAGCGACTGTCACAGTCAAAAAAATTTGATCCTTGAAAAACCACTTTGTTTTAGTTTATGGGACTACTTCACTCCGCTCCCATTCTCCGTTCTGTTCTGAATCCAATAATTTGGACTGGACTGGAATTGAGCCGGTCAGTAGACCAATCAGAACGTCTCAGTCTTGATTGTTAAGACTCGCAAAGACGTTGCCAAAATGTAAACAAAGAACCGACTACTAAAAATGACTCCAATGCATTTCTTATGGGGAAAATGAAAAAGTTACATTTTAGGTTTATTTGATTAATATCAAACCAAATGATTTCAACAACGAACTTAGCCTTAAAAATTGCATAAAGAATATTCGACTTAAATTTGAGACTGTTCTGTGACTTCTATCGAGAGTAATCGTCGGACATTACATTTGCAATATGAGTCACTCTAGAGCCTACTCTTCGAATAGACAATTAATTATTAGTGAGTAAAATGGTGTGGATTTTACAACCATAAATTATAATTTTGAACTGTGAATTATTGTGAGAGTATATGTGAGTTTGAAAATGAATAATTTTTATTGGTGAGATTAAAATTAAGATATCCCTAGCAACGATCAAGCTTAGATTGTTGAAAAACTCAGATGAAATATTCACAAATATTGTTGTTTATAATTAAATATTGTAAATAAATACGTCACATAAGATTTTTTAAATTATTTTCTCTATTAGAAATTCTTATTTCAAAATAATTTCGTTCTTGAGAATAAATTATATCAATCTTCAGGTATTTCACAGTAAATAAATCATATGTGTAGTATTTTTATAGGGCAGTTTTATATAACCACATCAAGCTCTGTTGTCAGGATAAAACTAAAGCTCTACAATTTAACTATATACCCTACTACCTGTATCTCTCTTGAACGATATCAAGTCTGTTTCAAAAGACCTTTATAAGATAGTGAAATGTTGCTATTACCTTAGAAATGGGCTATTTCCTTTCAAATGAGCTGGGATTTAGAAAACTTCATATACAGTTTTCCAAAACAAAACATTAATATAAATGCATCATCAGTGCCGTAAAAGTATTCCTCTTATTTAATCTTTTCCTCCTTGTAAACGGCAAGTATCGAACACGCATCTGGCGGGATGCCAGTGTTTTTCCGGAAACTTCAGTGATGTATTTTTTCCCATTCGCTATTCAACGCACGACATCCGCTTACAAGAAAAACGATTTCGTTCAAAATGCAATTCTACAAGCTATCTCAGTTTTCTCCTATTTCACATTTAAATTGAGAATATCAAATAATGCAATAATTTGGATTGAAAGTTTGAATTAAATCCATTTTTTTTTTTTTTTAATTAGAACAAGTTGAAATTTTTTTACAGTAGGTCTCTTTTAAACTAACATACTTACAAATATAATAATTAATGCTTGAAAAATATTGATAAAAACTATTTTTTTTTTTAAATACAAAATGGCAGATATCTGGGAACTAAAGTGGTTTTGAAAAAAAATATTTTAGATTTTTTTCTTTATTTTGACCATATAACCTTTTCCCAGAGTTTAGTACTTGACTTATAGGACACCTTGTTAATCATGTTTGTGATATACACTGTGTTCGGAAAAAAACCTTTAAAAAATTCTGGATGTTATTGCCCATATCAAAATAAGGGAAAAAGTTTCTATAAGCATATAACCTAAAATTTTTCGTTAAGTCGCTAGCCGCCATATTTTTTTTACTATAAATAATTTGTATTTGAGTAACGCATCATTGTATTAATTTCATAATCGGCATAATCGGCATGTACTTTTATAACACCAATATTTTCATTAAGAATATTATTTTTTAACGATATGCATTTTTTATGGTGGCCATTTAAAATTATTAAACTGAAATATCTCAAAAAGAGTAAATTTTACCAGGCTTTTAAATGACACAAACAAGTTGTCAAATTAAATTATCGTAGCAATAATACCAAGTTGATTAGGATCTGACAACAAATAACGTAATGTAAATAACTAAAAATTTACATAGCCTATAAGTGAATAATTAAAAATCTGTATAAATTGATTTTTACTGTTACTTTAAATAAATTAGAATAAAAATTTATGATGCGTTATCCCAAAGAAAATTTTGATATAAATACGACATGACGGTATTCACAAACCTCCTACAAACCCAGACCCGTATAGTCAAACTTGCAGTGTAAATATTCTAACATCAAATCCAGCCTTAAGCCCCTATTGTTCTTAATTTCATATCACTTTGGTAGAGTTGAACGTTCAAAATTACAAAGCTTTAATTAACTGCAATTGAATGTGATGTTTAATTGTAATACCCTCTTGAAACAAACTACACCCTACCAAAGACATAAAAAACGAAGCGTTGGTTTGGGGCTTAGAATGTGCGCAATGTATTTCTAGAAATGTATACTATTTCAATTTTTTCTGCAGGACTGATCCCTACATTATATGACACATTTAGCTTGATACATGTACCCAAACGGTCTCTTGGACGGCAGTTTATCTATCTGGAGTGTGAATGAATGTAGTAAGGACAGTTTTCAAAGTTGGGCTGGCAAATAACCAAATGGTACGTGGACTTCCGAAAGAACAATTCTTCTATTATTCTTTATATACAAAACCCGGGATCGTTTGAAAATAATTGTGTTACGTATTTAGCTGCTATTTTAAATTACTATATTAAGCACTTGTATCGCCTTTCAATATTTATATGCCTTAATAGTTAAAGTTATTGTCGATCGATTAGATTAATTTCAAGGTAATTGATTAGATTAAAGAAAATATATTTTTTACAAGTAAAAAAATGTGTAAATAAATGTACAGTATTTAGAGGCATTTGCGTTAGCTATGCACTGGATATGTACAATTATACCTTATCAAAATTTCTTACATTTAGTTAAACCATAAAATGTTTTTACTTCCCATATTTTTTAAGTATTTAAATAGATTAACATAAGATATTTCGATGTACTAAAATTATTTTCTGGAAATAATTTGATATAGATACATGCCAAATATGTATTAAATGCTATATCTTGATGGAAATTGTGCAATTTGTAAAACATGGTTTAACAGTTAGATTTAAAATATTTTAAGCCATTAAAATACCTTTAAAGAAGGCATAAAAACATAAGTGTATGAATAATAATTTTACTAAGAAGAAGATATTTATTAAATTTGATTTTGTTTATTCAAGAAAAAACAATGTAAGCTTTAAGGGATTTTCGTTGTATTTAATTTTATATTTTTTCTGGATACTCTAGCAAATAAAATCGATATACAGGGTGTTCGTAAAATCTTTCCCGAAACTCTGTGTGGTGAGTAGTGGAGAAACGCGGGAGCTGGCTCAGTTCAAGGTCACCTGAGCGATGATGTCATCGAGGTCAATGACCCCACCGATGACGTCATCGATGACGTCATCGATGACGCAATCGATGACGTCATCACCAATGACGTCATTCTGTGACGTCACACCCATGACGTTGCAGAAATGACGTGGCGATGACGTCATCACCCCTTACGTCACCATTATGACGTCATCGATGTCACAAAGGTCAAGGTCACGCTGAAACCTAAAATTTTCTGGCACTTTTGCTGTTTCTCGCACTACGCTCCGAGTTTTAGTCAGGTTTCAATGACCTTGACGACTTGGAGCAAAAGTAGACGAGAAACAGCAAAAGTGCCGAGGAAACTCAAAGTTTGCAACGTGACTCTGCCTAAACCGTCATGTGACACCGCTCGAGTGACCTTGAACCGATACAACCCCCGCGTTTCACCATTACTGCAACCGCGATGCGCACCCTACGACAGACACCGAGCGACTGACTGTCCGGCCCCGCGCACTCTAGGTATATGGGAAGTGGTGGGGGAAACTGCGATGACCTCGGGAAACTTGAAAATGTCAAGCCAGGTAGCACCGTTTTGGTGCTACCTTAAATTTACATGTTAAAGTGGGATGACCTTGAGGTTGACTGTGAACCTGGGACCTAGGATTGTCTTTAACAGCTTGACGTTTTTGCCAGAGTTTAAGTGTGGTGACCTTGAACTGGTTAAAATCAAAACTGCACAGCAGACTGCACAACACGGATGTGCACTCTACGACAGCCGCCGAGCGACTGACCTCCGGGCCCTGCGTACTCTAGATATATGGGGAAGTGGTGGGGGAAATTTCAAGGTCATTCAAACGGAGTTTTAAAAAAGTCAAAGAGTAGAAAGACTACTCTTGTGAGTCTATAGCGATTTCATTGATAGTGAGTGCTTCGGTATGCCAAGTTGATCTGTACTGACACGCTCCTAAATAATGTTCGCAAAAACCTGCAAAATGATTGTTGCACAATTTGCAGCCAGTTAGCTGTTTTAGTTTAAATTCAATGCAACGTTCAGGGCAACAAGTGTACTTATGCCCTCTCATTTGGTACACATGGAATGTCTTTAACTCCGGTTTCGGCTTCTTCCAAGACTTGCACTTACACATGCACTGACCAAAAGCTTCACATGTTCTACAAGCCAGGCCATCCACCACATCAATGTCATTCGGCCATGAAAAACATTTCTGTTCGCAACAGTAGTTGAGTTGACTCTCCATGTTGCTGCGGTGAATGTGCGCGATGAAATGATGCTGTAGTCAGTGAGAGTGCACCTTAAATAAACTCAGTGGAGGGGGAAAGGTCAAGGTCATTCAAACGGAGTTTTAAAAAGGATGACTAGTCGTCCTCCTCCTCCTCGTCCGTCGTACTTGGAGAGCTGTCAGACGAAGAGCCCCGCGCAGGTGCTCCCCAGATGAAATGTATGTCTATTTGAAAGCGCAGGCCGGGATCTTGTACCATCAACTCCTTTAATCTATTACATACCAATTCCACTTTGTACACATTGTTAATAATCAACACCCAAGGCTTTGGCTGAACATAACGTGTAGTTGAGTCAGCCTCGCAGACAGTTACATCTTCCGGTGATATTGGAGTGTATAAATGTGTAAAATCTCGTTGCTGAGGCTGGCTTGAAGTTGAAGGTCCTGTGCCGACCCTGGTTGCATCTAAATTCAAATCCATTCTACATTCAAGAGGTCCAGGGTTCCCGTTGAATACATAGAGTAATTTTTAATACAAGACTTCCACTTCTGTCGCATCTTGTAAATGAACGGTCCACCGCAAGGGAAATGCTTCGTCCGTAGTGGAGTCAACTTGAGAAAGAGTCCTGTCCGCCATGGTAGCTAAGCAAGGAATGAGGTGAGCTGCAGTCAATTGTAACATTATCGAAAAGTAGAGGGGGAAATTTCAAGGTCATTCAAATTGGGTTTTAAAAAAGGAAGGAGTGGAGGGGGAAAGTTCAAGGTCATCCAAATTGAGTTTTAAAAAAGGAAAGAAGGTCACTCCCCATCAACCTCGTCGTTGTCTCCTACATCTTCATCCGCATCAGATTCACTGTATGGGTAAATCGGTGACATTGGTGAGTATTGCGGTGAGTGCTGACCGTTGTTGTCCTCCTGCCGCAATGTAACTTGCGACCAATTATAGTTGAAATTCATTTGTATTATGATCCCAGGGTTGTCCCGGAGTATTTCTTTCATTCTTTGACAAACTGTTTCTAAATAGTGCACACTGTCGATCGACAGTGTCCAACCCGTACTTGTTCCAACATCAATAGTGGAGTCAGCCTGGGTGATGGTGTTGTCAGCCATGGTTGCCTGCCAAACAAGGAATGACGCTTGATGTGAGGCCCATGCAGGAACATGGTGAAGTAGTGGGGGCGTGGTGAAGTAGTGGGGGAAGTTTCAAGGTCATCCAAACGGAGTTTTAAAAAAAGAAAACCTAGAAAGTAACATTGAAATTATCCAACTGATGGTGGCGGACGTTTTCTTCTGCAACCTTGCCGACACATGTAACTATGCCGTACAGTATGAACAGTACAACCATAATAAGGCCGAACAACAAAAGATAGCCGTTTACTATCATGATATTTTCTGAGTGGATCTGCTTTCTTCTTATCGCCCTCTCTTGCATCCTCTTCTCTAACTCGTGTACGAAGTCACAGCATGCGTGAGGACATCTTTCATCTGTTGGTAGGTTAGCCATTGTCGATGTTGTAGGTTTGGCTGTTGAAGAAGGAATGAGGTATCTAATTGTGTTGTCTCATGTATATCAACAGTGAAGTGGTGGGGGTAGCGAATCAGTGGAGGGGGAAGTTTCAAGGTCATTCAAATTGTGTTTTAAAAAATCCTATCTTGTTACTGAGCATATATGTCAGTAACACGATAGGTGGTTTTGCTCTTTTACTTCTTTAATATAATGAAGAAATAAACATATTCTACAATTGTAAGGATAAGGAAGACAACTGCTAGTCAGCTGAAGTAATCCAAGTTGTCCGGCTCGGTCTTCATCGACGCCGGTGAGGAAGCTGTCGTTGAAGAGGAATGTCCAGGCTCTTCCTTCGGCTGCCGAAGATTCCGTATATTGCAAGCGTAGACTTGCACGTTTATACGGTAGCCTCGTGCCACCATCAGCTGCAACTCCTTGTACAAGTCGTTCAGCTCCTGTTGCGTTTTGATCGCCACCTCCTCATAGCTGGCACAGCTTACGTTCAGAGACATACTGATGTTGTTCGGTTGGCTGCTGGAGTTGAAATGAAGATGAGGCACAGCGCTTGGAGGTATATGAAAAAGTGGTGGGGGTGTTTGCATTCAAGCAGGTTTGACTTGTAGCGTGGTGGTGGGGGTAACTGTGAAATGCAAAGGTCAAAGGTCAAGGTCACCCGCGAAGTTTAAAAAAAAATGCAACATATCAATATGTGACAAACTTCACATATTGATATGTTGCATTTTTTGTCTTTTGTATTTTTTTTTGTCTTTTATGGTTTATTTATTTATAAAACATTACAATAACATATGTACAACAGTAAAACTTAAATCTAACACTGCTGCTTGTCGGCGATGTGGATGGTCAACTCGGTGGAATTGCTACCCGTGCAACCGTGGGAAACCAGGTAGAGACAGCCGGGTTGGATGGAGCGCAGATCCTCGTTCTGGAGGAGATGGACGAACCGTTTCGGCAGGTAGACTTGGAACTTGGGCTCATCCCCCGGAGTGAATGGTGCCTCGCTAAGACTGCAGCAGATGGACTCTCCAACTGTAGTCTCCATCTTCTTCATGGCGTGGATAATGTAGTGCTTCTCGTCTTTAAGTTCGGAACACTTCTTGACGGGTAGTATGGTAGATTTGGAGTGAGCATTGAACTGCTCAACCAAAGTTTGCAGGAACTGGTGAGATGCCATGGTCGAGTTATAGATCGTCTTCTTCGTCTTCTTGCTGGGAGATGTTGTCGTCTCGGAATCTCGAGTAATACTCATGCCAGGTCCCGGTCAGCTCCTCACTTATATAACCCCCGTTACCCCCACCATTCCCCATTTCCCCACTTTGAAGGTAAGATGCGAGTTTATAGGCGTTTTTTAAAGCGCAATGTCTATCTTTTTCATGTTCTGGACTTTTAGTACAAATACAAACATTTTCCATCGTATACTTGTAATTTTTATCCAATTCCACATCATTAACCGGAACATGAGTAAATTCTTCGATCCATCTCTTCTTTTCCAGTCCTTTTGTGTAAATATCGGTAAACCTGTTTGAAAACTGATGCATGATGTGATACAAGTCCGTGTAACTTGCAAAACCATCATACCAATCGATATGATGGAAATATTTTGAAATCCACCTGTTGGTAGTAGCGGCTTTGCTAGTTAATGATGAATAAGAACATGGTGGTTTGAACAAAAATGTATATGGAACACTTGTATTGATGTCGAAAAACACGAGTTCTTTTATGATAAATCTATCATCATTACCCCGAAACGCTTGGAACTCAATTATACCAGGTTTGGACTTTACTTGTTCTTCTTCCTTGTCCATTGCGAAGATCACTCGTCTGCTCATGACGAAGTCCAAAGGTCAACTGATTTCCACACCACGGTAGGTACGACTTTTATACCTGGCCGTACAGTTGTTGGCGCGTTGGTGTATATTTAACGTGGGCACCGTCCCCGGTAGGCCTAACCCCACAAAGTGTTTGATATTGTTTTAAAAATTAACCATTGCTGTGTAGTTGATTGTCATTTAGGTTTCCATCTTTACATTTTCCTTGTTTTCATTTTCATCACTAACACTTGATTCTTCTCCTCCTTCTTGTTCCTCTTCTTCACGTTTTACTGATTTCTTATGTAGTTGAGCGTACTTTTCCAATTGTCTCCACATTTGTACTTCATGAGGAACCCTATTGAATATAGAAGTATCCACAGGCCCGTACAATATAGGTGCGTCCGGTTGTTTGTCCAAAGTGTCTTCCAGATAATCTTTAATAATCGAACTTGAAAACACCAGTTGTCTCAAGTATCTTGTTATTGGTTCAGTTGCACAAGTTAGAATAAAAAACTCTTCTCGATTAAGTTGAATCTTGTTATCATGTCTTGTTGTGTCTCTAAACCGCAACTGATGATCACCACGATGTTTAACAATATCGATTTCCACATTTGAATCCAAAAGGCCTACTCTTGTCTTTCTTCCAAACATGTTACTACTTAAATAGCATTCTAGCAGATGCAAGTGTTTTATAAACGATTCCCAAGCAGTGTCCGTAAACAAAATCATTTTGGGTCCATGAGTTAAAATTACAGTAGGTGAATAATCCGTTGATTTCATAACACCGATTAAAACACTTTTGTCCAAACTTGATGAAATTGGATAAAATATTTGCAAGAATACCTCACTCAATATGTTAGGAGAAATATTATCTTCAATATCCCTTTTCCTCTTCTGTACATTCTTTCTTCTTTTACCTTTTTCCTCAACATTATTACTAGCGTGTAGTTGTCTGCAAGGGTTGTGTTCATCTCCTTCCGGTTGACCTTGAAGATCTAAAAAGTCGGATATCTCCTTCTCAATATCTACTACATTTTCTGGTGTACCACTAGGAGAAGCCATATTGAATACGATGCTACCCATACAACAACAGGCAACAAACTGATGAGGAGCGACCTGAACGCTCTGCTTTTATACTCGCGGAATTCATTGGAATGTAACAAAACCGGTTTTTTTACAATACATTTTTAACAATTCCAGTTAAAGGTGTGTATGTTACGATTTTATCATGTAGAATTAAACAGTATGCAGTTGTATTAGCCGGTATAGCCGCGTTGAATTCCATTTCTATTTTTATATCCACACTTGACGATTTTACCGATTCATTTTGTTTAGAACAATCGATTACAACTATAGGGTAACCATCTAAGTATTTTTCTGGTGATAGTAAAGGTGCATTTGTTTTACCGTAATATGAACTTTGGAATCTTGCATACATATCGTACAATATGCTGTACTTTTTATTAGCGAATGACACATTTAAATTATCGTATGGAAAAAATTGTGAATTTAAATAAACTTTAATATTTTTTAAGTTGCAATGATCAAATCGACCTGCATGTTTGGTGATGGTGTCTCTTCTGCCTGTTTGTAAACCAAATATAATATACCTGGCACGTTCCACATAATTGGATGTTTTAACAGTCCAAGTGTGGCGATCCGTAGCTGGCAAACTGGGATGTTCATGAAATTCCCAACTTCTAAAAGGAATTACAATATCACGATCAGCCTTTAACTTTCTTAATAGTAGCATTCTATGCTCGTCAGCTAATTTAACATGTGGAACTCTCCATACAATTTTCTCTAATGTTAATTTCCATTCTAAAGTTGCATCTGTTGTACCGTCTGGAGCTTTAATAATGTCTTTATCGTTTGAAGATCTCAACAAAACTAATTCTTGTTTAACATTTAATATAATTTTTCTATAATCTTCAGCAAAACCAAGCAACAAACGTAACGGAATATGAAAATCAAAATTTCCATTTGTATCTGGAGTGATTGTGTCTTTTGCAGGTAAAACCCATCCTGCAGGTTGTATTAAATTGGTTTCATTAGGTGATATAGATGTTAATCCCTTTAATGTTGTTGCAATACCTACTTTTTTAGTGGAATCAACTGTTACACCTGATATTTCATATCTAATTTCATCAAACAGGAAAGCCATAGGATTATTTATAAATGGAACTGTTGTACCAGTAGTAGTACCGTCCTTTTTAGTAACCTTTCCTTCAATATACAAGTAACTTTCACATGGTAGTGTGTAAATGTCTTGATTTTGTATGGGAATACGAATTTCATCGTTATTGTTTAATTTTGATGAAGTGTAAGGGTTGTGGGTGTGATATTCTTTTTCCCATAGGGTTTCGTCGAATGTTGGACCCTGAGCTATATCCAGTATATCCATAATCGGTTAATTGTAATCCAATTCTCTCTAAGAAACAAATGTTCTCACGTGTTAACTCCTCCACAGCTGAAGAGCTACTAATGCGGATTGCCATTGGTTGTTCGCTTTTAAATGTTAAACCCATGATTTTGTATTAAAGTGTCGATTTTAAATGTAATCTAACCGTAATAGGCTCTTCTCGGAAATCTATCAAGTTACCGTCTTGATCCAAAACGTTCAACACGATGTCTGAAATGAAAGTGGTGTTCAACGGTAGATAGACCAGGTTTTGTGGTTTTTCAACAATTTTAAATCCAGGTGGTACACTTGGGTAAAAAGTATGTATTATATGGGTATTTGCTCCATCTCTGTAAGCTCCTTGTATAATGTTACAAGTTATGTCTATACTATTGACTTTTAATATTGTTACAGTTTGTTTACCGGAATGTGTTTGATTTGGTTCTAAAATTGCTCCATCTTTGGGAAATCCTAATAAATCACCAATTGAGTTTGGTTGAGTAAAATCTATATAATATTTGGAAGTAATTTCAGCTTTCATCGTATTATTATTACCTTTTAATGTTATATTGTCTTTTCCCATTTTAGTTTGCAAAAATTCATTTATATGATCAATTTCATAGGATCCTGTGGGTAACCTGCACTCTTGTAAGTCTGTAAATTTCCCACTGGCATCTTTTCCTTTATAATAATGCAATAAGTTATTTTTACCTTCCGTAACATTGGGAATAGAGTTGTAAGTTGTAAAATCCAATAGTGCCGCCTCCCAAAATCTTCCTTTTTGCAAGCGTAACGCTGGAAAAAGGATACTTCGTAAAGTGGACGACTTTCCTGTTAATGATACCGTATAGGAAGACATCTCAATAGTGACTGATACTTTTAGCTAGGAATTCTAAACATAAATGGCCGCATATTAATGTGTTATCAGGTTGTTCTCTTTTATAGTTGTAATATATGTTTTTAGCAGATTTAAAGTAATCTTGAAGTTCTTTTGGTGGTGGCAGGTTACCGAAACTATCAAAATAATATACATTGCTATTCAGTTTCTTATAACACACCCAATGGGTGCCGGGCCCTTCAGTATTATCCAAATTTACGATTCCAGTCTCATTTTTCCATATTTTCTTTGGTAAACTGTCCTTCATGAATACTCCGCGAAAAAATGGTATTTTTAAACAGGAAATATATCTGAATAATTCAACATTAGTCAACGCTTTATGTGGTATAACTAATTGATTTCTTTTATTTAATATGCACGATACGGTCTTAGGTATAGACCTGCCCCGTTTTTTACCATTGACCATATTGTCGGATTTTTATTATTTTTCTTCGTAGAACGTCTTTTTAGTCTAATATTACCACCATGTTTCTTCATGGTTGATCCTTTTTTATTCCTACCCCTCCTTTTTCCACCTCCTACCGCTGTTTTAGCCTTCATACCTGCTGTTACCGCTAAAGCTGCTGCTTTTTCCGCAATACTAGCGTCACTAGACTTTACTCGTTGCCAAGCTATATTTGCTAGCTTTTTATCAGCGATTGACCTATTTTTTGAATCGGTAAATGTGGAATATGCGATATCGTGTTCTTTACAAGCCTGATCTAACTTATTTATGCCTGGATCGCCTCTTTCCAGTCGTTTTTGCAATTTAGTTCCTGGTCCGCAATACTGATAACCTCCCGGTATGTGAAATTCGTATGGTAAAGCGTCTATTGCTCTGTTTACGATAGATCCTACTGGAATACGATTTAAAGCTTTACTTAACAGAGAAACTGCTGTGGACGTGATACCGCCTCCTTTCCGTATAGTGTCTCGATATGGACTGGTGTAATGAAATGCCATGATTGTCTTTTATATTCGAAAAGCGTAACCTATGTGTTACCTCTATGACAGGTTGCACATAAATGAAGTCATTTATTGGGTTATTTAATTAAATATCAATATCACCCCAATCTGATGATCTAAACTTTTGCGTATTAGGGTTTGTAAAGTATTTATTAAAAATTTCCCGTTTAACCCAATTACCTCTATCGGATTCGGACACCCAACTATGATGTGTACGGGTTGCAATAAGATTGTATACATCAAATAATGCATTTCCTAAAACTTTAATAAGAAAATTAACAGTGACAGCATTATCCACATGTTCAGGGTCTTTAAGGTCTGTTATACGTTTATTATTACAAGTATACACTTTGCTATCCATTTGTGATAATGCGATAGCCTGTCCTACAGTTGCAGCATCATTTGCTTCTCTTCCTTGCGCCATGTTTGTTAATTTTTTATTACTACATATAAAAAACGCATGGTAATTATTTGGATCTAGATGTACTGTTTGTCCTAAGGCAGCCGCGTCTCTATCTGCATGACCCCATGACACATTTGATAACCTTCCATACATGCAATCCCAATAAGCGTTTTTGTATGTCAATAAATGAAATTTTTCATTACCTTGAATAAAGTCATCCCCTTGCTTTGATAATACTTCATCTCGTTTTGCAAATCCAGTTGTTTCTTGTTTTAAAGTCTCTTTCATTTGACCCACTGTTGCACCATCAGATGGTGCTGAGCCATCTTTTACATTCGCCAAACAATTGCCAAAACAATCGATAACTCCCACATCACGTATGACACAATGATCTTTTATATATTTGAGATTTACAGCATCATTTTCATTTTTTGGATAACCTATATCGTTAATAACAAATTTATAAAAAGAAAATCCATCTTTTGTCTTTTCAGGTATCAAGGAATGTAAATAGCGTCTATTTACGCTGTCTTTTGCATCTTTTGGGTCATCTACGTTGGATATACGTTTATTGTTAGCACTATACGTTTTCCCATTGAACTTTAACGTATTTTTTAATTCAGATGACAAATAACCTTTGTTTATTGCATCACCGTTTTGGTTTGGTTTACCAACGTTGATAATTCTATGATCTTCCGCGTCATATGTGTTATTTTGTAGTCTTAATGTTGGCGATATCTTTTCCTTTAATATTTTTAAATTTATTGCATCATTTTCGTCTGTGGGATCTTTTATGTTTTTTAACCTTTTATTACTAATATCATAATCTCCTTCAGGTGTTTGTGGTAAACCAGCACTTCTTTTTAAACTATTCGCATAATATAATCCATCTGCGGAATACCGTCCGAACTTGTCGACACTCATGGTGCAACTGAATAGTAATTTAGGGAGTAACGCATTTTTATAAGATTACCCCACGGTTTCGGAGTTCATCCACTAAAGCCACCCATTCGTTTTCCAATCCAGTATGACCTGCTTCTTTAGCTTCATGTATTAGTTTCATTCTATCCACCAATTTATTGATATTATTGTAATAAATCACATTTGTGTTATATAGTTTCTTCATTAAACCTGTACCTGTAACAGATTTGTTTCTTTTTCTTGGTTCTGGAGCACTTATATCCAAAGTGTATGACACAAACCTTCGTTTTACAGGTTTTCTTGGCATTATCGGCATTGGTTGTCTTCTCGTTGTTGGTATTAACTTGGATACAAATTCTCTATATTTTAAAGACCTAGATCTAAAAACTGGTTGGTCAGCTAAATACTTCCTCCTGTATGCATTGGTGTGTTCCAAAATCTGTTTATATGCTTCCATGTCTTCTTCTTTAACTAACAATTCTAAAGGCTTTTTTTCAAATAATAATTCAAATAATCCTCTTGTGCCCTTATATCTTTGATTACCAACAATAATATTATCATGTTCATCAATGTTTACCGGGCTATTACCAACCATTAAACCTTCTTCTGTTAATCTTACTCCATAACTATGGTAGTTTTTATTAGGATTTATTCCAGCTAACATTTTTATCATGTATTTCCTTCCTAAAGGTCCTTTGTTATGAATGTTTTCACCCAACAAGCTTATGTTTGACGGACCTTCCCTTGCTTCTTCTTCTTTTTCCTCTTCACTAGCAGTTGATACATCTTCATGTCCTCTTTTAGCTTTTACTTCATATAATTCTCTTATACCACTATAGTCTGGTGATTCTAGCTCTCTTTCAGGTTCTCCACCGGTAAAACCACTATATGTAGAGGATTCCAGGTCTTCATCACTAAAATCTTCTGATTTTACATTTTCTCTTTCAAACTTTGTAATAGGTGCAATTGCATCTCCTTCCAAAACGGGTTTAGCAAATTTTTTGTTTAATTGTTTCAAGGGTTCAGTAATAGGTTTAAAAGTAGATTCAAGAAATTTCTCTCTTTCGCTAATACCTAATTTTAATGCTCTGTTTTTATCTCGAATAGAATCACTAAGTGATTTTATTTCCTTTATTAACTTTTCTTGGTTAACCATGTTTGTAGCAAGACGTGTTGTACAACAATGAATGTATTACATCATGATCAGTGTATTAGTATAAATTTATCAAATCCTATCCTGTATCGACCATTGTTTAGCGGTTGTTCCTTCATAGTTGTTAAAAACCCATACTTTTCAGCCCAGGCCTTTCCACACAACTCTTTAAATCGTTCAAATGGCATATCCGCACTTACATGGTCATAATATATGTGTTTTAGGTTGGTTTCATCCTGTTTAAATACAATTAGCATGTTTGCATTGTCTCTAATGAGCTGTTTCGGTATTTTGCTGTAAGTTTGACCAATATAAATGCTATCTATGTTGTTATGTCGACCCATGGCGAAGTAATTTCTTATTGTATTTTGATTTTCACAAGATACATCGTCAAATATGAATACTGAGAATGGTTTAGCCTCTTGCGGTTGCATGACACTCTCGCTCGCGTTAAATTTAAAATATTTAACTTCAGGCACATTATTGAGTATTTGTTCCAATAACTGATATTTTGGTTGTTGTAGTGACTTTGAAAATACATATAAATTATTAAAACGTAATCCTTTAGGATTTGTAATCAAATTGAATACTACATTTGTTTTTCCACAATTGGAAGGACCGGTAACCAGACAACGCACCGTGTTTGGTAACAAAACACCGTTTTTCCCAGTATTGAATTGAGAACCATCCACTGTGAGTTCATCTATATTATTAATAGTAAAATTGTCTTTTTGTGGTATTATCTCCATCCTTTGTAATGGTTCAACCCAAAATGATGCTCTATCATTATATTAGATCCTTTTTAGGTATCCAAGAATCTTCCGTCTTATTAAATCCTAACCATCGTACTTTAACCTTATCCTTTTTTCGTTGCAACACCTTTTCGACTAAATATACATCACCTACTGTTGATTTTAACATTTCATGTCCATAAAACCCTCCTTCCAGCAATTGTCCTTTATTATCTTTTAAAATGTAAGTTTCAGGTATTGTAGGTTGCATCTTAAATACAGTAAATACCTCATTTGTCCAGTTTGGAAGATATCTTTTACTGAATACACCTTTGTATTTGCTTATTCGCACTTTATCACCAACATTAAACCTTTTAGGCTTTAGTTTTTCAACTCTTGGTTTAGTATTCATTTTTATACGTTTTAATACAAGTTTTTCATTTTTATTAGTCACCTGGCTTGGTTTCATACCAATAGTTCTATGAAACTTGTTATTGTAATCGCTTAAAAGTTTTGGTAACATATCAATCCATACGTGTGATCCTCTGTTGGAAAACATCTTATACATCGCACCTTTTAAAGTTCTGTTAAATCTTTCAATTATTGATGCTTTTACCTCTGAATTGGTTGAGTAATGGTTAATGTTGTGTTTTTTCATTAAATTTGCAAATTCCTTATTAAAATATTCTTTTCCATCATCAGTTTGTAAATGTTTTATAGTATGTTTGTCTCTTTGCATAGCTGTTTCCATTGCTTTTGTAACACTTTTGCCACTTTTATCTTTTAGTGGTAAAGCATCTGCCATTTTTGAAAAACAATTAATAATAGTCAATATGTATTTAAATCCTCTATTTTGTTTACTATAAGGAATCATTTCGATTAAATCCGCTTGATATAAATCATTTATTCCTTTTATCACTGTATTTCTTCGTGGAAACTTTCTTCTTGCAGGTTTATGAAGTTCGTTGACAATTTCTTGCTTCAAGTCCTTCATATTGCAGGTTTGAATGTTTCATGTATCACATGTATAATCACAATGAATGTTGTCTTAAATATTCACAACATTTATATAGGTCAAGGTCATCCAAACTTGTTTAAAAAAATGGGGAACACGGCGTTTGACTTGCCGTGTTCCCCATTTTTTTACGGAAGGAGAAAGGAATAAGGTCGAAGTTGAAGAAGGGCGAAGAATAGGTTACTAGTCGATAGGGTTTAGAGAGTAGTGGCCAAAAGGAAGAGTGTGAATTTTATCCGGCATAATACGCCTTTTATCATCTCGAGCTGATAGTGCCCTTTTAACTTCAGTGACACTGTAGACCTCATGTTTAAAGCTTCTGATAGTGTTGAACGTTGCAGAGATTGTAGAATCTTCAAACAAGCAGGTCTTGTAATGGTCAAATGTCACATGTTTCTTCAAGTACGATGTTTTGACTCCTTTTGCTTTCTTGACTGTCGGTGTGTTGTTCTCGTTGTACATTTTAAATGAATACAATTTTGCCATCAGTGCCACTATTTCTTCTAAAGGCATTCCATTTGCTTCATCTTTAAATTTTCCGATTACTTTTTATTCTTTTCATTGTAATTCGGATGGTTCTTCGGATAGTCAGAGAAATCAAAATCGTCTTTGTATGGGAAACTCCTTAGGTCTTCATACATGTCCAAAGTCTTTATCCAGTAGATAAACGCGTCGGTATCCATGTATGCAACTCCAATGTTGTCTCTTCCGTAGTGTTTAACCATTTTGTTGTAATGGAAATCATACATCAGAGTTTTACTTATATCCAAAATCGACATTCCAATGTATAACGGACGATCCATCACTATTGTTGTTTTCTTCATACTGACGGCAACTAGATCTTCGTTTATAATCATGGATGTTCCAAAATTTGGTTTTTGCTTTAATTTTTCCAATTTCTTAGGATCACTTACTAATTTTACAATTTTGTGTTTTCTTTTGTTTTCTAAGGTCTTCCCGAAGATGGCGTTGTTCATCAATTTGTAAAAGTCCTTTTCAAATGCTGATGTTGCTGCTGCTCTTCTTGTAGTGTTGGAATCAATATATGGTTTCAACCAACAAGACTGGGTGAATTCAATTGCTCTATGAATTCTCACTACACGTAGACCCAATTCAAGAGCTTGTTGAACTACCCAGTAGTGAGCCACATACCGATCTTTATTCTCCAACGTCATCATCAATTTCGGCCATCTTCCTGTCGGTGAAACTTCAGTCTTGGCTAGGAGAGGCAAGTCGTAGTGATGGTCATGAAGGTGCTCCGGATATTCGAAATCACAGTCCAAAATATAGCCTTTTGGACCATTCTTTGGAATCTGTGAGATGTCACCGATGGTGGCCGGGTTGATCCATTTAAAGTCACCGTAGGGAAGCGGATTTGACATTGCCCAACCATAAAGGTTGTTTGCGTCAAAGTAGCCTAGGTAGACCGATGGTTGTCTCTCGTCGAAGCCTGGGATGTACTTGTTGTTAGCTTTGACATGACGTGTTACAGCTTGTGTCAAACCGCCCCGTACACCAGATTCTATCATGAGCACCATATCAATATCCGTTAGAAGTTCCAGTCGACAGTTGGTTGACTTTAGCATAGCTTGCCACGCTAATCCTGGAGATGTGTACGAGTGTAGAGGGTCCAGTCCATAGGCTGAGAAGCAGGTGTTTCGAAATTCTTCCATCACATCGCACAGCAGAGTTACGTCCAATTTTATGTAAAAGTCGGAATATTCCCCTAAGGTTTGAATGTTTAGTTGGTTCCAAACATTACAAGCATGATTGTAGTCTTCAACGGTGATTGCACTTTCATTTAACTTGCTATTGAAGGCTTCAATCGGTGGCAGACTGGTTTCTTCAAATTTTTCTGCAGAAGTTATGTAATCATAGGGGAACACTCCTTTACGCATTACTAAGTCCAATTTATCTTCAGGTACAATTTTGCTGGTTTCTTTTAGGTCTTCTCTTCTTAGGTTCTCAGACAATTTGCTCAAACTAGATGGCATAAATCTATAAGAGTCTACGAAGCGAAGTTTAATTTTACCTACTGTTTTTGAGAAACTGATGTACTTCTCCAATGTTTCAGCTAATACTTCGATTTTTCCATCATCTCGTCCTAACTCTGGGATAATGAAGTGGGAGTCATAGCCGCTAAGATTGTGTAACACGACAGGGATAAAGTTTGGCAGTTTGTAATTTATATTGCATGAATTACAAGCAGCTCCTCTGTATAACCCTGTCAGGTGATCGTGATCTCTTACTTTTTGATTTTCTTCACTGAAGCTCTTCTTGCATAAGTAACATCTTGTTGTCGAATTGTATTCTTCTTGTTGATTTTGGTTCAAAGGTTCCATAGGTAAAACATTACCGAATAAGCGTTGCACCTTTTCAGCAATGTCATACAACTGGTCTACAAAATACTTAGCGGCTTCTTCCCCACGGTAGAGTATTGGAGTGGATGTTAAGCCATACTCTTGCAACTGTTCTTCAGGCAAAGTGGATTTCACCAATAAGCAATAACTGTTCGGTTGATGCAATTGATATTTGGTTCTTCTAGTCACCTCACCATCTGGAAGCTCCTGTGGTACTAACGTGGATTCTAAATCAGCGTAGATAACTAGTGGAATCCTGTATTGGTGAACTGTCTTCTTAAACTGGACACATGCTCTAGATGGTGGTGGCAGGCTAATCTTCACTTCATAGTTGTTATTACAAAGCCGCTGGTGTTCCAACAACCATTCCAATCCTCCACGTCTGAATTCCTTGCATGTAAAACAAAAGCATCTCTTGCATATTGTTATCTTACGATTTTGTTTTGACACTTGTCGTACAACCAAAGTTTCAAAGTTTTTAATATAAACATAATGTGAAATCTCACCTTTGGTTATCAATAATAAATCGGTATGGTTACTTTGCTCTACTTTTACTACTCGTAGTGGATACACATTGTTTGAATCATCTAAGCCGAACACGTTAACAGAAACACCTGGATTTTGTTTCTCAAATTTAGTAATTTGATCAAGACTCACAGGATACGACATTCCTCGAAAGTTATAGCGGTGTTGAACAGCTTCGTATGCTATGCTAGGTCTAATAGCATTATGTCCCACGTATTTTGCTAACATTGCATACCGGAAACATTCATTGTCCTCATTTTTCACATTGATACATGATTTAGTATCTCGGATCGCCTTTGGTAGAGGGATAAAGCTGCTACCTCTCATACCATATCCATGCTTGTGAACCCTCACATCCATACCTTCAATCGATGATAGCATCCAGCCAGATCCTCTTCCTTCGTGTTCTTGGAGTTTCATTAGCAGTTCATTCAAACATTCTTCTAGAATTTCGTTAATATCAGATGTGGTTGTAAGGGTTCGGTTTTTAGCAATGAATGCTCTCGGTGAGTTTTCACCATCGGTATTAGTAAACATAGCCTCCAACACCAATCCAAATTTAATAAAGTTCAATCTTGCCAATTCTTCCATCTTTTTACAACTAGATTTTTAGCTTGGGTTATAAAGTTTTCCAATTCCAATTGCACATTATTAATTTTGAAATGAGTTACAACTGGTCCTGGCAAGGCTGTGGTGCGCAGTTGTCTTATATCTTCCACTTCTTCTGTATCCTCTTCTTCCATATCCTCTTCTTGGGTACGCAGTTGTTTTACATCTTCCACTTTTTTTTCTTCCATTTCCTCTTCAATAAATCCTCCAGCTGTAGATGGTCCAGCTCCGGCAAATTGAATAACACTTGGTCTTCTTCTTTGCATTAACTGTAAATAGCTAGCCCAGTCCTCCTCCTGCTTCTGGGGTTTTTCCAGAAACCGATCAATCGCATCCAAGTCTTCTTCACTTACTACAATCTCGTCTTTTCTGTCCTCTTCACGATGCAATTCTCGGTGTAACTGTAGATAGCTATCGCAGTCGTCCATCTGCTTCTGGTAGTTTTCCAATAACCGATCAAACGCATCCAAGTCTTCTTCACTTACAACAATCTCTTCTTTTCTGTCCTCTTCATGATGCAATTCTCGGTGTAAAACAAAGATATCTTCATCTTGGAAAAACTCACCACAAATATCGCAAAGAGCCATTTTTTTACAGTTTGGCTTTGAGTGTGCACTCGGTGAATGTCCAAGCAATAATGAGCAGCGCGCTCAACCGGGTCCCTTTATACCCGAGGTTGAAGGGTGGAAGAAGGTGACGTCATATACATCCGGTATATCAATCATTTAGTAAATTTGGCTTTTAAACACCCATTTTCAATATATTCTTCAACAGGCTTGATAAACCAATAATGTTTGGTCTAAATCCACTACTTTGTACAAATTTTTTGAAAGATGTCTGTTTGAGCAAGTTTATGTGGAACAAGGTCATTTGGAATTATTATTTTTAGCGGGGGATAGAGCACTGCAATGGAGCCATGGTATAGAAGTGGTGTATCCATCCAATTGGTTTGCCCTTTTTTTATACCCCCCACAAACTATGCATTTATGTGGGTCAAGGTCGCGTAAAGATACCCTTTGAGCGGGGGATAAACCACTAAGCACCATGCTAGTCCATTGCCGCAAAGTGATCTATCCCCCGCTCTGTTCTACAAAACCTCAATCAAGTCCAAGTTCATGTCCTAGTTTAACACTTGGTTGGGAGAATTACATTAGTTTGATACTTATTTCTACCGTCACACTTGCTCCATTCTCAAAAAGATATAAATAATATAATCCTGGGTACTGTTCTTTTTCACGTCCTGCATGTTCCTTAATAAAGTCGAAGGCCAATCTTTTTGAATATTCATTATGAAACACTTCTCTTACACAAACAAGAATTTTTTCTTCGAGAAATTTCACTTGAATTGTTGTTAGTTTGCTTACATCATCCTTGTCTATCAGGGGTAGCTTGTAGGTAAAAGTATTTGGTGGTAGTTTCTGCGTTCTATCAAGTAAACAACAGAATTTTTTAAACAATTTCTGCTCATTGTCTGTAATACTATTAATACCAAACAGATTATAGTACGAAGGATCATAAGGTATACGACGATGCATTTTCAGAACCGGTCAGCATAAGCGCTGGAGGTAAAATGAGAAATGCGTGCAACCCGGCCGCCTTATATCCCCACCGGGTGACCACGCCCAAGGTTTTCGGGGGGGGGGGGGCACTTCTCGTCCGGAGCAAAAAACTTTTTGGTCAAGGTCAAAAATTTTTTCCCAAAAAAAGTTCGGGGGGGGGGGGCGGGGGGGGGCTTGCACTTTTTGTAGGGGGGGGGGTTAAAACATAAACCCTTATGGGCGTTCTTATGTTGCCATCGCTGTAGTCTCCGAAAAGATACAACTATGGGGAACTCCAGACTTGTGTGTTAGTAATACCTATTAGTTAAAATCCAAAGAAAAACTTTAATATTTAGTTCAAGGTCACGCGAAACTTTTAAAAAAATAAGCCCCACACCCCCCTATGGGGGTGTGGGGCACTTGGGTTGTCATCGCTGTAGCCTCCAAAGAGACCCAACTATGACAACAGGCAACATCCAATGTTGTCTAACCTTCACCACGCAAGACTTACGCATTTACTGCATTGTTAACAAATAGCTTTTCCAATAGCTAACAAACAGTCATTTACATAATTTTGAAAGAGGTTGAGGACAGCCCTAGTGGCTTATGTCCCCGGTCCGAGTGCAGAGGCCATCGGCTCATTACCCCGTATAAGCGTACAAACGGACCAACTCCCATTTCACAGCCGCATTGAAGCATGCATGAAGGAGTGTATTAATGTTGGAATAAAAAAAAATACTTTTTTACACGGGGGCCTACTCCCGGTCCCTATCTTTAATATTTAAGTTCAGCAATGCAGTAAATTTGTATAAGTTCTTACTAGGTCAAGGCCATACGAACATTAAAAAATTTTGGCCCCCGTACATCCATGGCGAACCACGAATGTTCGGGGGCCTTGGGGACAAAAAATACAAATAGCTAACAAAGTTTCATTTACATAATTTTGAGTTTCCAGAAGGGAAACTAACTGAGGACACCCTAGTGGCTTACGCCTTCGGTCCGAGTGCAGAGGCCATCGGCTCATTACCCCCGTATAAGCGTACAAACGGACCAACTCCTATTTCTCAGCCGCATTGAAGCATGCATGAGAGGAGCCTAACAATTATAAAAAGTGGTTTTACACGGGGGCCTACTCCCGTTCCCTGTCTTTAGAATTTACTTTGTGAGCATTGAAAAAGCTCAAGGGGAATACTAAAACAAGCGTATACACTTTAGATAAATATAACACACTTACAACACATAATTGGGCTCAACATAGTCAATGCTGGAACAAGCACATACACATTAAACACATATGACAAACAAGACACACAGGATAAAAGACACACAGGAGAGATAGGGTACAAGTTAAACACTCTCATATACAACAATTCCCAATACCCAAACGCAAGCGCAATATCTTAGAACTAATACAAGTCTTAAAGTTAGAGTAGACTTCGCTAAACAGTGAAGGCGCCTTTCAGTGTTTAGTGAGGCCTATGGCGGTCCGTCCCGATCGTTCACGTTCAACGCGCGGGAGCGGACTGCGAGCCGGCTGTGGCCGGGCCGCCTTATATCCCCACCGGGGCTGCCACGCCCAGGATATCAGGGGTGGGGGAGGGGGTGGGGGTGGGGGTGGGGGTGGGGGAGGGGGGGGCTCGCACTTTTTGTCGGGGGGGGGGCACTTCTCGTCCAGAGCAAAAAACTTTTTGGTCAAGGTCAAAAATTTTTCCGAAAAAAAAGTTCTGGGGGGGGGCACTTCTCGTCCGGAGCAAAAAACTTTTTGGTCAAGGTCAAAAATTTTTCCGAAAAAAAAGTTCTCGGGGGGGGGCACTTCTCGTCCGGAGCAAAAAACTTTTTGGTCAAGGTCAAAAATTTTTCCGAAAAAAAAGTTCTCGGGGGGGGGGGTGGGGGAGGGGGGGGGGTGGGGGAAGGGGTGGGGGTGGGGGAGGAGGAGGGGGGGGGCACTTCTCGTCCGGAGCAAAAAACTTTTTGGTCAAGGTCAAAAATTTTTCCGAAAAAAAAGTTCTGGGGGGGGGCACTTCTCGTCCGGAGCAAAAAACTTTTTGGTCAAGGTCAAAAATTTTTCCGAAAAAAAAGTTCTCGGGGGGGGGGGCACTTCTCGTCCGGAGCAAAAAACTTTTTGGTCAAGGTCAAAAATTTTTCCGAAAAAAAAGTTCTCGGGGGGGGGGTGGGGGAGGGGGTGGGGATGGGGGAGGGGGAGGGGGGGCACTTCTCGTCCAGAGCAAAAAACTTTTTGGTCAAGGTCAAAAATTTTTCCGAAAAAAAAGTTCTCGGGGGGTGAGGGGGGGTGGGGGAGGGGGTGGGGGGGGAGAGGGGGAGGGGGTGGGGTGGGGGAGGGGGGGAGGGGATGTTGGTAAGTTAAGTGGGTCAAGGTCACCCACGGCACTTGTACTCTAAGTGTTGGCTATACCCCCACCACAACTGGGTCCCTAGGCTGCACAACACCGCTTCGCCAGTATGTCTCCGGCTTCCATGCGGTGCGTCTCGGTGTTCTCTAGCTCTCTATATGTAAGTAATTTTACAAGTTTTAAATGTAGGTCACTACACTTTAACTCTGGGACGATATCGACTTGTAGTATTTCAGTGTTTTGACTCAAGGTCATCACACTTTAACTCTAGCACGTCGGTTATCGTACCAGAGGTGCTCAATAACCTAACTTATAATGTTTAGGGTGGCGTTTGCACGCCACGTGGTATCGCCATGAGTGTCCTGTCCAAATTTTAAGTTAAGTTAAATCAATTTTACTGTAATCTTTTCCATTTCCACTTCCTTTTGCCAAAGAATAAGGTGTCGCTTTATAAAGTGGTATTTCTCCAGAGTTATAGGGGATTGCAGGGATACAATTAGTTTATTTAGGAGACTCTTCATCTTGGAGTTTAACACAATTTCCACTTTGACTTTGCTTCCTCGGCTCTCACAGCCTAAGCTGTACAGAAATGTTTCTTCTAGTGCCAACTCGGGCCAAGAGAACAGTGTGTTAACTGTAGGACAGCTCATTGTGAAGTGATGTGATACTCCGGCGTACAACCTCACCTTCCCCCACCACTGTGACCTTCCCCCACTCCTGCTGTTTCCCCCACCTCTTTTCCCTTGACTCACGCGTTACAAGCAGTCTCTAAGTATTGTGCGGACTTTTTTGAGGGGAAGCCATGTCGCGGGACGCTTTAGGTAAGAAACTTAGCCGTGTTAAGTCTTTATTAGCTGCTCATTGTCCACCGCTCAAGGTCAAGCGGGTTTCGACTTTAGCTAAGTGGCGTAAGCTGTTGCGCGGACACCCTAAGTTTTATACCAAACAGACTAATGTAAGTTTTACTGATGAAGATTTGTTTAGAATACTGGAAGAAATGACTTTTCCTTGCAAAGTTCAGTTAGTTACTCCCATTCCTGACGGTTTAGAGTCTTAGTCTCTCGAGCCAATATACCTAGAGTGCGCGGGGCCGGACAGTCAGTCGCTCGGTGTCTGTCGTAGGGTGCGCATCGCGGTTGCAGTAATGGTGAAACGCGGGAGTTGTATCGGTTCAAGGTCACTCGAGCGGTGTCACATGACGGTTTAGGCAGAGTCACGTTGCAAACTTTGAGTTTCCTCGGCACTTTTGCTGTTTCTCGTCTACTTTTGCTCCAAGTCGTCAAGGTCATTGAAACCTGACTAAAACTCGGAGCATAGTGCGAGAAACAGCAAAAGTGCCAGAAAATTTTAGGTTTCAGCGTGACCTTGACCTTTGTGACATCGATGACGTCATAATGGTGACGTAAGGGGTGATGACGTCATCGCCACGTCATTTCTGCAACGTCATGGGTGTGACGTCACAGAATGACGTCATTGGTGATGACGTTATCGATTGCGTCATCGATGACGTCATCGATGACGTCATCGGTGAGGTCATTGACCTCGATGACGTCATCGCTCAGGTGACCTTGAACTGAGCCAGCTCCCGCGTTTCTCCACTACTGTGGTGATTGCTTGGATCAAATTAACAAAAAGTTCATGGGAACATATGTAATAACATGTTTTGTTAAGTCGCTAACCTCTATTTTGTTTTCGCTTATCTTTTATTTTTCCTAAAGGAAAATATTAATTATATATTTGACATGTACTTTTATCACTCCAATGATCATTTTCAGACAAAAATTGATATCCGATATGTATTTTAACTATTTATGAATTTTATTTATATTTTAATCTCAAACATCCCAACATTTTCGCCAAAAATTTTGGTGAAATTGATCAACATTTAGCATGCAATAAAAAGTTGTCAAATTCAAATATGTAACCAATGATACCAGCTTTGTAAGTATCCGACATAAATTGATAGAGGTATTGCCATTTTTTATGTTGAAATAACCTTAACTTTCTTGGATTACAATGCAGAATCAAGTTTTTTTCTGCATAGAAAAGGTAATAACTCCGTTATTTGATGTCCGAGCCTTACACACTCAGTATCAATGGTTAGAAAATAAACTTTTTCAACTTTTTGTTGCTTCTAAAGTTTTGATAAAATAAAGTGGTTTTGGGATATTTTAGTTTTAAAATAGCCGCCATTTTGAAAATACACTTTGCAAAAATATTTTTTCCCTGAAAATAAAAGGTGGTGTGATACATTAAAGTAATTGAAGTTCATGCCAGTATAAAGGTAATACCACCTTCCGTCCCGGATGTAAAAAAATATTAGATGTAGGCCTAACAAACATAATGGCGGCTAGCGGATTAACGAAGCATTTTAGGACTTATGGTAAAGTGAACTTTTTTGTTTATTTTGAGCCAGGAAAACACCACTCAGAATTTTGGAAGAGAGTGTCAGAACCCCCTACATTAATTGTGAGAGAAGTGCATTCATACTTAAAAGTTAGTGTAGAAATCTTATATAAGCTCCCAATTTCCACGGATGGTTATTTGTTATAACATTCACTCAAGTTATTACCAAATAACCAAAATAAATAACCTAATAATCAACCAAATAACTTTGACAAAACTTACAATATATATTATAAACAAATATATAAATAAAATATACTATGAATCATATTCATATATATACATATCATTATTTATTATATCTTTTATTTATATCTTTTATTTATCTTTTATTACTAAACAACTTAAAGCTGCAGCTTAGAGTTTTACACCATTACGAGAAACACCATGAAATAGAAAAAGATTATCTCTAATTTGATAATAGGACTAATGTATAATAATCATAAGTCATCTATTATATAATTTTTTGAACGGATCTATACTGTAGACGACCAATAAACAAAATATGTGATATGTGAGCGAGCCTGGCGTACGTTATAAACTTCCATGTCCAGATATTGATTTTCAACGCGGCGTTATGCACCAGCCCGTTCCTTTCCATTTACTTTGCCATATTGCTTACATTAGCTTGAACACAATGCAAAACTGCCTTACAACCGTTTATTTCGAATTTGTGGATATAATTTTTCATTCGCATTAAATTAAAAAAATATATATTTTAATTACATGAATGAAGAGATTAAATTTTAAGCCAGTAATATCAGACAAGTTTGACGAAAATTACTTATTCTATAAATTTAGAAGTAATCAATATGAATCACACTTTTAATCTATAGCACCTTATATCGTCACTTTACAATATGAATAATGATCTAGATAAAACACATTTCCTACAACTGACAACATATATAGAAAATAAGTATTCTTTTAATTGGTTAAAACATAAAAAAGTAGTTAATAATTTTGGCTCAATTGCTTCCTCACTCATAACAGAATTGGGTTCAGTTAGAAGTTTCGAGTTATAATTTGGAGCACATCTTTTTTATAAGAGATTGTTAAGATAGTTATGATTGCTAAGATTTTGAAAATTCCCTCAGGGGCAGTGGGCTTTCCACTGTACGGGTGTTTCTTGGCGATCCCGGTTTACCTGAGCCAAGCTGTGAGACCCTCCTCACAGTCCTTCCCGAGCTAGGGCCTTTCTTCTCATCTTTCAGGTCTTAGCTCACCGTCTTTATTCTTTCCTGAGCTAACCTTGCTCACCTTCTTGTTTTAGACCCCGAATCAAGGGTGTCTTTCCACCTTCTTTCGACCGGAGTGTCCCTGTTGTGTTGCAGGGACTGATGTGTGCCTCGCACTGCCGATGGTCTCCTCCAGTGTGTCGTCAGAAGCCAGCCGCTTCGGACCTTAGTCAGGGAGTGCGGCATGGATGCAGGGATCGGACTCTGCATTGCCACGGGGCGACCCCCAGCACGTCCGGCACATTTTGTGTATCGGTGCTGGGCAAACGGAGGTTCGGGCCCCGGAGTACCGGGGTAGGGGTGTCTTATCTCCTACGGGGGGTAGACCTCCGAGGGTGTACCCGCTCTCGGCCGATGAAGGGCCGCCTCTTGCCGCACGATGCGCTGGTTACAAAACAGTATGGATTGTCAACTGCAAAACACGAAAACAGGAAAGGAGAACGAACAGGCTGCTTTTAGGTGCAGCTCACTTGTGCAGAGGTCTCCGACCTCAAAGACTGGGACGCCGACGGTTGGAATTAAAACATCCCCTCCGCCGGTCCCGTTCAAGGCTGCTGGTGTCGCTGGATCATCGGCCGTAACCGGAAAGGAGAAAGAAGAGGTTGATCTGGGTATGGGTGTGACCGAGCCGGTAACACCTCTAGCCAGGATGCAAGGAATCCCTCCCAGGAAGAGCCCTCTTCGTGCGGCATTCGAGCTGCAAATGCTTCGGCGGCAGCAGCAGGACGACGCCCACGAGGAGGAAGACTCATGTCTGAAGAAGATGAAAGTTCTTTTGAAGAAGATGGCCAAGGTCCTCCTAATTCAAAAGAATGTAAACAAGGCGATAAAAGAGGGGATTCCGAAACTCGAAGATTCTCTAGAAGAAATCGAGGAATGCCGGAAAATCAGGCTAAAGGCAGTGAAGCAGGAGCGCGACGTCACGACCCAAGTCATCTCTGCTTCACCTCAAGCTCATCTGGCTGAGTCCCAGACTCAAGCCAGAAAGCGAAAGAAGAGGCAGAGCGGTTCTTCGCCGGGAAGCCCTGAACTTATTGAAGTAGACTCAGTGCCGAGACCGGTTTTTGTCACTGCAGCATCGCAGACATCTCCTGTCCAGGCTACTCAATCCGCCCGGGCGCTGCCGTGATTCCAGCGGCTACTCCTGCAGAGGTTCCTGCCTTGGCAGCAAACTCTGCCTTAACACCTTTGGAGGGCTGGAAGACGCACCTCTCTAAAAAGGAAAGGAGAAGGCAGAAGCAAGCGGAGGCAGTTTCGAAAAGTGCGTCGAGGGTGGAGCGGACGCAAGTCTCAAACCCGGTTGGGGAGGCCTCTGGCAAGTCTGACAGAAAGCCTAAACAACCCAGGCCTAAGAAGCCCAGGACAGAGGCAATTTTGATCAAGCCCTTAGGGGGGCGATCTTTTGCCGATGTCCTGGGTCAGATTAGATCGCAGGCTAAACCGGAGGAGACTGACACCGTTATCAAGTCTATTCGGCGAACCCAGAACGGGGATGTCCTCCTCGAACTGGGGAAGTCGAGTGACAAGATTGGTTTTGCCGCTTCCCTCAAGACTGCACTTGGGGACAAAGGCTCCATCGAGGCCCTAGAACCGAAGTGCTCGGTCGAGATTCGGGACCTTGATGCCCTCTCCACCGAAGAGGAGGTGACCCGTGCGATCCAGGTGGCACTCCCAGAGATACAAGTTGACGGAGTGAGGGTATGGCTGACAAAGCCTAACCGAAGTCAACTCCGGGGCTGTTGCTGAGATGGGCGAAAAGCTTGCCAATAAGCTGCTTAGCCTTCAGCACCTCAGAGTCGGTTGGGTCAGTTGCAGGCTAAAACGGAGGGTGGTAGTTTCGAGATGCTTCCGCTGTCTCGGTTTCGGCCACTCCTCCCGAAACTGTAAAGGGCCCAGCAGGAGTGCCAACTGCTTCAAGTGTGGAAGCCAGGGCCACAAAGGCAAGGAATGTGCCTCGAGCTCCTCCTGCTTCCTCTGCAAGGATTCAGGCTCCAGTGCCTTCGGTCACTTACCCGGGTCTGGTCAGTGCGGTGCTTTCAGAGCCGCACTTGAACAGGCAAAAGGCAGCGGCCGGTAATTCGCATCCTCCAGGCCAATCTTCATAGATCCTGGGGAGCTGATAACCTTCTAGATCAGCTCGCCCGAGAACTTGGTGCTGACGCGCTCCTTATCAGCGAACAGTATCGGGACAGAGACCCAAACATTTGGATCTCTGACAGCCTCGGTACTGCTGCATTTTGGGCACGTAATACACAGGATGTCTTGGTGCGGAGTCACGGGCGCGGCCGAGGATTCGTCTGGGTTCAGTGTAGGGACGTGACTATCTTCAGTTGCTACCTCACACCCAACGAGGCCGTCCAGGACTTCCGCGACAAGATAGATAGTCTAGAGGAGTGTGTTCTCGGCACCACCGGGCATGTCGTCATTGGTGGCGATTTCAACGCCAGGGCCGTCGAGTGGGGAATGACCTCTACTAGATCCCGGGGGAAATACATCCTGGATTTCATTGCCAGGGCCGGTCTTGTCGTCCTCAACCAGGGCGACACACCTACTTTTCGGCGCCCCGGGCAGAGAGGCACGATCCCCGACGTCACCTTTGCGTCTGAGTCGCTCCTTCCGAGGATCTCTGGCTGGAGGGTTGTGGAGGACTACACGGGTAGCGACCACCAATGCATCGTGTATGACCTGCATGATCAGGCAAATCGTCGAGTTTCCGCATCTCGGGAAAGGCCACGCCGGTGGAACACCAACAAACTGGACGTGGGCAAGTTCACCGAAGTCATCTCTCGGGGAGCGCAGGGGAATCCTGGTGAGGCTGAGGCTGAGGCCGAGGCACTAGTAACATCCACGATGGAACTGATCGTCTCGGCCTGCGACCAGTCTATGCCGCGAAGGAAACCCCGACGCGACAAACAACCCGTTTACTGGTGGAATGAAGAGATTGCGGAACTCAGAAGAACTAGACGAGCCGCCACTAGAGCGAGAATTCCCGCAGACAGAGTTCGTAAGTCGGAGGCCTATAAAGCTGCGAGAAAATCCCTCCGCCAGGCGATCAACAGGAGCAAGGCGAATAGATGGAGGAGACTTCGTGACGACGTTGACTCCGACCCGTGGGGCCTGGGTTACAAACTTGTAACACAGAAACTCGGCGCCCGCTCTCCACCTTCCATCATGGAGGGCGCCACCATGGGGAGGATCGTCGCTGCGTTGTTTCCTGAACATCCACAGCGACCGCCGGTTGACTTCGGACGGGTAGAGGACATTCCACTCTTCCCCTTCGAGGATCTGGAAACCTCCGTTCTCTCCCTGAAGAGCAACAAGGCTCCTGGCCCGGACGGGATTCCCAGTGAGGCTTTAAAGAAAGTATTTTCAATCAACGCTGACTTGTTGTTGATAATGTACAATGCCTGTTTAGTAGAAGGGGTGTTTCCGGCTCCCTGGAAAACAGACAGGCTTGTACTGATCAGCAAGGGCAAAGGTGATCCCGAGCTGCCGTCGTCCCACAGGCCTCTCTGCATGCTGGACACGGCTGGGAAGCTGTTCGAGAAGCTGATCCGTTCCCGCCTGACTTCTGCCGTGGAAGCTGTCGGGGACTTATGCCCCCGTCAGTACGGCTTCAGAAAGGGACGGTCAACGATCGACGCTGTCACCGAAGTTCAGAGAGCTGTGGAGAGAGCCGAGAGCCACAACCATTTCTCCCGCCGAGTAGTGCTTCTTGTTACGCTTGATGTCAAGAATGCCTTCAACTCGGCGAGGTGGGTCGATATGTTGGATGCGCTTCGCAACACCTTTCGTATTCCTCCATATCTGTTGCGGCTAATCGAGGATTATCTACGCTCTCGAAGCCTGATTAATGACACGAGGGACGGAACGCGGACGGTGGAAGTCACTTCTGGTGCCGCACAAGGTTCAATCCTCGGCCCGGATCTCTGGAACGTTGCCTATGAAAGCCTCTTGAAGTCCGAGATGCCTGAGGAAACCACTTTGGTTGGGTACGCCGATGACGTCGCAGCTCTCATAGCTGCACGCGACGTTGAGCTGGCCCAACTAAAGTTGAACCGAGTCATGCGTGTGGTCAACACCTGGATGTCAGATCACGGTCTCTCGCTTGCTCTCAGTAAGACGGAGATTGTGATCCTCACGAAGAAGAGGATCAACACCGTCGTCCCACTCCGAGTGGGAAGGGAGGTGGTCACATCAACTCGTGCCGCCAAATACCTTGGGGTTATGGTGGACACCAAGTTAAGCTGGAGGGATCAGATCTTCCGTACGGCGGACAAGGCCGCTAAGGTAGTCACTTACCTTAGTAGGCTGATGGCCAATGTGGGGGTCCCCGATCCAGCAGAAGACGTCTGTTTATGTCCGCGGTCCAGTCCGTGCTCCTTTACGGGGCAGAGGTGTGGGGCAGGCGCTCTAGATAAGGAGTGCTACAGGTTGCGAGTCGCCCGGGTTCAGCGTCAAGCTGCGATTCGGGTGGTTCCGCCTACCGGACAGTGTCCGAGCCTGCTGTCCTGGTGGTCGCCAGAGTCATCCCTGTCAAGCTCTTGGCAGGGGAGAGGAAAGCGATTTATCAGAGACAAGGCGAGATAGGCAAGGACACGGCAAGAACAGAAGAGCGCTCCCGAACCTTCCAGCAGTGGCAACACAGCTGGGATCACCGAGGACGATGGACTGCGCGACTTATCAAGCAGGTCCAACCATGGGTGGAACGGCGGCATGGGGAGGGGGACTACTACCTGACCCAATTTTTGACAGGTCACGGCTATTTTCGGTCGTACCTGATCCGGATGGGAAAGACCGGTTCACCGGACTGCATTTATTGCCCGGGTGTTCCCGACGATGCGGAACACACATTCTTCCGCTGTCCCCGTTGGGAAGGGCCCCGCCTGGAGGCCACACAAATCTTTGGTGCATTTTCGGTGGACTCGGTCTGCCAAAAGATTTTGGAGGATGAGGGCAACTGGGATTGTTTGTCACAGTTCGTCCGGGGCATCCTCCTGGAAAAGAAAACCGATCTGGACCGCGAAGTGGCCCAGAACCCTTGATCGAGCGGCTGGATAAGGAGAGAGCCCCACGGGCGTAAGCCAAATTTAGGCCTAGCCTGACGTAATGTGATAAACAATTCCAGGTTAGATTCCTAAAGAGTAGAGGAGGTTTTTTAGTGGGTAAACCCGTTTTTTAGGGGAGCCCCACACTACAGGCTGGCCACCTGTGTGCGTAATGCATTTTTCCGCCTCTCCCTCAAAAAAAAATTTTAAATTGTTAAAGTGGTGACGATCGTTAAGGTTTTTTAAACATGGAAATAAAAAAAAATTAATACAAATTGTAGAAAAATACATTACATACATATAGTTAATACAGTAAAATTTATGCAAGAAAAGAAAAACATTAATATTTCAATTTAATTCAGTAAAATTGTGTAATTTTTGTACCAAATTTTTATATTTTAATTATAAATAATAGACCTAATAATATTAAAAAAGGCAATAACAATTACTAAAACTATATTTGTTTAGTTTTAAATTTAATTCACTTTTTATCGTAGTTCAACACAATGAAAACTACGAGTTCATTGTATATACGAATTAAATATAGTTCATATAATTGAACTATATTTAATTCAGAGTAAAAAATATTTTATCATCAGTAAGTCGAGTGGAGGCTCAAAACCACAAACATGTTTGGTAAAACATAGCCCTGGTTGAAAATCCAGGTTTATCATATCTTTTAATTTTTTTTCAGTTTTGTTAAACTTTTTTTATTTTAAAACTAATTCTTATTCCTTTAAATATATTTTCGATTGTAACACTGTTGAGTATATTGAGGAATCATGTATAAGATTGATTATTATCAATAAAAGTACCTAACCAAATAATCTTGAAGCAACTTAAAATATTCAATAAGTAAAAATATCACAGAACGAGTCTTTCGCAAGCACCCAATGAGCGAAACCATTGATTTATTTTAAAAATAAATTTCAAACTAGTATTAAAACTGTTACTAACATAAGTATAGCTCGCAACTCTTTCGTGCCAATACTTGTTACAAACTAATTCTTTGAAGAGTCCATTCAAACGATTTACAATTGTTGTTAACTTATATTAAAATAATTAAAATTTTGTTAAAGACTTATTTTAAAACAACTTTAAATTTGAAGTTTTGATGTAATTTTTATACAATTTAAAAACTATAAGTAAGGTTTGCAACTGTTTCGTATCAATACGAGTTAAACATTATTGGATACTAAATTACAAGAATTTTAAAATGGTTTTGAGGTTATAAAAATTGTTTAAAGTGTTATAAACCTATTTAAATCTATTTTGAAAAGTTACTTGCCTCTATTAAAACTATTTGCTACTTATTTTTTAAAATATTTTCGTCTTTTTGTATTTAAACAGTTATCATTCCGAAAAACTTTTAAAATACAAAATATCATCCAAGAATAATTAACAAAAAACTAACAGTGTTAATTTATTTAAAAATTGTTATAAAAACTAATTTTTCTTACACTGTTAAACGTTTAACTTCTTTTTAAGAAGTTAATATAAATAACAACTACATAAACAGTAATTAATTTTAAAAGTATACAACAGAGACAAAAAAGTTAATTTGACAGTAAGTTCACAAAGCTTTGGAACGTTTACTTATTCGTGTGTTTAAATATAAATTAAAACACATTTTTATTTTATTTTTAAAATAATATAATCCGATTAACTTATGACACCCTGGCAACGATTGTGTTGGCTCGAGGTTAGCTTGCAAGATACCAAAAGTTTACCAAAACTAATTTACTAAAAGCAAAAGCAAAATAACATGTTAACCGTAAGCTTTAACAACTTAGGATTTCGAACATAACCAATATTCTAATTCAGGCTCAAACGAACTTTTCCTTAACTCACAAGGCGTTGTCGATGATCCTCGGAATTACGAGCACTCCAACTTCCAAACACTCTCACCAAATTCAATCACCAGAATGACTCTCCTCCGTCTTTCCTCTTTTAACCCCTCCTCTTCCTCCCCTCTTGAGGATCACCTGGGGTGGGGTGAGTAGTTCAGGTGGCCACTTGGCCCGCACATGGGCTCTCATGGCAGTAGTTATGACGTGCGCTTGAATTTTAACATGGGCTCTAAATCATGGGGAATAAATTCCAAAATGGCGGCTGTGCCACGTGACTAGATGGCTGCCGTTTGTCAGGTGATTTTCTAGCCAAATTTTTGCCAAGTGTTTTACCACCTGAGTCAAAATGGCTACAGTTTGGCGGGACTCCCTACGTCATCAAGATGGATGCCTTTTGGCGGGGTTGTTCACCACGTGAGTGAACACGTGGTTTGTGCGTTACAATTAAGTAGACGACCGGGGAATTTAACCCGGCCCTCGCCAAAACGCTAAAAACTAGTCCACCAGACTATTGAGCTAACATATTCCTAATGTGTTATATGATATTGTCACCAGCTTTGCCACAGTGTAGCACGTGTTACGGTTGGGCATAGTTTGTCTTTACCAGAGTGTAGCAATGTGGTTTGGTTTAACATTTTCTCCTCCCGAGTGTAGCACTTTTTATGCCGAACCTAGTTTGCCTTTTCTCCATCAGAGTGTAGCACCCGGCCTGGTTTGACATTTTTCCACCAGAGTGTCGCACGTGTTATGGCAGTGCCTTGTTTGTTTTTACCAGAGTGTAGCAATATGGTCTGGTTTGACCTCTTTATCCACCCGAGTGTAGCACTTTTTTTGGCATCACCTAGTTTGCATTTTCTCCACCAAAGTGTAGCATCCGGCCTGGTTTGACATTTTCTCCACCAGAGCGAGCAATATGGCTGGGCCCACGTGGTTTCCCCACCAGAGCACCCAATATGGCCACGCCCATGTAGTTTGCCGTTTCTCTACCAGAGTGTAGGCTCGGACTAAGTATAACTGGACCGCGCGTTCAATGGGCGAAAATCGTGGACGTCTCAGGACCATTGGGTGGCAAAAAGCAGCGGAACCGAGCGACGGATACCAAAACAGCGCTTCAATAAACCTGTATTTTTACCTACTAAACCATAGCATAAATACATTAACTTTATATTAAAATTTTTTGCTTGAAATGGTGATTCTTACAGTGTTTAATAGATTAAGAAAAGGTTTTGTAAATGATAATAATACATAGTTTAATCAAACTTACTTTTAATTCAATTCAGTAATGACATGAAAAAAGTAAGATGCAGGAAAGTTTTTTATTTTTTGGCCAAATAAAAATTGTCAGCGGGAACATTGTAGATAATTTTCTGAATTTTATTTTTTATCTCAAGCATTTCTTCGTGAGACCAGCAGATATCGTTGTACAAATTATTTTATAGAGCGTTTGAGATTTCGTGGAAGCGCGCGCGAGTATCTCGCATCTCTTTGTTATGATATGAGCTGATATTACGGCGCAGTTTTTATACAGCAGGAAGTAACATTATTTCAGAATGCTACAAATTGGTGTTTGAAGAGATTAATGGTTGGTAGAATAAAAGACTTTAAACACTCTTACACTGTTTATTTACAATCCCTGTTAAATATGTCTATATAAAATTAACTTGTTAAGTTTTTGTCTAGTTCCTGGAGATTTGCTGCTGCAGTAACTTTCTTAGCTAAATCATGGAGACTAATAAAAAAAAAAACTTATCATCTTAATTAATTTTATACAATGAGGGTCTACCCCACCCACATTCCTCGACTGATGGATGTTTAAAACCGTTGTCCCAGTTAATTGCAAGCATGCAATGCTATCTTGTTTACAAAATTCATAAAAACTTGCGTTTGGTTACAATTGTTAACAATTGAGTCTAAAGTTTTGACAATGAGCAATACGTCTTTACTTACTTTTAAGAGTAACCATATTTACAAAGTCAACGTACCTTTCATTTTTACTATAATCTCTTAACAAAATTACATCTAAACAATGTTGACATGACACTCTCGATTGCAATTTCCTGGCAATAAATCTACATATTATAATATAAAACATGTTCTTTAAAATATATTAAAAATATTACTACGTTGTTTAGAACTAAAATTATATAACAGCTCACTTGAAAAATGAGAGGCCTTTGTTCTGTCCGTCAGTTCGGTTAGTGCAATTAAATTAACAAGATTTTACCATTGCTAAAAATTATAACTAAAAACTATATATAGCCATAACTAAAACTGATCACAAACATCAGCTACATCCTCTCTTCACGGTGACTTAAACACCGACTGATTTTTATATATTTTTAACAGACGATAGGATTTATTTATAGCACGGTATTGTGTCTGTTGTGGTTCGCGCTCTTGCGTCGAACTCGCGGGTATCCAAGAATCAGCGCTCGCGCCGAATCCACTGAAATAAAATATTATCTGTAGCGGAAACTGCTAATGTTAGAAAAGATTACTTGAGATAAAAAAATTTATTTAGAATGTCATCTACAACTTCTTCGCGGACACTTTTTACCTGACCCAAAAATAAAAAAACTTTCTCGCTTACTACTTTTGTCATGTCACTAATTAAGATTAACTAAAAAGAGTTTTAGTTTAACTAATAATAAAAATTAATAGCGGACCATTTAAAGTTAAAATACATACCATTAGATTCACAATTTCATGATGAAAATTTTAATATAAATTTAAATTTTTATTTTCATTGCGAATGGCTTAAATGTCAGGTTATATGAAGCGCTGTTTGAATGTTCTTCGCTCGGGTCCCGCGACATCGAAGCCTTTTGCCACCCGTCGGGCTCCAGACTTCCACGTTTTTTAGTTCAGTTTTGCATGGTAGCGCTCGGTCCAGTTATACTTAGTCCGAGAGTGTAGGACCAATATAGCCATACGGTTTGGCATTTGGTATACAAAATCAACGCAAATCAATATATAAAATCTATGGCTATGCAGTATATCAAATTAATGGCTATGCATTATACATGATCACCAGTGTTTACAACCACTGTTAACCTTGTCACCAGAACGCTTTGCCGCTTCCCAATGTAGTACGTGTTAGGGCCTAGTTTTCTTTTCTCCACTAGAGCTCCTGGTCTAGTTCGCCTTTTCTCCACCAGAGTGTAGCACCCGGCCACGGATGCTATTTGGTAGGTATAATCAATGGCCAAAGCAAAGGTATTCGATATACAAAATCAAAAGCCACTCAGTATATAAAATCTATGGTTATATGAAATTAATGGCAATGCACTATATATGATAAACAGCTTTTACAACTTAAGTTGGCCTATATATAACATTATCATACTATATAAAATGAATTAAACCTTATTAACTTCATAAAATGCCATAATTTGGCTTAAAAATCTTAAAAACGCGAATACTATATCTTGAGTGCTATCTCGGGTATCTGTAAACGGTGTTCTCATTGGTCTGGGGATCCCAAAACTAAATACTGCGTAATGTAGGTAACCCCAGAGGGTGGGTATACATATTTAAAAAATAAACAAAACTATGAGGGCTACATAAAAAAATGAAGGGGCTAAACTTTAAAATGTAATAGGCCTATCTTGGGAACGACTGAACCGATTGACTTTAGACTTGGTAAGTGTATACATATAGCTTTTGTCTACATTAAAAGACGGGTTGCATCCAAAAAATGAAGGGGTAAAATTTTTGCATTTGATATCTTAGGAACGGCTCAATTGACTGACTTCAGACTTGGTATGTATATAATTATTGTAGACCATTGCGTGGCGAGGTTTCCTCCAAAAAAATTAAAGAGCAACACTTTTGTATTTAAGGTCTCACAAACAGCTGGGCTGATTAACATCAGACTTGGTATTTGTGTACATATAATTATTATGTACCGATGTGTGATAGATTGCATTTTAAAATGCAAGTTCGTGAGATGACGTCTTCGGCCACGTGTTTCATTTCGGAACCATAATATGTAATGACGCGATTGACTACTAATATGGCAATTATTTTTAGTTAGTTAGGGCAGCTGTTTTAGCGATAACCAGTGCCACTACGTGGGATGACGTAATCTATTGAAAACAAACTGAAGCAATAGAGCTTATGACGCTGGTCTTGTGAGGATTTACTAATATACTTCTACAGTAAAAGTTTGGTATAAAGTGACGCAAGACCAACACGTGCGAACAGTACCACGTCTGAAAACAAACTGAAGCAAAAGAGGTGATAACTCTGGTCTTATGGCACTCACTCACTTTGTTTTCATCCACTAATACACAATAAAAGTACAGTAAAAGTTGAACAGTACCTAAACTGAGAACAAACTGAAGTGTAGATATTAAGTGTAGACAGTTAAACTGTTATAACGTAAGATGCGGGTTGTGTGGAGTGGGTTGGGCAGCGGTCTTGTTCGGTTTCTTGTGGCTGTGGTTGTGAATATGAGCAGTAGAGTTGAGGTCGAGTACCACCAGTACACTTCAGCATTAAGTGTAGACAGTTACACCGTTATAACTTTAGATTCGGGTTTTATGATGTAGGCTGGGAAGCGGTCTGGTTCGGTTTCTTGTGGCTGCGGTTACGAATAATGAGCAGTAGAGTTGGGGTGGAGTACCAAGGTTCTTCAACATTAAGTGTAGACAGTTACACTGTTATAAGTGGGGTTGTGTGGAGTGGGAAGGGCAGAGTCTGGTTCTGTTTCTTGTGGCTGCGAATGCGAATTATGAGCAGTAGAGTTGAGGTCGAAAACCCTGGTGAAATTCACCATTGTAGACAGTTACACTGTTATAACCTAAGTCGTGTTGTATGGAGTAGGTTGGGCAGGGGTCTAGTTTGATTTCTTATGGCTGCGGCTACGAATGACGAGCAGTGGAGTTGAAGTCGAGTACCAAGGGTGCACTTTAGCACTAAGTGTAGACAGTTACGATGTTACGAATCAAGAATCAAAAATCAAGAAGCGTTTATTTGCCATCGACAAGTAGTACATGTATTGGCAAAAGTCTTCAGGTTTAGAATTTCGCTACGGTCAAAACAATATCTTAATTAAGGAAAGGATTTTTTTATTTACTAAATATAGAAAGTTGCTCTGTGGACTCAAAATTGAGAATAAAAATGATATAAGTTTATATTACATACTAAACAATGAGGAAAAGTTGGACAGATAAAACCTAGAACTAATGACTAGTTACATAAAATGAAATGAGAATAAACTATGGTTATAGTAACAATAACAATAGAATACAACGTTAAAAAAACAAGTTTAAAAAATTACAAACACAGTTACATCTTTCAACAATAAACGGGAGAAAAATTAAAAATATTCCAACATTAGTTGCGGGTTGAATGGAGTAGGATGGGCAGCGGTCTTGTTCGGTTTCTTGTGGTTGTGGTTGCGAATACGAGCAGTAGAGTCGAGGTCAAGTAGCACCAGTGCACTTCAGCATTTAGTGTAGACAGTTACACTGTTATAACAGATGTGGGTTGTCAAACTGAGAGTTTTATTAATCGGATCAAGGATTTTTGGCCGTCACGTTACAATCGGGCCACTTCAAGGTAAATTTACATCTAAAGAAATCTTCGTTTTACAAAGCTCTTCTTATTGGAATTCAATATCACTAATTTCAGATTAATAGCTTCAAATAATTAAAAAAATTGATTTAATTTTTGATGAGGCCTTTCGTTATCAAAGATAACATCATCAGACCAACACAACTGAACAAAATTACAATTATATATAAATATAACATATGATTAAATTTACATGTGTTACTTGAATTTTATAGCACGGTCTCCATTTAAACAAGTTTGGCAAAAGAAAATTGGCTTCTTTAATAAAATATGGAATTTCAAAGAAGGATAAGATTACGAATAATACATCCATCTATGAAGGGAATAATAATCTGATTCAAAATTTTCTTAACATATATTCACTGAAAGAATTTCCATGTTTAGGACAGAAAATTCAACCTGGGTTCACAAGATCAAGTATGCAACAAAATAATGTACAAGAATGGAAGAGGAGAGATGAAATGTTAGATTTCCAATGGAAAAATAATTTCACTAACCAAAATAAAGGATGTCTGGACAAAAACCAACAAAAACAAAAAATTGTCAGTGCTACTACAACAAATAATGATCGTTACGAATCGGTTTTTTAGAAGAACCTAGTTTAATCCCAATAACTCCGATAGTAAAATCAGCACTTAAACCAGGTAATAATGCAGAATCAAAATTATTCGTGTTACATCAAAATGCTCAAGTAGCTACAAATAAATTAAATGAATTAGAAATAATGACCGACGAATTAAGACCGGACGTTTTTGTAATTACTGAACATGGTTTTACAGATAATTCTATCAATCTTTTCAAAATTAAAAGCTACACATTAAGCAATTCTTACCAAAGAAGCTATTTTAAATGGGGGGAATAGCTATATTTGTAAAACATAATTTAAAATTTACAACGTGCGATAGTTTTGTTAGTTATGAAAAAGATTTTGAAATAATCGGTATATTTATTCATAGCACAAACAATGAAAAAATTTTGATTATTGGTATATATCGCTCACCTGCTGGAAATTTAGATATTTTCTTTGAAAAACTAGAGGAAGTATTAAACATGATATATGAGAGAAATCAACATTTTGTCTTACTAGGTGACTTTAATATCGATGTGTTACAAACTTCCAAAAGTGAAACAAAACGTTTCAAAGATTTGTTAAACACATTTAATCTAAAATGGTCCATAAATACACCAACCCGCGTAACTGACTCATCAGCAACTGCCATTGATAATATAGTTACAAATTTACAGAATTTCAATATTTCTGTCATGTCAACTGCTTTATCAGATCATGACGCACAATCTATAATAATTAATAACTGGGATACAAAACAGAATACGCCCGAAATTACAATCAAGCGGTTGACATCTACAAAAAATATTGAAAATCTTTTGAAAAGCCTTGAGAAACAAAATTGGAGCTTTCTCGATGACTTTACAGATCCTAATGATATGTATCAACACTTTAATTTATGTTTAATTAATCATTTGAATAAATGTTGTCCAATTAAAAATATAAAACTGACTAACAACTTTAAAAAGAGTGGATGGATTACTAAAGGTATCGTGATATCGGGGGAAAATCTTAAAAAATTACATAAAAGGTTTAAATGTACATCAGATGAGACATTTAAAAAATACTTTCGATCATATAGACAAATTAAAAGAAAAGTGATTAATGCTGCCAAAGCGTATGATATTAACACAAAAATATCTGAAACGAAAAATATATCTAAAACTACTTGGAGCATAATTAAAAATAAAAAAAACTGTCCTTTAAAACCTAAAATTTCTCTTAACATTAACGGAGAAAACGTTAATGAACCTACAACAATTTCTAATACTTTAAACAAATTCTTCTCCAATGTAGCACTAAACAATATTTTCCCTAATAATAATACAAAATATTCAAAATTTAGCCCAACATCATCCATGTTATTGGCTCCTGTTACATCAAAAGAAATACTGGAAACAATAAGATCTTTAAAACCGAAGAAAACTACAGATTTACAATATATTTCACCTGGATTATCAAACAACGCTCAGACATTATTGCTGAACCTCTTTGCAAATTAGTTAACTCATCCTTTGAAACAGGTGTCTTTCCTGACTTATTAAAGGTTGCTAGAGTTATTCCTATATTTAAAACAGGAGATCCATCTTAAGCAACCAACTACAGACCTGTATCGATATTACCAGTTTTTAGTAAAATTTTTGAAAAACTTTTTCTCGATAGATTATTAAATTTTCTCAATACACATAATATTTTATCAAAAAATCAATTCGGCTTTGTCCAAGGAAAATCTACAATTGATGCCATTGTTCATCTAATAAATTATATCACAGAAGGTCTAGAAAGCCACAATCCGACGATTGTAGTATTTCTAGACCTTTCAAAAGCTTTTGATTGTGTAGATCATGAAATACTTCTAAATAAAGTATATCAACTAGGGATACGAGGAATTCCTTTCATGTGGGTAAAATCATATCAAAAAAATAGAAATCAGAAGGTTGAAGTACAAAATAAATTATCAAGTACTGTTAATTTAAAATATGGTGTCCCTTAATGATCCATTCTCGCCCCAATATTGTTTTTAATCTATGTAAATGATTGCAATTCATCTATATAATTCTGCAATTTAACACAATATGCTGATGATACAACATTATGTATCTCAACTGAAGATAAAAATGATCTTGAGATAAAAATGTTTGAAGATATAAATTCGTGTATACAATATTTTTCAGAAATTAATTTAAAAGTAAACTTACAAAAAACTAATTTCGTCAATTTTAGCGCTAATTCAAGGATATACCGCAATATCTCTGTCATGATAGAAGATAATATAATAGAAGAAATTGAAAGTGTTAATTTTCTAGGAATACAAGTAGATAATAGACTGACTTGGAACAGTCATGTCGATAAAACTTGCTCCAAAATATCCTCTAACATATATTTACTAAGATATTTAGTCAAATTATGCAATGAGAACACTCTGATTATGGCATATTATGGTCTTATAACGACACATTTGTCTTATGGAATCATAATCTGGGGGAAATGCGCTGAAACTGAATTTAAAAGAATATTCAAACTTCAAAAAAAAAGCTTTAAGAATTATATTTAAATTAAGAAAAAATCAGTCATGTAAAGACACTTTAAAGGATGGTGTTGTTAACACTGCCCTGTATTTATATTTTGGAAACAACAATTAATGCTAGATTTAAATGTAAATTAACTAAGGGCAGTGATATTCATCAATATAATACTCGATTTCACCAAAATTTCAGACCTCAACAACTTAGACTAAATATCAGTCATTTTGAACTAGGTTGAACTTTCGTAAACTACCTAAGGGGTGTTTAAAACTTTTACTTAAACTATGCGGGTATTTCGTAGTTATTGAATTAAACTAGGTTACACATGAATTTATATATTTAAAATATTTTAATTTTAGTTTGTTATATCAAAATTATTGTATTGTTAACATTGCTTCCAACTTACAATGTTGTAATAGCAATAAAAAGATTATTATTATTATTATTATTATAGCTTTTCACAGTCGTTACATTTGATTTCATACACGCCTGATTTATCATCTTCTTTAATTTTGTTTTTGGGATTCCCTAAGATATGTTTTAATTTTGATTTAGAAGAAAATGCAATTTTTATATTTGTGTTGTTTTTGAATGCCTTTTGAACAATTTTTCCGTAAGAGCCAAACGAAATTGATCTCAAAACTTCTTCTTGTTGTGACGGTTCGTGCCGCCAACACTTCATATAGTGCCGATTCTCCGTGCGCTGGCCGTGGCACCGGTATCCGACAGCCTCTCACCAGTACCTTCTCGAAAATGTCCGTGAATTCGAAGAATACGAAGCTCGTCTTTCTCTCGCCCCTTCCTCCTTTTACTATCGTCGGGTGAAGATCGGAGCACCGGCATCATGCGATAAGTACCCTAAATCTAAGGGGGCTACGTGTAGAGCCCAAGGAATATGTGTGTGCCATCAGGCACGTTTCAAGTAGTCTATCAGTTCAGCTTCTCAATAGCTTCACAGTAGCTCAATACCACCATAGGTGTACTCCAACTTATCCTAATTCCCCCGTCATCCATATTCAACCGATATTTTTCCGTTTCATCGTTTGCTATTATCAAATAAGTTTGCCCTAGTCATTTTTGACATTCGTTTTTCCTTTTTCTTAATTATTTTGTCGATTAAATCTTCTTTATATATATTAAATTTAGCTACTTGTTTTTATTTTGATTACTTCTTTTGTATATCTTTCTTCATTTAGTGGAGTGTTGACAAGTCTGTGGATAAGGCTGTTGAATACCGCTCTTTTTTGTGACACATGAATATAAGAATCGTGAGGAATTGAATCCAACGTTTGTTTAAAATTCAAGTAACACATGCAAATTTAACCATATGTTTTTTTTTATGTATAATGGTAATTTTGTTCAGTTGTGTTGGTCTGATGATTTTATCTTTGATAACGAAATGCCTCACCAAAAATTAAATCAACTTATTGTATTATTTGAAGTTATTAATTTGAAATTAGTGATAAAGAAACCTTGTCAAACACACCGCATGCTTTATGCTCGGAATTTATTTTTTTATTGATGGGTTTTACTGTGTCGACGTTAAATATAAATTCTTCGATTTATATTTAACGTCTTGTCACTGGCCACATGACTTTATTAGCTTTATGTACGACTACAAGTCGGTAAAAAACATTTTGAGGTCGATTTTGAGGTTCGATAACATCAGATTCATTTTCAGGTGTAATAACTTTATTTACAGGATTACATGAATAAAGAAACGAGATAGATTTTCTATTCGAAGACAATATTTAAGCAATATAAATTGGCTTTATAACATCATGAACGTCATTAATCCACGAGTGAGATGTAAGTTAGAACACCAGTAAAACGAGAGCTCTATACGTCTCACCAGTACACAATCTATGAAACCCATTACCTACGACACACTTTAATTTTTTAAAGCATTGTAAAAATAATAATAACCATGTTTACCTTCTATAAGTGAGGTGGGTTACCCACCCAAAAATTGAAATTGGCTTATTTAACTTGATCTAATTACCATTTATAAGTAAACTAAAAAAATGAATCGTAATGTAACAATCACCTGAGGTGCGAATTGCTAACGTTCTATTACGACATTTATTTTGGCAAATGCCAATCTTTCATTGGTCTCTTGGTCTAGGAACAAAATTGTACACAAGAACATGGAGCAACTTAAAGATGGCTTTCAAACTTTTAACTTATTAGATGAAGGTAAGTATCCACACTTGATACAGTGTACAACCACTTTTGCTGAAGCGGGTTTCTTCTAGTCAGGTCATCGGGATGAATTTGTATTTTTTTCTGTGGGGGAGGCTTTGTAAAGTGGAAACCATTTAATGATGACACGTGGGAGGAGCATGCACATTAGGTTCAGGAATTCCTTAACCCAAAACGAATGAGACAAGTGAATTTATATCCACATTGGAGATAAGAGGAAGAAGATCAAACATGTCCCATTTGCTAAGTCAATATAGATATTGACACGAAACGAATATCCGATCTTCAGTTTTCTAGTACTTCTAGTACATTAGAGATATTGTGGAATCTTCAAAAATGTTCAAAGAGAGACAAGGATTTAGTATTACTCTCTTGTCAACGTTGCCTGACTTGTGTTCCATATGGAGTCTTATTTGAGAAACGTATTTACTGCAGAGCTTTCACCACAGGGTTACAGAAAATTTACATTGTATAGAGAACCACATTAACAAGAGATCATATAAGCCCCACATCTCAGTGGGTTAGATCAGTCAATGACTACCTTTTATGCTTTTCATCAGCTTCGAAGCAACAGAAGCATCGCGTCTTTAAAAGTAAATTTTACGACAATATCAACTCTCTCACACCTAAAATATTCGGAAATTTAGGGGTTTGTGAATTCTTGACTACTACCTCGTTCAATATTTTTTAATAATTAACAATATATAGAAACCTAATTAGGAGGCATGGAATGGAGAACCCATCGAACCGCGGGCGAGTTATACACTAAGAAACGAAGTGTAAATTGTAGGTAGAAACGTTACAATTAAACCCATTGAAAATCTTATTGTACTAGTAGTAAATAAGTTAGATAAGAAGAGATGTATTTTCTACAAGCAGTTCAACAAATAATAGAAATAATTAATGATTATTCAACACTATATAAAAAAGTGCTATCAAGACTATCGATGCTTTTCATTCACAAACAAAGCTTAAGGAGATAAGTTATATTTCATTTTATTATTTATTTTTCTCTAGTTAAGAGAAGCCGTCCCTTTGTCGGGGCCAACACAAACGTTTTCTGCTGGTGGCGGCTCCAGTCGTCCTAACGTCAAAGGTAATCCAGCTCAACAAACAAGGGCCAATGAAATACTTTGTTTTTGTAAATTTTTTACACTTGTATTGCTTTAAAATAAATACAAGTTTTAATACGGTACTTTTACATTGATAGAAACTGGAAAGCTTTCTCACTCATAACATTATTTTTTATAAATAGAGGATAAATTTTAAAATATTGTGTAGTTAAAATTTTTAATCAACATCTAAAATTTATTTTATTTACAGACGATGAATACATTAATTGAAATAAGGTTTAGTGTATATTAATCGTAGTAATCAGAAAGAGTTTTTTTCGTTATTTACGATGTTGACAGCGAATTTTACTGCACTCGGAAGGTAGGTCAAACGTTATAAAATTAATTTCGGTATCTATTAAAGTTATAATGGGTGTCCCAAAAATATTGAACCAAACTTCACCATTTTATTCCATAGGTTGAAACAAACAAAAATTCATTATGCAATGTACCTATAATCATATACGGTATTGTTTAGTTTTCCATATATCTGTCTATATGAGTTTTAGGTAATAAATAAATAAATATATATATATTTAAAAGTATATATATATACATATATATATAATTAATATATGTAATATATAATTTGCTGTGTCTACGCCAGTGCCATTTTGTGATAGTATTATTAGGATAAATGATTTTAGGGCAAGCGGTCCAAACCCCTCAAAGTCTGTGGGCATCCCAGGAATAAAACCCGTGACCTCTTAAACCGAAGTCAAAGACGCTAACCGTTAGGCTAGCAAGATACCCACACCATTCTTACCCTAACCATAACAATAATGTTATTTATTATTGGTAAAGATATAAAATTAAGGGTCGGATTGGTGTTGTACATTAAACAGTTGCGTTTAAACTGAAAATTTCTAAACTAAATCACTTCCTTCAAAATGGCAGTCATTTGATATATTATTAAATTAATTCTCTAAAAAATGGGTAATTTAGCTAAATTGTGAAATATTAGAAAAAGTCATAAGATTTAATTGTTTAAACAACAATACCAGGATTAGAAATATCGGACAACAAGTAATAGACACACTCTTAATTGAAGCCAATTATGTAAAATTAGCATGTTTTCGTTACGAATTATTTCACTTAATAGCTTATTTGTTGTTAATTGTTAATGAATATTCCTAATTTTATTGTTTTTAAATCATTAAACGTTATAACTTTTATGTTCCTGCAAATTGTAATTATACTAGATCTACTGTTTTTGAGTTACATGTCATTTTAAAAATTGTAATGGCTGCCATTTCGAAACCGGAAGTCATACAATTTGGAAGTTTTCAGTTAAGTTTCGTTCACTACCATGCCAAGTCTCATTACTATAACTTTACCTGTAACAATGATAATAAATATTTATTTAAAAATACACTAAGACAGGCAGACGAAAGACCAAGCAAGATGAAACTATGGTTTTCATAATTAATTTTTTTGTTTCAACCCAACATGGTGAAGCTTAATCCAATAATTTTGGGACTCCCTATATATTGGCTGGTCAAGGAATAAAAGGACAATTTAATCCAACAAAGTTAACTAATATTCTGTCAATATTTTTCAATGGAGAATCTGATTTGGTCCAAAAGTCCAAAACTGTTAAATTGCTTTTAAGCCAGGCAAAAGTTTGCTGTGTTGAATTTGTTCTTACAACCTAATAAGTGGGAAACATGTACAAAGATAACTAACAATGTTTGGATTTCAGTTATCAATATGATTATTTTTTTCCAAATGATTCCAGCGGCTACTTCTGCAGAGGTTCCTGCTCCGGCGGCTAATCCTGCCTTGGCAGCAAACTCTGCCTCATCACCTTTGGAGGGCTGGGAGACGCGCCTCTCTAAGAAGGAAAGGAGGAGGCAGAAGCAAGCGGAGGCAGCTTCGAAAAGTGCGTCGAGGGTGGAGCGGACGCAAGTCTTAAACCCGGTTGGGGAGGCCTCTGGCAAGTCTGTCAGAAAGCCTAAAAAACCCAGGCCTAAGAAGCCCAGGACGGAGGCAATTTTGATCAAGCCTTTAGGGGGGCGATCTTTTGTCGATGTTCTGGGTAAGATTAGATCGCAGGCCAGACCGGAAGAGACCGACACCATTATCAAGTCTATTCGGTGAACCCAGAACGGCGATGTCCTCCTCGAAATGGGAAAGTCGAGTGACAAGATTGGTTTTGCCGCTTCCCTCAAGACTGCACTTGGGGACAAAGGCTCCATCAAGGCCCTAGAACCGAAGTGCTCGGTCGAGATTCGGGACATTGATGCCCTCTCCACCGAAGAGGAGGGGACCCGAGTGATCCAGGTGGCACTCCCGGAGATACCGGCTCACGAGTGAGGGTATGGCTGACAAAGCCTAACCGAAGTCAACTCCGGATGGCTATTGCTGAGATGGGCGAAAAGCACGCCAATAAGCTGCTTAGCCTTCTGCACCTCAGAGTCGGTTGGGTCAGTTGCAGGCTCAAACGGAGGGTGGTACTTTCGAGATGCTTCCGCTGTCTCGGTTTCGGCCACTCCTCCCAAAACTGTAAAGGGCTCGACAGGAGTGCCAACTGCTTCCAGTGTGGAAGCCAGGGCCACAAACGCAAGGAATGTTCCCCGAGCCCCTCTTGCTTCTTCTGCAAGGGTTCAGGCTCTAGTGCCCTCGGTCACTTACCCGGGTCTGGATAGTGCGGTGCCTTCAGAGCCGCACTTGAACAGGCAAAAGGCAGCGGCCGGTAATTCGCATCCTCCAGGCCAATCTTCATAGATCCTGGGGAGCTGATAACCTTCTAGATCAGCTCGCCCGAGAACTTGGTGCTGACGCGCTCCTTATCAGCGAACAGTATCGGGACAGAGACCCAAACACTTGGATCTCCGACAGCCTCGGTACTGCTGCATTTTGGGCACGTAACACGCAGGATGTCTTGGAGCGGAGTCATGGACGCGGCCGAATATTCGCCTGGGTTAAGTGTAGGGACGTGACAATCTTCAGTTGCTACCTCACCCACAACGAAGGCGTCCAGGACTTCCGCGACAAGATAGACAGTCTAGAGGAGCGCGTTCTCGGCACCACCGGGCATGTCGTCGTTGGTGGCGATTTCAACGCCAGGGCCGTCGAGTGGGGAATGCCCTCTACCAGCTCCTGGGGGAAATACGTCCTGGATTTCATCGCCAGGGCCGGTCTTGTCTTCCTCAACCAGGGCGACACACCTACTTTTTGGCGCCCCGGGCAGAGAAGCACGATCCCCGACGTCACCTTTGCGTCTGAGTCGCTCCTTCCGAGAATCTCTGGCTGGAGGGTTGTGGAGGACTACACGGGTAGCGACCACCGATACATCGTTTTTGACCTGCATGATCATTGAATCGTCGAGTTTCCGCATCTCGGGAAGGGCCACGCCGGTAGAACACCATCAAACTGGACGAGGTCAAGTTCACCGAAGTCATCTCTCGGGGAGCGAAGGGGAATCCTGGTGAGGCTGGGGCCGAGGCACTAGTAACATCCACGATGGAACTGATCGTCTCGGCCTGAGACCAGTCTATGCCGCGAAGGAAACCCACACGCGATAAACAACCCGTTTACTGGTGGACTGAAGAGATTGCGGAACTCAGAAGAACATGTTTAAGAACTAGACGAGCCGCCACAAGAGCGAGAATTCCCGCAGACAGAGTTCGTAAGTCGGAGGCCTATAAAGCTGCGAGAAAATCTCTCCGTCAGGCGATGAACAGGAGCAAGATGAATAGCTGGAGGAGACTTCGTGACGACGTTGACTCCGACCGGTGGGGCCTGGGTTAAAAACTTGTAACACAGAAACTCGGCGCCCGCTCTCCACCTTCCATCATGGAGAGCGCCACCATGGGGAGGATCGTCGCTGCGTTGTTTCCTGAACATCCACAGCGACCGCCGGTTGACTTCGGACGGGTAGAGGACGTTCCACTCTTCACTTTCAAGGAGCTGGAAACCTCCGTTCTCTCCCTGAAGAGCAACAAGGCTCCTGGCCCAGACGGGATTCCCAGTGAGGCTTTAAAGAAAGTATTTTCAATCAACGCTGACTTGTTGTTGAGAATGTACAATGCCTGTTTGGTAGAAGGGGTGTTTCCGGCTCCTCGGAAAACAGCCAGGCTTGTACTGAACAGCAAGGGCAAAGGTGATCCCAAGTTGCCGTCGTCCCACAGGCCTCTCTGCATGTTGGACACGGCTGGGAAACTGTTCGAGAAGCTGATCCGTTCCCTCCTGACCTCTGCTGTGGAAGCTGCCGGGGACTTATGCCCCCGTCAGTACGGCTTCAGAAAGAGACGGTCAACGATCGACGCTGTCACCGAAGTCCAGAGAGCTGTGGAGAGAGCCGAGAGCCACAACCATTTCTCCCGCCGAGTAGTGCTTCTTGTTACGCTTGATGTCAAGAATGCCTTCAACTCGGCGAGGTGGGTCGATATGTTGGATGCGCTTCGCAACACCTTTCGTATTCCTGCATATCTGTTGCGGCTCATCGAGGATTATCTACGCTCTCGAAGCCTGATTTATGACACATGGGACGGAGTCACTTCTGGTGCCGCACAAGGTTCAATACTCGGCCCGGATCTCTGGAACGTTGCCTATGACAGCCTCCTGAGGTCCGAGATGCCTGAGGAAACAACTTTGTTTGGGTACGCCGATGACGTCGCAGCATCACGGTCTTTCGCTTGCTCTCAGTAAGACGGAAATTGTGATCCTCATGAAGAAGAGGATTGACACCGTCGTCCCACTCCGAGTGGGAAGGGAGGTGGTCACATCAACTCGTGCCGCCAAATACCTTGGGGTTATGGTGGACACCAAGTTAAGCTGGAGGGATCAGATCTTCCGTACGGCAGACAAGGCCACTAAGGTAGTCACTTACCTTAGTAGGCTGATGGCCAATGTCGGGGGTCCCCGATCCAGCAGAAGACGTCTGTTGATATCCGCGGTCCAGTCCGTGCTCCTTTACGGGGCAGAGGTGTGGGCAGGCGCTCTAGATAAGGAGTGCTACAGGTTGCGACTCGCCCGGGTTCAGCGTCAAGCTTTGTTCCGGGTGTGTTCCGCCTACCGGACAGTGTCCGAGCCTGCCGTCCTGGTGGTCGCCGGAGTCATCCCTGTCAAGCTCTTGGCAGGGGAGAGGAAAGCGATTTATCAGAGACAAGGCGAGATCGGCAAGGACACGGCAAGAACAGAAGAGCGCTCCCGAACCTTCCAGCAGTGGCAACACAGCTGGGAGCACGATACCCGAGGACGATGGACTGCGCGACTCATCGAGCAGGTCCAACTATGGGTGGAAAGGCGGCATGGCGAGTTGGTCTACTACCTCACGCAGTTCATGACAGGTCACGGCTATTTCAAGTCGTACCTGAACCGGGTGGGCAAGACCGGTTCACCGGATTGTATCTACTGCCCGGGTGTTCCCGATGACGGGGAACACACCTTCTTCCACTGTTCGCGTTGGGAAAGGCCCCGCCTGGAGGCCACAAGAAAACTCATTGTTTTTCCGGTGGACACGGTCTGCCAAAAGATTATGGACGATGAGGGCAACTGGGATTGTTTGTCACAGTTCGTCCGGGGCACCCTCCTGGAAAAGGAAACCGATTTGGACCACGAAGTGGCCCAGATCCCTTGACCGAACAGCTGGATAAGGAGCGAGCCCCATGGGCGTAAGCCAAATTTAGGCCTAGCCTGACGTAATGTGATAAACAATTCCAGGTTAGAATCCTAAAGAGTAGAGGAGGTTTTTTAGTTGGTAAACCCGTTTTTTAGGGGAGTCCCACACTACAGGCTGGCCACCTGTGTGCGTAATGCATTTTCCCTGCCTCTCCCTCAAAAAAGATCAATTTTTTTGTATGCTGTGTTAGTTACTTTAATATTCAAAAAAGAATATGTAGCCTATGGAAAAAATCATTAAATGACAATGTCTTTCCAAATTTACTTTAGTGTGTTAGTTTTCATGTAATAATTTTTGTCTTCTTAACTTTTTTTGTTCTTAATTTCCTTTTCTTTCTTTAACTAGTTTTCCTGTTATAAATCAAAATATAAGGAGTCTGTGGAGTAATTTTTACTATTTCTTGCCTGAATTAGATACTTCAGAGATAAAACCAGATATAATTGTTATAACGGAAATTTGGATAAAATCGCAAGACGCAGCTCTCTATGCATTGGATGGGTATTTCAAACAATAGCCCAACCGTAATGATAGTTATAGGGCTGGTGGGGTTGTAGTATACGTAAAAGACTGTCACTCATCTTCTGTTGATGTTACTATTGATTTGACTGACGTACACTCAGCGGATTGCTTGGCGATAAAAATTAATACAGAGGAAATGTTAAATAAATTTGCTTGCTATTTACCGATTACACTATGTTTTTTTATTAAACTTCATTGGTTAATTAGAGAGTTGGTTGCCTTTATTTGATAAAAATGTTTGATCTTGTTAGGAGACGTAAACTGTGATATTTTAAACTGAAACTCGAAATTACCATAGAACTTTTGACAATGTTTGGTTTAAAATCTTTGGTAAAAGAGCCTATGCGAATAGTTAATGACAGTAAAACTTGCATAGATCATGTGTTTGTTCGTTCAAATTCGAATAAAAATTTCCTTTTAAACACTAAATCAAAAGTAACGCATTTTAATATTAATGATCATTCATTAGTTGTCTGTACTTTGTTGCATAAAAAAGTCACCTATTAAAAATGCATTACCAAAATCCAAAATAAACCTGAACAAATTAAAATACTGTTAAAAGATTGATCAGTTAACACCAACACGACATGTTGCTGTTCTATTCTATTCTAGACTATACAATAGAACATTTAAATCCGTTACACAATTAAAGGTTTAAAAGAAAATATTTAAATAAACTCAGAAAATGGGTGATTAGTGTTGATTTGCTAAAACTAAAAATTTAGAATTTATATTTATTTTTATGATAGAATATGGGTTTTTTTTATTTGTGATGTTGATTTTCACTTGCTTTCCATTTTTCAATCAATCGATTTTAGCGTAATAAGTTCAACCATGTTGTATATTAACTTAAGCAATCTGATGTATATTGCTGCTGTTCATTGTATCTATTGTTTTAAGCCATTCCATCAAATTGCAACATAATTTAAAGCTTTGTATTTGAGTCTAATATTTTAAATAGCAACTTGGCACACATTTTCTGTCTGTTAAAACCAAGCTAATCAATAATGAGGGGACGGACCCCTTATCGGGCTTGGCCTGGAGGCAACCCGATTATTTATCAATATTAAAAATTTACTTTTTTGTTATAAAGTGTATGTTTACATAATAATATTAATTATACGTTTTACTATTATGTATGCACTTAACCTGTTATTGTTATGTTTTTTTGTAAGTATAACTGTATACAATGTATAATATAATGTATTTTTATGAATAATGAATTATTATCATGTAGTAAAACCCACCGTCTTCAGAAATCCAGTGTATTCTTACTTGAAGTGAACAATTGTTTCGCCCTTATATCCCAAGGGCATCATCAGCACTTAAAGGGCCAGAGGTTAAATAATTTTGAGCGGTGGGTTCATGTCAAAGTTTAAAATCATACATATATACAGTTTCACACATATTATATTACTGGATTGCTGAAGATGGTGAGTTTTACTCCATAATTATCTAAGCAATTCCTGGTATCCAACAAGTAGAATGAATTATTATTATTATATTTCTATATTATATTAGTGATATCAGCCATTAACATAGTGTCAGAAGCCCTGATTGAATCGGTTGAATTTCCCCAAACACCATAGCTCCAAGCTGAAGACGTAACCATAGTATATCGTGAGGCTGACACAAATTTGCCAATGGTTGGAGGGTTAACAACAAGATACAAATTCACCAAGTCCCAAACAGGCAGACATCAATCGGGGCCGTCAAAACATACAAACTGGTCAATTCCAGGAATCTGCCTGCAGCCTTTCAGCGCGGTGTGCAGGAAGATCACCCCAGTTCAAGTAAGTTTATTCGTCGGTGGAATTTCCAACGAATACTCCCTCACAACTCTTCGCTACTATTCTCTTCATGGTGATAAGAAGTTCATTTTTTAAATTTCTTTATTGACGAAAAAATCCATTTCATAAATTTGATACATTAGATAAACATAATTATTATTACTGAGCTTCAGTAACCATATTTCAAATGACGCAGTACATAATATATAGTATAAATAATTACAAAAAAACTTATCATAAACTTAATAGCATAGAAAAACACCAACGATGCTTTAAGCACGCAAACTACTAACATGCTGATGACAACAAGTGGTATTTAATAAATAGAATATAATAACATGCACAGAACTTAACAAAAACGTAATGTGTAACAGATCAACCACAACAATTTGCATAAAACATAATTTACATGCATAAAAAAGAACAGGCAACAATTGAAAAGATGTGAAACACGCAACAGCATATCGGATCCGGTACAAAGGACGTAATCATTGGACAGTAGCATCTTCCTCTTGATGGCGGGGACGGTTGTCCAGAACAGATCAACATCAGGTGGTAGCAAGTTGGCCTGGCGTTGGACACCAACCATTTTACTACTCAGTTCATACAATTTTCCGTAGTGCAGTCTGGTGAACTTCTCTCTAGAAATAGTATTTGTTGGTAAATTGAGATTTACCAATCGCAGTAGTTGGTTCAGGACAGTCAATTTGGCCATTAAAAATCTTAAAGAGGAAGATAATGTCCTGCAAACTTCTTCTTAGCTCTAGAGGCGGCAGTTAAAGATCCCGAATAGGGACGTCCAAGTAGCCATATCCCATATGGTTTCCAACAGTTCGCAGAAAATTATTCTGGATTTTGTTTAGTTGGTCAATTAGGAATCTCTGATGAGGTGACCAGACCACTGAAGAGTACTCAATAAGAGGTCTGACAAAAGAAATGTAAAGGGACCTTAGTGTACCAGGCTGATTGAGACGTCCCGACACTCGGCAATGTTGATGTGTGACTCAGGAGACATCGATGAAGACAACGTAACTATAAGGTCCTTCCCTCAACACTTCTCAAAGTCCTGCTATTGAGTTGGTAGCTAAACAGAATCGGGGATGTCTTTCGGTGAAAAGTTATACTTGTACATTTTTCAATATTGAGTTTCATTCCATTAGAAATCCACCAGTCTTCTACAGCAAGCAGATCACTCTGAAATAAGGCACAATCTTGTCGAGATGAGATAGATGAATAAAATTTTACATCATCAGCGAATAGAAGATGGCGAGTATTCAAAGAGTCGGTCAGGTCGTTAACAAAAATGTTGAACAGGATGTGACCAAGATGTGACACATGTGCCACCCCTGATGTAGCTGTGAAGACCCTTGAAGTTTCAGCACTGAGCCTCACCATGAAACGACATTCCAGGAGATAGCTGGTGAACCATGTCAACAATTGACCATGAATTCCATAAAACTCAAACATACTTATCACGAGATGATGACAAACACTATAGAAGGCTTTGGAAAAGTCCAGAAAGAGCACATCAACTTGTTTTCTTTCCTTCATTATGGTCACGATGTCAGATTGGAGAGTAACTAAGTTGGTAGATGATGATCTCCCTGGTATAAATCCATGCTGAGAGTATGATAACACACTTTTGAGAAGAGGGTAGACTCTAAATAGGAAAAACTTCTCGAACAAATTAGCAATGGTTGGTTGGATTGCTAAGGGCCGATAGTTTTTCACATCAGAAGGAACTATTTGTGAAGGGCAGATTTGTGTATTGGAATAATGTAATTCGTTTTAAGAATTTCCAGAAATAAACCGCAACTCACGGACACATTGAAGAGGTACTGAAGAGGGCTAGCCAGAAGATGTCTACATCCTTTCAGGACCGCAGGGGTAATACAGTCTGGGCCATTCTCTTTATTACTGTCCTTTCCCGAGAAGAAAAAACTTGATAGGCAATGTAGGGTGTCATGACTGTTATATTGGTAGGGCAGGTCCATAGGGGGCTCGAAAACTGGAGCAATGAAATCTGCAAAGGCCTCACACTTGTCCCTGTCTTCAGTCAGAAGCAGACCCTGGTTCAGTATTGTTGACCGCCCAGTGCAAAACCCTTATGGGTAGAAGAGACAAAACTCCAAAAGATCTTTGGATTGCCAGGAAGAACTTGTTCAATTTATTCAACCTAATTGTGTAAATATGAGGAAGACCAAGTTTTGCATTGGGCACGAATAGCAGAGAACTGATGGTATGTCTCGAAAAGTGTCCTTTTGTAGCATTTTTTCTTATGATAATCGTCTTCAATTTCGGGCTGAACCAAACAGTATATATTAAAGAAATCCTCATCGGTGGAGAGTTTTCAAGGACTGCTGATTTGATGGCTCTACAAAGTTTCTACTAGGCTCTTAAATTTGCCATTTATATCCATAGTTGGCTCTTGCGGGAAATGAGTCGGAGATTCCCAGGCACGGGAAACGCCCAATATATTACCCCTCATGAGATTTTGGGAGAATCTGGTTTCAGATGAATTTCCAGGAGGCGAGGGTAGAAGAATGCCTAGGGCAGGATGATTGTCTGCCCCTAGTCACCCAAGGAACAGTGCGATGTACTTTGGTGGATGAGTCAGTAGAGAGTATAAGATCCAGAATGACACCTCTTTCATTTTGGATAGGAGTCACATCAGACAAGGGATTCTGTATGTAACCATTAGCCACTGAAGAGTTTGACCATTTAATTTCAGGTTTATTAAGTCTCCAGTGACGAGATATTCGAGAACGATTGGCTCGCAGCGGCTTCCTCAACAGTTAGACTGAAGTTTTCATATATGACAGGACTTGAGCTAGAAGGAATATAGGCGCAGCCAACCAGAAGGATTTTACCAGCATTGACGTTACAGGACACAAACAAACATTCAATATTATCAGATGATGTTGGGATGAAATGATAACTCAGTGAGTTTCTGGTGGCAACAATAACACCACCTCCACTGGATTTGGAGCTGGTCCCCAGGGATCGACTATTCCTAAATAAATTTAAGTTGCAAGCACCAAGTTTAGATTTACTTATTTCAGTATTAAGGTTAGTTTCTGTAAATATAACAATATCGTGGGAACAAGTAAAGAAAGCAATTTGGATTCCTTCGGTTTGTTCCAAAGCCCATTTACATTTTGAGCCGTGACGTTTTGCCCACCATACGTGATGTCACGTCTCATTTGTTATAGTGTTGTGTTTCATCTGGCCAGTGTGTCCGTCAGTCATTCTGGAATATTCTGGGCTGTTTTTCTTCTTTTCACCAGCTGACAGCACTTCCCTTGAAACGTCATAGGCGCCGTGGCGAAGCATGCTACTGGTTGTAAATTTATTCACTGTGTGTTTTCTAAAAGTAATTTTGACCATCTAATTTTTCCGCCAGTGATTAATTTCCCAATCATGGAGTAATTAAGTTTTCCAGCCCTTCCTTTTGGGTGAGTCATGTGAATTTTCCAGTATTATTCAGAAATATGTTCGATGCAAAGGGATTTGGTCGAAGACCACATGTTGAAAAATGAACGGTCGTCTGAAAAATTTTCATTTAGACCAGAACCAGTGTTCTGTAAATTTTGTTTCATTGTTTCAAGCAAAACAAATCAATTTTGTCCTCCTTTGAGACTGCATTTTGGGCCAACCCACGTTTTGCTCTCAGAGTTCTATTTTGTTTGTGTGCTGAACACATGTTTTCAAGTTCCTGTAATAATCAAGATGTTTCAGTGTTTGTTTTGCATTGAATATTGTTTGTTATTGCTCAGTGCAACTTAATATTAACCACCCAGTGGTTTGATGGGGTCTAAATGGCCTAAATGGTGATGCTGCCAAGGTTTTTCTTTTATAATACATTTTCCTGTTTAGTTTACTAGGGTTTGTGTGTTCTCAAAGTGGCCTATGGCCCTGAGCTAGGCCTATGTAAAGTTTTATCAATTTTGGTTCATAATTAATTAAAGGCCTAGCCTTTACTGTTGGTAGCACACCAGTTTGGGGTAAAATGTCAGGTAATCTTAGGTCCACAATAAAGTAGCCTTGGAGTTAAGTTCTGATTTATATTTTATTTTGAAGCCTCATCTTTGGCCCAACTTTTAAATGTAAAATTTTTAAATTCGGTCAGTAACTTTTTGAGATATGAGCTAAATTGAAGGGCAATTTCCGCCAAAACTGAAATTTTGTTGTGATGTTAAAAATGGAGTTGTTTCATGCTTTAAACCAGTGGGTTTACCAGGGTCCAGCTGGGGACTTGGTCCCACGCCAATCGATGCAGCATGGTTCCTGCCTGGTCCGCCCGCCTGCACACCTGGGGGACATACATGGCTTCGGCCAACACCTTGCCTGGAGCTGCGGGCTGATGCTTCCCAGTGCCATGATGCCATAAACGAACTACTGTGATATGCCACTCCACCAATGAACTGTGATATTTTGTGATTTATGTGTGACAGTATTTATTTATTTATTTGTAGTGTTTATGTTGGTTAATCTCCCATCAGGAGCCCGCCCTGCGCCACAGGTCTCAGGGTGGAATTATTTTTGTTAACCTGCAAAATTCAGCACATCAATTCTTTTGTGTTTGTAATTTGTAATGTTTATTTATTGAAATTTATTTGTTGCTATTTATTTATTTATTTAATTAACTCATCAATTGCAATGGTAAGGTTAAAAGGTTCAGAAAAGGGGTTTTATTAAAATATTGTTGTTTTTTTTTTAGTTTGGAATATCGATATTCTGGTTGGCCAACCTTGGTGACATTGACTTCTTGGTAAAAATATTTTTTCGATAAATTTAATCATAGTGGACCTTGGATGTTCCCGCTTTTCTACTGTTTTGCTGTTGTTATTTTTTTAATTTTTTTGGGGGTTAGATAAATTTTTGGTTCCACAAGTTTGTTTTTTTGTTCTGAACTCCTGAGAGCGTTGGTGAGCCCCTCCCGTGGAGCGCCTTGGTCCACGGGTCCCACCTTTGGAAAGCACGTTTCCAAAGGTCGGGTGCGCTTCCGCGGGGGTGCGGTTAAATTTTGATAAAAAATAGATAATTTAATATATAAATTTGGATTTTCCGCCAAACACATTTAGTTTTTTCTCTGTAGAGACTATTTGCGATATTCCATTTACATATTTTATGGTGAGATTTTTCTCTCCTTCACTGATTCTTTCTTGAAGAGACTTTCGAAAGGTTGCCAACTTTCTGTTGTACTTTTGGTTGCACGCTCCTTGGCTGTACGATCTCTTGATATAGAGATTTTTAGACTATCAGGATTGAATTCGCTAACCTTGTCCCTACAGAAAAGTTTTGTAAAGGACAAAGCATCAGTTTGTGTTTTGAAGATCACTTGTATTAAACGAGGCAAGTTACGACCATTAGTTTTACCAATTCTGAATAAAGTAGTATAACCATTATGGTATTTCATAGCTTAAAAAACATGCATTAATTGAGCTTGATCATTATCTTTCTTATTGGAAATATTTTTATTTTTGCTCTCAGGGACGTTGTGGACGATAATATTTCTTGAACAGTTGGCAGTAAAATTTATTTCAAATATCTAATTTTCTACAGACACAGCATTTGCTCCTCCAGATGTCTGTTTCAAATTATTGACGTCCTCAACAACAACAGATGAAATAGTTTTTTTTTAGCAGCTGCTAGTCTGGGTTTCACCTCTAGAAGTTTGTCAGAGACTTGCTTGACATCCTTAGAGAGATTTTCAATACCAGTTGCAAGATTGTATATTTCATACTTTGTTGCAAAGTTACCAGGGTTTTCAAGAATCTTATCGAGTTTATTGGTAACATTAAGAGGATTGTTATCCTGATTGACACAGTCACTCCGAGAACAAGACCATATTTTGTTTCTGTCATTTTCATAGGATGCATATTCTACAGCTGACAAATTGAGAAATTCCAAATGGAACCTTCGTTTACATGGACCATCACATTGGAGACTTTAAGAGTTTCCAACTTCGATGACACAATTTGGGCATACAGCATTAGACACGTGTAAATACGCCATTCTTGTATATAGTATTGTTTTATGTATTGAAAATCGCCATCTCTATTATTGGTATTGTATTGTAGAAATACTTTCCATGGAACATAAATAGTAAGTCCTAGATTATAAATTACGATTGGACGAATGTAAGTATAATACTCGCCTACGGCTCGATGGGGGCTCCGCCCCCATGCCCCCTTAGGGGTTGCCCTAAATTTGTAGAATAATTAAAAGTCAAGTATGTAATAAGTTAGAATTTGGTTTTTACAGTACCTGTTCTTTCCAGTTCTTGTATGTAATCATGTAGGATTACTGCAGTTTCGACATTTCTGTCATCATCAGATCCACAATTTGTAACATATAGCTCAGAATATCTTCGTCAATTAATTAAAAACAAAACACAAACACATAACACTGAAATACTGAAATAAATAGGACATAGTCAGGGTTGCTTCTTGCATGCTGATTTTCATACAAGATGTGCTACATGATTACATACAAGAACTGGAAAGAACAGGTACTGTAAAAACCAAGTTCTAAGTTCATATTCCAGTTCAGGGGCTAATTATAAAAATGTTCGTAATAAGCTAGTTCCACGGAAGAGCTATACGTTGAAGACAGTAACAAAACGGTTTAATACACAAAATTCACAATCAATAGTAAAAAAAGCTTTGAAAAACTCCTATGAATCGGTTTTAGTACCCCTTCGTAATTAAAATTTGCTAACAAGATTTTAACTGCGAAATGATAATAATTTACGTAATATATGTAAATATTATAGGTAAATATTTCTAGGTTATGCTGGATGTAGGGTCCACCCCCTAATTGGTTACCCCAATTCCGTAATTACTATAAAAATTACTATAAAACTCTCATGCAATGAGGCTAGTTGAGGGCTCCACTCCAATACCACTCATTGTGTTCGCTGAATAACCTACGGCTCTTCGTTTAAATCCCCTTCTTAGTTCCCCTCATTTCAATATAAAAAATATAAAAAAAATTAGAGTTGTGAAATAATACTTAACTTTGTATTATTCTAGGTATTACGATCGGAATTGCATGTGTAAAAAAAATTGGACATACTATTATGATAACTTATGACTGGAGTGTATTTCAGAAAGAATGGAAGTGGGGAAAAATATCTGTTTTGATGGAAGTAGGTTGTACCACAAAACAGGAAGGCAAAAGAAATATATTTGTAGTTTAATAAATATATTGGCATTCATTACAATTCCTTCATTTCAGTTTTTAATGGTGTAAAACTTTAAAATTTACCTAATTTCCTAAAATATTACTGTCAAGGCAAATAAAAAAAACTTCAAGCTTCTAAATACAATAATACAGTAGTTACTAACAAAAGTATGTTAAATAATGGTTAAAATATTAAAATTACCATACACATCAAAGAACGTATGTTTTAGCCGTAGGACCAGGTCAGTAAATAACAATCACAGTAAAACAATCAGTTGCTTGATATAGCAATTCGTTCCGACTCACAGTCAAAGGAAGAATACGTGATATTGAAAATCATCATGATAATTTTTAAGTTTGATAATTTAATTGATATTGGTACTGTGCAAGATATGTCTATGTGCAAAGTGAAGGTTCTGAGTAAAATATTATAGTAGTTGTAAAATTACATCTACATGGGGTAAAATTCCCCGCAAAAATAAATAAACATTTAATTATGTTTAATTGTGTGGACTGGGGGGCAAAAAATTCATAGAACCAAACTTGTAGTAACTTGAAAGATGTTCGCGAAGATTGCCTCAGATGTTATAATTTGGCCGCTAGAGTAGAAAAAAATAATGTCATATTTATTTTGGGTAAAAATGTTTGGTCGCTAAATTTTGAAATCAGATAGTTTTCTGGGGCAGGAAATTAAAAAAGTTTATTTTATTTTAAATGAAAATACTGTACTGCCACCTTTTAAAATTAAACATTAACTTAGTACGCACTAAAAGATAAATCAATTGTGTAATCTGCTATTTTAGTTAAAATCTTTGTTGAATTGTAAAATTTAAATTAGCATGCTATCAGGTAAAGTCAATGATGTACTTCCTAATGAGTTCGTTATAAATTAAGTGCCATCCCAAATAAAGAACCAATTTTTGGGAGGACTATCGTGCAAAATGGATACTGTCTTACCGGGTATCCCATACCAACCTTGCACCTCTTTTAAAATTGTACAAAAAAAGAAAAAAAAATAAATAGTGCCGATGTAGTTAAACATATTTTGCTCTGTTGATTGACACTGATTTCAATACAGAGGGGACCAGACGTTATTTTGAAGCAGCTTTAAAATTTAATATTTAAAAACCCTAATCATACTGATTTAGAGTAATAAATAGCATGACATTATTTTTTTTTTTTTTTACTGGGGGAAATTTAACATATATTATGTCTGAACATTTTACATATAACAGAACTTACCAAACATGTAAATGTCTAAGAACCTCATTTAAAATAATATGCCATCATAAAACATCAATTATCACGTGATTAGTTTTACTAAACATTTAAATACATGTTCATTAATCTCCGTCATGTTTTAAATTTAATAAAAAAACACTTTGGACCAAACTGACAATTTTGTTGGAAACGTATTTAAAAGAGTCTAAGACATTTTTGTGCCGAGACATTTTTGCTTAAAATCTAAATTTCAACCTCAAATATTCAATAAACTGCTAAAATTACGCGTACAAGATCAAATAATTGTAAAGTTTTCTTAAAAACCGTGGAAAACTAAAAAAATTATTTAAAGTGAGAGTTTGTATTTGACGTCAGTGACTTCCGGTCTGGAGAGGTAATTTCAGATACACCCTGTACATTGAAATTACTCTCGGTGAATAGACCGCTTTTCCTATAAAGGCACAATTGGTTAATGTTATAAAATTTCTTAAAAAGGGTGTTTCGGTTATCCGCGACTTCCAGTATGTTGGCAATTTTCTCAGTAATACAGGTCGGTAAGTTTAGTTCTCGCTTAGGAATCACTCTGTAGTAAGTGATATATAGGAAATCTACTTTACCAACATTACACTAATTTCTGATACCCCAATGAGTGAGTGAGTTACACATTCGGGAGTATATCATTTAGATTAGTAACAAACCTTTGACAGAAATGAAAATTTTAACAAGACTAGGGTTACCAGTACAGTGCAATGTGCCACAAATGTCCGTCACAAATGTTCAATAATCTCTCTTGATGCCGAATTCGATTAGAAGGAGGTCTCTCAAACAGTCACTGTCTTTATAACGCTTTTGCCCGGGATGCCGACACGCAGTAAAAAATAGTTCCTTGCACATTTAACAGAATAAAATACAATGTAATATATAATCCGAAAAAATACTTTAACTTAATTTAAGATTGATAGCATAAAATGGATGTTGAAAATCAAATTTAAAAAAACAATATTTTATTCAATAACGACTGTTTATATACTTAACGATTGCCTTACAAAAAATTCTGCGGTTAGCATCTGAAAGGAACATTAATGAATACAAATGAAGTATTTAAATTTAAAATATCACTGCTCGAAAATTTCAAGAGCAAGTCATTATAACTCATTATAATTTAAGAGGTAACTATTTAAATTATATACTACCTAGTGACCTCTTAATTATAACAATTTTATAACCATTATATAATTTATAATTTAATGTTACTAAGAGATTATTTCTTTCAACTCAACTCTTAATTTCAAATGACGATTGTTATACCATTACTCATCAAATTTCAAAACAATTCCAACATTTCTTCAAGATTCCAAAGAATTGTAAAACAAGAGAAATGATTAAGAACGTGACGGATTTGGCATCTAATTTTTCTTCTGTAATTGATAAAACTCAAGGATAAAATCATTAATTTATACTTCATTATCCTTCTTATTCTATGACGAGTACTTTTTTTAATTTCTGTTGAACGCAAATTTTTTTCGACACTGATTGTTTGAAAGTCATCCCGCCCTAAAAATATTTTCCTTATATTACTTTTTTAATATGTAAGTTTAATGTGAATAGGTTTGTAATGTAATCCACTAGTAAACTTTTCTAACTTAACAAAACAAGAATTTTTATAATTATTTTTTACTTGTTAACTATTTTGACATAAACAAAATTTTATACGGTATACAGGCATGCAAAAAGGTCTTCAGACTTCTGATTTTTATCATTAATTTTTATCATTAAGTGTTCACATCTGATGGGGCCGGCCCGTTGGGAATCGGTGCATAATCTTATATGTAGGCCTAAGCATAGATTTAATGAACTTGAATCACACTGAGCACTTAGTAAGCCACCATCCCTACCTCAAATGGATGACAGAGACCCAAAATGGCGGGTGATCACGCTTTGAATTGAATTGCTGAAACTTTAAAATGATATAGCATCGGATTTGTTCGACCTTGGAGGTCGGGCTGGTGGTAAATTATTAAAGACCTTTAGAAAGATGTTCAGTACGATATTGGCCTATTAATTTTCTTCAAGACTTCCCTTAACAGATAAGCACAAGGGAGTCCTTCAAAGAAATATCCTTTTGTCGTAAACATTGTACACAGTTTTAAAAATCATAATTTAAAAGGTCATTAATTCCCAGATAATATACCACGAACATTTAAGATGTTATTGTATTTTGAAGTTTCAGAAATTTAAATGCAAAGTTTGACTACCTGCCATTTTTTGTTCTTACCGTACCCTTTTATTTATTTATTTATTGGGTGTCCCGAACGTAAGTGTCAAAACTTGGGGATTAGGTTCTATGGATCAAAATAAAAATAAAATCAAGAATAACACTTTTTCTAAAAACGCCTCGTTACCGAGATATCCACCATTTTGTATTTTTTAAATAAAAATTTATATCTAAAAAACCATTGAAGATAACTTTATGAAACTTGGTATAGTGTTTGAGGTAGTAATAAAATAATTGCAAAAAATTTTTGTCAAAAAATATTTTTCCGTTTCCAAATGGCGGCCATTTTTCATAAAATCAGCCGTTTTTTAATAATTTTAGTTTGAAAAATTAAAATGGCCGCCATTTTGAAACGGAAAAATATTTTTTACGAATCTTTTTTGCAATTATTTTATTACTACCTCAAACACTATACCAAGTTTCATAAAGTTATCTTCAATGGTTTTTTAGATATAAATTTTTATTTAAAAAATACAAAATGGTGGATATCTCGGTAACGAGGCGTTTTTAGAAAAAATGTTATTCTTGATTTTATTTTTATTTTGACCCATAAACCCTAATCCCCAAGTTTTGGCACTTACTTTCGGGACACCCTGTATACCAACGGTTAACATGATTGACAAAATTTTTAAATTTTGTTTGTTTTTTGTTTTTTAAGGTCGTGTTTACGGAATTGTGGTCTACTTATTGAGATAAGGATAGTTTTTATGTTAAATTCTTATGTGCAGACAACATATGTACAGGTGATGTACTGACTCCTGATAAGCCGATCCTTATTCAAAGGATGGGACCAATAGCGATTTGCTTTGTATATACCAATTTAATCTTAAGAAGTAAACTAACTAAACTAACTATTTAAACTAAATATAAATTATGGGCTAAATTAAAATACCAAAAATAAGTTGAGTCAAATTGTGTATCTATTTTATTTTTTATTTATTATTTTTTTTTTTTTTTGAGGGGGTTTGTTTTTATTAAAGAATAACACGAAAACATTCTATCTGCCACCCTCATAGAAGTGGTATCTTACAAAGTTATTCGTTGACAACAAAATAACTCTGTATGTTACACCTTTTTAGCGGAATAACTAAAAACTAAGCTATTTACAATGTTTTTAAGAAGATAATCGAATAAAAATTATATTTTCTTCATTTGATTGAAAGTGAGTATTTTTACAAAATTATGGTATTATTCATGTACTTGGCTAGTTAAGTACGGTTATGACAAACCGGTCATAAGTGGTCTCTAGTTAGTAGGCATTATGGGACAATATTTAATACGCTTATTGGCGTATGACCGTATGTTGATCGTTGTAATCGTTAAGTCATAATTCCTTTTAATTTTGGTGCCTTGCTTTACATCCTTCCTGTCCCAACATATCAGCTGTAACTTAATTTTTGTGCAAGTCAGCATAAGTCACTGTGATTGTAAATAATAAAAAAATATGCCAAAAAGCCAATATTAATCAATTCATCCATTCCACATCCGTGTATTCCCAATATCACGACGACTAATCATAACTGTTGTAAGGGTTTAAGCAATAATACTGTATATGACCCATCTGAAACCACCGACATTATACTTGGTGTCGCAAAAAGAGGTTTCAAATTACGGTTTATTATTACTTGACCATTTATGAAAATGTACACATTTCAGGACGGTTTTTGTAAAAATAGTCCTTGAAAATTTCAGCTCTCTAGCATTTTTAAAAACAAGATCATGGCATATTGAAATATACACTTAAACACAATGAAAACAGGGTGTTGGATTTATGAAATAATTAATTGTCGAATTTTAGTGAAGAAATGCATTTCGATCAGAAAACTGGAACATAAAATATTGAAAACCCTAAAAGTACAGTCCAAAATTATTCAAAATATAATTTACACACTGATAGCAACGCTTAACAATTAAAATGTAAGCTCTAATAAACAAATTCTGCGGTATCCGGAGATGTAGTCCTTCTTAATTTGCTCGTTTTAACTCTCCATTATTATTGAGACTAGCATAACCTTGTTCATTTCAAGTAAGCCCGTGGAAAGAAATTACACATACTTTAAATTTGGGGGAGTTGGCGTAGAACATTTAAAATATCACTTCCCTCTCCCGATCCAACACCATGATATTGTCATTTAGTAATCACTCGATTTCACGTTTTGTTCAACAAGCCATTCCTCCAACTTCAATTTAAGTAAAATTGAATCATAAAATGTATTTATGACTCAAGCAATATGATTCAATCAAACAGATGTTCAACAATGAAATTTTGCACAAATGTTAATCTTATTAAGAACTATTTTTGTTTAAATTTATACTGAAATATCATTAACCGTTTCAAAATGGCCGCCATTTAAAACTTTCTATCTTAAATTACTCGAAAACCAGCCATTTAATCAAAACATTATACAAAAAACATTGTTTAGTAAATTTCATGAGAAATCCAACGACACTAAAATTCTTAAAATCGGTTAAATAATAACCTGTTTGTAATGTAAATGTAGTAATTGTTTAACATAATGAACCGGAGCACATAATGAACGGGGAGCACTATTCAAGATGTTATGCAACAATGAGTAGGTTGTTTACTTAGGATGAGCTATTTACTTGTAACCAGCTGTTTTGTTGAAATAAGCTTATTTGTTGAAATCAGCTGTTTTGTTGTTTGTTCTTTTCTAAAGGACGTCTTACTAACCACGGTAGCCCATGTTACCCAAAACATAATCAAGAATTAAAATTGTCTTAATTTTTTACGTCTTAACATTTTTTGATAAAATTTGTTGTTTTATATTTATTTACCTTTGATTATTTTGAACTGCCGCCAACAATGCAACAATGAAACTGTAGCTCTCAGTGGATAAAATGCACTATGAGCCTTGGCCGGTCGGACAAAAGGTCGACATCTCGGTTATTATTTAACCGATTTTAATAATTTTAGTTTCGTTGGATTTCTCATTAAATTTACTAAAAAAAGTTATTCGTATATTTTTTTTTATTAAATGGCTGGTTTTCGAGTAATTTAAGATAGAAAGTTTTAAATGGCGGCCATTTTGAAACGGTTAATTGAGTATAAATTTAAACAAAAATAGTTCTTAATAAGATTAACATTTGTGCAAAATCTCAATGCTGTGTCTCAAACCGTTTAGGAGCTATGAAATATTTTGTGTAAAACACATACAGACAGACAGACGGAAAACTAAGCAACATAGACCCATGTTTATATAGTGAAATGTGTTTGTCTTGACCCAAGGAATAATGCTATATATGTTTGTTCATATGGTTGCGGGACACCCTGTATGCCTATTTTGTAGTATTGACAAATTTGAATGCTTGATAACTACTTTCATTTAAACAAAAGACATTAGGAGGTTTTTAGATACTCAACATTCTTGAGTAGCTTCAACTAGTGACTTTTTCAATAAAATATTTTTTCATAATTTCGAATTATACTATTTTTATTGGACTTTATTTTGCCTATTACTTCTTATTGTTCAGCCCTACAACAACCCAAACAAATGAACATATTTGTTTTAAATACATCTTTTGAATCTCTAAATTCTAGGTTGAAAAAATAACCAATAATATGTACCAATCCGTTTTACATTGATTATTACAGTAGTAGCCAAGTCCTAAGCTCGGGACCATGTTACTTTTCATTTTGAGGTCCCTAGAAGACAAAAAACACAATTCGTTCATGTTTAAATATTTGTGTCAGTGGTCTGATAACTTTTAAAAGCAACATCTTATTTTGATAACATTTATCATTGATAGGTCCAGGTATAGTCATGAGTTCATGAGCCAGCATAATCGCGGTATGGGAATAAGGTTTTATGGGGTTTCCAAAGGGTAAAAAATGGAGTTTTGGCTTGTTTGGACCCCAACTTTAAAAATTGAACAATTTTTACTGGATTTAAACGCTTGACAAAACACACAATTTGGTAGTTTGAATTTTAACTTGGATTAGCGTATATCATGGAGGAAATCGAAATATAGACCTCCCATGTTATGCTTATGAGGAATCAATAAAATCCTTTACTTCGCTTATTTGTTGACATAATTATATTGTATTTTGTATGTACATGCACTGGAGAGGGTTTGACCTATATTTGGTTACAACACTCATATCGCGGAAAAACTACATAATCACCGCTATCATTAGTTAATTGTAAAATACAAACACAAAGACAAGTGTAATTTTTAAAATATTCATCAGCATATAGTCAGGGATTCTTCCATTGGTAGAAAGAGTTTTAACTAAACATCCTCGCCAGTTCAATTACTACGGTTGCAAAAGCTTAAATCTTCTGATGAGTTAAGCGCTGGATACATTCATTGTAATCCTCGCCAAACCTTTTATTTGTATTCTGAAACATAGTGAACTTTTTTTAATTAGCAAATTTCCTTATGGAATAATTTTTTTGCCGTCGTCTTCATAGGAGCTAAAATTTTCGGTTGAGAGCAACCTCTTCGATTACATAATTTTATAAATAAATTGTAGCTTTTTCGTGTACTCTCTGGGTACGTAGTGGTTTTTATCCCAAACCATTCAAAACTGGATAAATCACAAGTTACTCGAACGAAATCTCCGATTTTAATGAAAATTGGTACAGAAATGAAGGGCAGCATTCATCAGATTAAGTTCGAAAACCAGCGTGATCGGACTATGTGAACGGGGTTATGGTATTTAAAAAGGGTAAAAAATAGATTTTGGGTGTTTTGGACCTCAATTTTTTAAAATAGATAATTTTAACTCAAACCGTTCAAAATATCATTAAGAAATGAACCATTTAGTATTTTGAATTTTTAAATTGGTTTAACAGATTATGGAGGAAATTTAAAAATATGTTTTCCATTTTCTTCTTATGGGGAATCAACAAATCCCTTTATTTCATTAATTTATTAACATAAATTGATAAAATTTGGTATGTACATAACTAGGTAGAGTATGACTTATACTTGCTTACAACACTCATATGGCGGCAAAACTACAGACTCCCATGAGGTTAATTTTGAAAATAAAGAATTATAGAATTTTATACAATTTAGCATGTGCCTGATGGGAATATATTACTGTCAATTTTCTTACAACACCCATGGCAGCAATTCTTCATCCTCATTCCCATGGTGAATTTGGGAAAAATAAAAATACCAAAATTCACCCTAAAATGATGCTATCTTTATGGTTGTAAAATTTACAAAAATATTTGTTTATAACAAGTACTGCACACTCAAAAAATACTGATGTATTACCGTGATTTGGTGGTAAATTAAGACAGCCATGCGTTTTCTGTTAATCCGTCCGAGTACCAAACAAAGAAGCTTTGATATTTGGAGGGGTCAAGACTTGAGAAGCGTTTACACAGGAGGCGAGAGGAGGCGTTATCCGCTGTTGAACCAAGTACTACTGTACAGGAATCCCATTATCCGGGGGAGTGGGGTTAACCGGAGTCGCTTTCCGGGGGAGGTGGAGATAATTAGAGACGGCTATATTGGCGGCGATATCGATTAGGATTACACGGCCCTGATGAGTTGCCCCTAGTGCCTCGTAGTCAGTGTGGGAATATCGGAGAAACGGAATGCGACTGTTGTATTTTATTGCTCACTCCGAGCAATTATGGCATTATTTGAGGAGATAAAATATATCTTAAGCGTCCACTATAACTCTTTTTCATATTTAATAATAGGTCTGTTATTAATATTTAATTTATACAAATAGGCTTGATATTGTTTGAAAAATTGTCTTTTTATGACTCGCCTTGTCTTAAAAAATGACTTTTTATAAAAAGTACACCTAGTTAGCATAAGAATATTATAATAAATGAAAAAGGTAATATTTAATTAATAAAAATTTTAAACTACGAAAACAACTTTGAATACTAGTTGACAAAAGGAAAATAGAAAGGAAGCTTCTATTTTAATTATAATATATAAAATTAGGGCAATCCGTCCAAGGCGAAACATTTGCGGCTTAAGAATTTTATCAAATAGGCATTTAATTAATTATTTTATTCACAAATATATAAATTCTACCAATAGTACTTTTCTTAACATGTTTCATTAGAATCCATAGATATAATTAAACAGGGCGTTTAAAATGATTTTGTAATCAACATTAGAATTGCTTTTCAGGTAAAAAGTTGTCTTCAGGAAGAACAGAAACAAATCTTTTGATCCTCTTCCTACTCACAGTTAGTACAAACATAACCGTGGGTAAATATGGATTGATATATAGACGACATTTATATAAATATTGCAGCAAGAAACGATTCCTGCAAACCAACTATACCTATATATATTGTAAATCAGGCTTCTTCGGAGAGAGGTTGACTTTCCAACATCGTTTTCGTCAGGTATTAGAATCAATCGAAATAAATCGTTTTGGCCATCACTTCCGGGTTGGCCATAAATGTGACTGCACTAGTAATTGAAATTGAGATCAACAACATAGTACTTTTAAACAGAACAATTTCCGTTTATCAACTACTGTATGTGCCAAATTAAAAGATAACATATCCAAGCAAATCTAGAAACCTGATACATTTATGTCAAATATCTTACATTTGTAAAGTCGTTTAAAATTTCACCTAGTGTGCAATCTTTTGCCAACAAAACAATTCTTCAAAATGATTTATTGTGAGGTCGGAGTATGAAACGTCAACTATAAATATTACCTGAAACGACCCTGTTATGGCTCTCACAGTTGCGTTGACTTAAAAAGTAAAATAATAATTCAGCAAAAACCACTAAGCTCACTTAGTGTATCCTAGTAGCTGATTGTGTACAAGCTTCATAGGTGTATTGTATTCTTTTTCATTTTGATTATAGTAAATTAGCGGTTTCAAATTATATTTAAACGTTAAATAAATATAATAGAATCCATAAAAGTTATGTAAAATAAAAAATCTTCCCCGCTGTTTACTATTTCATTCTTTGAAACACCTGACGTATTGTGTAACATATAAGAAGCCACAAATATCAGATATAATTGAGTTCAGGTAAATAATACATAGCCATTCAAAATAGAGTATATCAGTGTTATTTTTCATGAATCTACAGTTATTACACAGTTTTATACAGTTTTCATAAAAAAATAAAAAATAATCTTTTCAAAACACAATAATAAAATCTCGATATGAGGTGCAGAAGCATAACACTCCATTAAGATTCAGTATAAAAGATAATTTGGTTCAATTGGTTTAGACCACCTACTAAACTACTCTAGATTATCGACTTAAATAAATGTTCTATTTACTTGAATAAATGTATGATGGATATGGCGTGATTTTTGTAATCAGCCTTTCCAAAATAAACAGAGATTAGCTATACAAAACCGTTTAAGTTTTATTGTTTTGTTTATCATGTGTTGTTAGGGCTTTCAATTTCATGGGATTGCATGCGAAAAAATCATTTATGAAACTTAAATTTGTAAATAACACCCACAACTAGTGTGTGTAAAATGATTTTATCATTACTTTAAAGAATAATTCTGGTTTAATGACAATAAAAAACGTCATTTCAAGGCTATGTGTAAATTATCTGTTACATTGGATCTCGGTATATTCAAAGTGGATCCCCTGCCTCAATGAAATTTTGACAAGTTACCGCTAGATTAATGTAATGAGACGCAATTGTATACCACGATACTCTAGGTTTTCGGCATTATTCTGTACTAATAGAGATTTATTTTATGCATACATTGCTCTATAGTTGGGAGATGACTTGTTGGCTAGTGAAGGGGAAGTTACCCACACCACTATCAGCTGTTAAATAGCATTGAAATAAAAAGAGACGTTAAAAATTAACCAATAGAAGAGCTAGAAAACTCTTCTATAGAGGTGGGAGTAACCTCCCCTTATTCCCTTTTTCCTTACCTGGCCAACAAGTCATCTCCCAACAATACGCTTACATTTAAGATTACCCCTTCCTACTCCCTATGGACCGCTCCCATAGTGTAACCAGTGTTAAATTAAACTTTTACAAAGTTTTATTACGTGGGCTAAATTGGTTAAAAATTCAAACCATTCCATAACCTTTTTATCATACTGTATTTAAGAGTATAGTAATATATATCAGGCTGTAACTCAAATACAGCTCTAGAAAAATTTGAAACTAATTGTACGATGATATTTCGATTGTCTTTTAATTGAATTGATTACAAATGGGGTGGACAAAATGTTTTGAACCTGCTTCCGTACTGCTTCATGATTGAAAGTAGAAAGATAAATAAAATACTTTTTAGTTTATAAGCTAATTGAGTTAGTTCCTTGAAAGTGCCACACCATCAACTCTGTCCATTTTGTTTAGGCCTACATCATCGATAAAATATAGTCTTCAAAAATAGATATTGCCAAAAATCCATCACGCATAGATCTAAAATCGATGCCCCAGACTGTTTATATTATCAGTTAGTATCAGCAGCAACTTATAACCAATTACAACTTTACTTTGACAGTTAACTATTCTATCATGGCTAAAATATCTCAACAAAAATATTTAATGCATATATTCTTTACGACTTACAAGTATAGTAACGTATTATTTAAGTCTTACCTATTTGTTGAGTAGTAGTATGATTTGGTTACAGTTGGCTCAGTCAAATTTTGACTGGTACTTCCGGTGTGGAGCTTGCCTTTTGGAGAGAGGGGCAGGCCCCGAGTGGGTTGGGAGCTTGCTTCTTGAGTTAAGTGGCAGTCTCTGCGGAGGCGGGTCCGGAATGGGATTAGCATAAAGTTGAGGGTCGTGGGAAGTGTGCCAAGGTTAGATGGCTTGAGTTTAAAAAAAAAGCCAGTAACGTGACTGGATGTGTTTGCGATTTTTGGATAGGCATTTGTGTGGTGGAGTTGTAACTTTTTAATGTCTGTGATAATTTTCATGTTTAGAAATGAAATATTGGGTTCTGATGGTTTTATAAATACAAAAAGTCATGACGATGAGAAGGTATGTACAGAAACCCCACAATATGTTTTTTAAAGTTTCAACAGACGAAATAGTTCAAGTCGAGTTTTATTTTCTAATTTCTCTTGCAACTTCCAGTTTGAGTTTTTCTTCGTCTCTCTTAGTTTTGACGTTAACTTCTTACATCATGTTAAAGTGAAGTAATAATTTATGTTAAAGAAGCGGTGTTGATAGTTTATAAGCTGGGGATGGAATCGAAAAGTGAATGAATAGTGTAGGGGTTATAAGTGTGGAAAGGGGTGGGGGAGAAGTTCAGAGAGAAGTTGAATCATCATTAGTTTCGTGTGTTGTCTTTTGTTCGGTTGTTGTAGTTCGGGAAGGAGTTATGTTAAGCAATCTATTTCCTGTTTCATCCTCAATTTTATCACACAGAAGACAATCGTATGCAATGTCCAAATGTATAGTTACAGAGTTGAAATTTTCTATAGTGTCTGATGAAGTTTCAAATATATCTTTTAATTCTTCTTTAGTTTGAATTTTAAAAGTGGTTCGCATATTCCTTACCGAGTTGTTCATTGTACGAGGGTTGGCGAACAAATAGAGAGCCTCAAGCCGAGGGGGTTTATATAGCGGCGACCTATGGTGGAGCGGAAGGAGGGCCTTTCAGTTATAATTCTAGCCTCTTTTGAACTAACAAGTAAGTTTGTATTTTAGCCAATTTTCCCCCTTTTCACAAAGTGTTTAGCCCGAAAACACTAACTTTTACACTCATTTCAACTAACGTATACTGTGTATTTCTAACATTTATAACTAAATATTTATATTTAGTTAAATTAGTTATATTTAGTTAATTAAATGTTATTTCTAACATTTATATCTATCGTTATGACTTAAAAACTTAAACTTTTACAAATACAACACATACTGTATTACAAAAACATTCTAAACCTCGCATCCCAAGGTCACATTATTTTTTAACCAAACTTAAGATACGCTTTAGTTTTCATTACTTGTATTTTTCTCAGCATAACCTCCCTAACAATGTTTCTACTGATATTATTTTGCACAACATTCTACAGGAAATGGTGCGATACCATAATTTTCATCTTGGTGAACCTATTACGGATTTTTAACACATTTTCTTCTTTTACTTACTACGACCACTATATGACATTACTCCGCAGAATATCTATTTCATTTGTCTGTTTCAACTTTAACATTTAACATCACAAACTGTTTTTTTGTCTAACTATGAATCCTAAACAACAAATTACTCTTCTACAGTCTCATGAAAAGAACTACTACTACTCACCCAGATAATAATTCTAATTCTTCACCTGAAATCACAAGTATTAACCTAACTGTGAAAGTTCAAGAAATATCTTCTACAACTTTAAATTATGTTCAAGCTATTTTCAACTCCATAGTTGGTTTCAATTGAATTTCTCCTACAACTACAACAAAGTACAAACTAACATGTGCAAAATAAAGAATTATCATCTACAGATTCAAATATTATTTATTGAATATAATAACTCTCAACTTTCAAAACTTTTTCAACTTCTTCATTCAAATATTTAAATATTATTTATTTGAATAATATTTCACATCTCCACTCAACTTCTATGTTAAATCTTCTCCCACAAGATACGACATTCGCTGATGCCGTCTCGTGACAAAATGAGCTGCAGGGCTCACAATTTTTTAAAATTCCATTCGGATGGCCTTGGGATATCCCATTATTTTCCCCACCTTATGCCACAGGCACCGCTGGCGTTATAACTGCCCCTCATATCGCAAGTCTCCCCACCGGAAGCGCGTCCGCTTTTCAAGATGGGCCAGGGGTGTTGAATTAGGCAATGAAGAAGAAGTACTGAAAACTTCGGTGGAATAAAAACTTAATTTTTATTTCAAAGAGGTTAGAATTTTAACTGAAACTCCCCCCCTCACCTCCACTGAAGGACGCCGCTATATAAGACCCCTCGACTTGACGCTCTCCATTTGTTCGCCAGCTCTCGTCGATTAACACCACCTTAGAAAATATTGACACAACTTTTGTAATTCAAGCAAAATTACAGTTACAAGATGCATTTGAAACTTTGGAAAATATTGTTGAAAAATATAACGCTGTCACTACGGATTTAATCATGCTTCTGTTTGCCCTATGTGTATTACAATTAAATATGAAGCAGAAGATGAAGATGGTTTACTCAACTTCACTCAGGATACATCAGAAGTTACAACAACAGTATACACTATTGATTAAATAAAATCTCTTGCCTTACCCCCAACCCTTTTTCGAGGTTGTGGCATATAACCCCGATACTGTACATTACCTTTTTATTCTATCACCATCCTTTGAATTTACAACACTTCTTTCCCCTAAATTATTCTCTTTCTATTTTTACTTTTAACTTCTCGTCATCACCACTCACCTAAAACACAATTCTTCTTCTTCTCCCTTAAGCAACAAATTACAATATTAACCAATCCATACAGATTGTTGAAATTACTTCTACATCTTATAAAATAATCTTGAAGCCATTTTTCAACTTCTTTATTCAACTTATACTTTTGTGTAGATTATTTCCTAGATAATACAACCTTCCCCGTCTCTTCCCCGTCGCCTTCCCGCACCTAAATGAACCCTCAGAAAGTTTTCTCCCCCCACACTCACCCCCAACTCTATGCTAATCCCATCCCAGACCGACCTCCGCAGGACCTGCCCCTCAACTCAAAAGGCAAGCTCTACACCGGAAGTACCTGTCAGAATTTGATTGAGCCAACTGGAACCAAATCATACTACTTTAAGTTATGGACAATGTGTATTTTACCAAAAACAACGCATTATAATGTTTTGGGGAGCAACTGAATCCAACAAAAAACTGACCAAATTTATCAGTATATTTGTAAAGCAAAATGTTACATTCAAAATGTTGACGATAGTTGTGTCGCAGCTTGTCTTTATCAACGTAAATTGATATTTTTAACGATATTCAAGACAAATTTTTTACATCAGCTGTTCAATTTAAACTCACATATTGAAACAATCTGTAAATTATATTGACTAACAATTGAATAATCATTCAGCATCGGGGTGATGAAATACTATAAAAGCAAATAAGAAACGCTAAGAAGCTTTTCTTCCTCGAGGCGCAATTCATATTGTTTATCCAGGACAACAGGCTTTACTGCCACGTTCCATAACTTGACTACCCAGTCGTAGCGTTTAACATACTGTCCTCAACATTATACACACACATCTCCCACACACTCCTAACTCGGTTTCTTCATTCTGAAAAAGATAAGTGATTGAAATCACGTGATTTTAATTAGACTTTAATACTTATTAAATGAGTTACTTTGAATATATCTTTGAATTGAAACTATGCTATGCAAAAATTATACATAATTAATGGTCGAAATCTTCTAATATCTGGCATAATGGTTAGTAAAAATTTTAAGAAATTATATAGTTTTTAATTAATTGTAACGAAATAGACGGGTCGAGAATCATATTTACTATTAAATGCCAGTACTAAAAATACATAAGTTTTAAAATATATAAGTTAAAAATAGATAAGTTTTATCTTGTGATTTAAAGACGGATGGAGATGAAAACTGCCAAAGTTAATCAATATCTTACTTATATTTAACTGCAAATGATTCGGTGGAAGGTAAAAAGTAACATAGGCTATTATCAATTGAACTGTTAAATCTCTTACAGTTTAAAATTACAGATCTTATTCATAAAAATGTATAGTGTACAGGCTACATTACATTACCACTTTATTTATTTATTTTTCTACGGTAACACCATTTTAAAATATTCTTATAACAGAGCTAAACTAGAGCAGTGATAAAATACAGGAAGCAACAACAGGCAACTAACAGAAAGGCAAGCTTTGTGTTGACTAAGTAATCAAAATACAATTATTCAAAGTGAATAAGAAAAGTGGCCTATGACAATGCTACAGTAGAGTATTGCTACTACAGTAGAGACTTAGTTTTGTCAAGTAGCGAGACAAAGTTTCGATATTATGATGGCAAGTTTATCTTCCTTTTTTTGTCCTTGAAAGTATCTTTATTAACTAATTAAATAGTTAACTTACACGTGAAATAGTATTAAAAAACTGCCAGAAGATTACTATATAATGAAACAAAATAGTCATTACTGGATGAAACAAAAGAAGAAAAACGAGTTTTATTTCAAATAAGTTCTAAGATATTTTGATATTGTTGGGAAAGAATTGCGTTTTGGCTGTTTTACAATTGTTTCTAGAAACATCAAATAGTACAAAATCTAGTAAACAGTATAAAAAATATGTAGCTAGCTCATTCAAAAAAATTGAAAGAGTATAACAATTTCAAGATTTGTAGGTATGTATTGTTTATTTTCTAAAAATATTCACAAAATCAAAGTATTTTATTTGCCCTTGTTTGTTCAGCGGGATTACCTTTGACGTAAGGGCGCCTGGAGCCGTCACCAGCAGAAAACGTTCGTGTCGGACCCGACACAGGGCAGGCTTCTTTTATTTTACAGTATAATAACTGCTTATTAAATTAAACGATGTTACCGGTTCGTGATTAGTATGAATTTATTAATTTTGAGTATCAAAAATCTTAGCTTTAAAGTTTAGCCATGATATCAATTTATCATTGTACTTTCATATATTTTATTCATTAATTTTTAATGATACCAAGCCACATTTCTTCATAGATATATTTTTGTTGGAATGCAAATGTGAACGTAATAACTCTCTAGGCCAAGAGCTTTGACAAATCCTTTGATCGAAAATTTTCTATAACCTTCCCTAGGTTTAACCCGTCAGTGGTTTACTTGTAGGCTACTTTTTTACTAAACCTTCTTATGTAAATTAACTAGAAGCATATAATGTGCAATATAAAATTAGGACAATAAAAATATCAGTAACCTGATTAGTTTAGATTATAATTTCGATAAAAAATGCTACGAGAAGAAACAAAACGACGAAACATTAATAAGTCAAAACTAGATATCATAGCTTCATTTTCAGAAAAAGTACTCATAACCACCTTTTTGTAACAAATAATGTTTAAATATAAGAGCGGCGAGCTAAAAAAAAAAAACAATTTTCACAAGTAGAATGAACTCTGAGGCCAGTGGGTAATAAAATTTACCTTTATCTGAAACATTATTGTAAATGCTAAAATTATCATAGCCGAGCATAATGCAGCTCATCTTGAGTTATATACATAGACCCGTACCCTAACCCCTCTTTCCAACTCTTTTGTTGATTTCATGAATCCGCATCGGGTCAAGCATCAGAGTTTGTAAAATAGTCTCCCATTGTAAGTTATAGAAAAACTCTCATTAATTAAAGCTATGAATAAATTATACCTTCCAAAATACTAGTAATAAGTATTTATTAAGTATCAAATTACACATTATTACTTTCTCCCCCTATACCATAGTATATGGAGAAAGTATTGTTTTCGTAAAACACTTCGCATTAGTTTGATGATGTATATATCCATTTTGGAGCCCCCTTTCCCCCTATAAATGTATATATTGAGAAAGTATTGGTTTCGTCAAAATTTTAAAATTTGAGTTGTTGGTAAATTTATCCGTTTTGGTGCCCTCTGAGTCCAAAAAATGTGGTTTTCGCGTGATGTCTGTGTGTGTGTGTGTGTCAGGATGTAAACAGAGCTAGAGGATGCCCTAATGGTCCGATTTCGGTGAAATTTGGTATGTAGGTCCAAACGCACGATAATTCCAGGCGTTTTTTTCATTTTTTAGAATTTTTTATTTTTAAGGGTATTTTACCCCCAAAAACCCTCAAAAATCGTGAAAAATCCAAATTTCTCAAAAACGGCTCTAACGATTTTGATTAAAATTTTGTGGTTTATTAAGCTTAAAATGGTGAATAAAATGTCATCACCCGCATCTCCGAGAAAATGTTCGTTCAAAAGTTATGGCGTAATAAGTTTTTCAAAAATCAATTTTTTTGGATTTTCAAAATATCTGTTATTTTTAAATAAATTTTACTTATCACCATTAAATCAAGCTCAAAAAACTAAATAATCCAGTATTTAAAATTATTGCTCTATGTCAAGTGGTTGCGGAGAAACTTCAATTTTTCGTTTACCGGTAAACGCAGTACGTTTTTAAAAGTCACAGACGCGCGTAGGGTCAAACTCGCGCTGCTCAGCTGGTAGCTATCCGACTGAGTCATCAAGACATTTATGTTTGAAGCTTTTAACAGCTTTTTTATATTGTTGGGAGAAAGTATGTGTCAGTTAACTGATACCGTTTATTTTATTTATCCTACAAGGTAGTGCAAAAGTGTTATATCTTTCATTTCTTATAATGGATATGTAGTTAGTAGTGTAAAATTGCGGCCGCTGGCCCAGTTCAAGGTCACCTGAGGGATGACGTCATCGAGGTCAATGACCTCACCGATGACGTCATCGATGACGTCATCGATGACGCAATCGATGACGTCATCACTAATGACGTCATTTCGATGACGTCACACCCATGACGTCACAGAAACGACGTGCTGATGACGTCATCACCCCTCACGTCATCAAAATGACGTCACCGACGCCACTAAGGTCAAGGTCATGCCGAAACTCAAAATTTTTTGGCACTTTTGCCGTTTCTCGCACTACGCTCCGAGTTTCAGTCAGAGTCCTCGTGACCTTGACCACTTGGAGCGAATTTTCGACGAGAAACGGCAAAAGTGCCAAGTTAAACTCGAGTTTCTGACATGACTCTGCCTAAATGGGCAATCGGTTATCCCTCAGGTGACCTTGAACCAGTACAACGCCCGCAATTTCATATTACTGTGACCTTGAAAACTTAACAACGGAGCGCCGACACCGATGCGCACCCCACGACAGCCACCGAGTGACTGACTGTCAGGCTCTGTGTACTCTAGGTATATGGGCTTGAGAGACTAAGACTCTAAACTGTCAGGAATGGGAGTAACTAACTGAACTTTGCAAGGAAAAGTCATTTCATCCAATATTCTAAACAAATCTTCATCAGTAAAACTTACATTAGTCTGTTTGGTATAAAACTTAGGGTGTCCGCGCAACAGTTTGCGCCACTTAGCTAAAGTCGAAACCCTTTTAACTTTGACTGGTGGACAGTGAGCAACTAATAAAGTCTTAACACGGCTAAGTTTCTTACCTAAAGCGTCCCGCGACATGGCTTCCCCTCACAAAAGTCCGCGCAATACTGAGAGACTGCTTGTAGCGCATGAGTGAAGGGAAAAGAGGTGGGGGAAACAGCAGGAGTGGGGGAAGGTCACAGTGGTGGGGGAAGGTGAGGTTGTACGCTGGAGTATCGCATCACTTCACCATGAGCTGTCCTACAGTCAACACACTGTTCTCTTGGCCCGAGTTGGCACTAGAAGAAACATTCCTGTACAGCTTAGGCTGTGAGGGGCGAGGAAGTAAAGTCAAAGTGGAAGTTTTGTTTAACTTCAAGATAAAGAGTCTTCTAAATAAACTAATTGTATCCCTGCAATCCCCAATAACTTTAGAGAAATACTACTTTATAAAGCGACACCTCACTCTTTGGCAAAACGAATTGGAAATGGAAAAGATCACAGTAGAACTAATCTAACTTAAAATCTGGACTGGACACTCATGGTAATACTACGTGGCGTGAAAACGCCACCCCAAACATTACAAGTTAGGTTAGTGAGGACCTCTGGTACGATAATTCGACGCCGGAGTTAAAGTGCGATGACCTTGAGTCAAAACACTGAAATACTACAAGTCGATATCGTCCCAGAGCACCTCTAGTACGATAATTCGACGCCGCAGTTAAAGTGTGATGACCTTGAGTCAAAACACAGAAATACTACAAGTCGATATCGTCCCAGAGTTAAAGTGCAGTGACCTTGGGGAAAATCAGAGAAAAAAATCCAAACCAAGTTTGTCCAGAGTCCAAATGTAATGACCTTGAGGCAAAAATCTGTAAAACACTTACAGGAACAGAGTAGAAAAGTAGCGATGCTTACCGCATGCAAGCCTGAGACATACTGGTTGAGCGCCGTCGCGTAGCTTAGGGACTCGAATATGGTGGGGGTATTGCCAACACTTAGAGTAGAAGTGTAGTGGGTGACCTTGAACCAGACTTAGAGTAGAAGTGTAGTCGGTGACCTTGAACCACCCCTGAGGGGTGGACCTCCCCCCCCCCGTCTCCATTTTTTGGGTGACCCCCCCCGTCTCCATTTTTTGGGTGACCCCCTCCCCCCCCCCGGGGGTGGACCCCCCCCCGGGGGTGGACCCCCCCCCCATGGGGGTGGACCTCCACCCCCGGGGTGGACCTCCGCCCCATGCCGCCCCTTCGGGGGAGACCGGTGGGGATATAAGGCGGCCCGGCCACAGCCGGCTCGCAGTCCGCTCCCGAGCGTTGAACGTGAACGATCGGGACGGACCGCCATAGGCCTCACTAAACACTGAAAGGCGCCTTCACTGTTTAGCGAAGTCTACTCTAACTTTAAGACTTGTATTATTTTTAAGACATTGCGCTTGCGTTTGGGTATTAGGAATTGTTTTATATGTGAGTGTTTTACTTGTACCCTATGTCTCCTATGTGTCTTGTTTGTGTTTTATCCTGTGTGTCTTGTTTTGTCTTTTATGTCATATGTGTTTAATGTGTATATGCTTGTTCCAGCACTTACCATGTTGAGCTCAACCTATTTTGTAAGTGTGTGTTATATCTATCTAAAGTGTATACGCTTGTTTTAGCACTCCCCCTAGAGCCTTTTTCACAGCTCAAAGTAAATTGTAATGATAGGGACGGGAGTAGGCCCCCGTGTAAAATCATTTTTTACCAACGTTAGCATGGGTCCTCTCAGGCATGCAATATTGCGGCTGGGTTGGGAACCGGTCCGTTTGTACGCTGGCATGCAGACCACAGCTGTGGCCAATTTGCGGCGGCCTCTGCACTCGGACCGAGGGCGTAAGCCACTAGGGCTGTCCTCAACCTCTCTCAAAATTACGTAAATGAAACTTTGTTAGCTATTTGTGTTTTTTGTCCCCAAGGCCCCCGAACATTCGTTGTTCGCCATGGATGTACGGGGGCCGAAATTTTTTAATGTTTGTATGGCCTTGACCTAGTAACGACTTATACAAATTTAATGCATTGCTAAACTTAAATATTAAAGATAGGGAACGGGAGTAGGCCCCCGTGTAAAATCATTTTATACCAATGTTAGCATGGGTCCTCTCAGGCAGGCAATATTGCGGCTGGGTTGGGAACCGGTCCGTTTGTACGCTGGCATGCAGACCACAGCTGTGGCCAATTTGCGGCGGCCTCTGCACTCGGACCGAGGACGTAAGCCACTAGGGTTGTCCTCAACCTCTCTCAAAATTATGTAAATGAACTTTGTTAGCTTTTGAAAAAGTTATTTGTTAGCAATGCAGTAAATGTGTAAAAGTCTTGCGTGGTGAAGGACAGACAACATTGGAATGTTTGCTGTTGTCCATAGTTGAGTCTCTTTGGAGGCTACAGCGTTGGCAACCTAAATGCCCCAGGTGGGGCTTTATTTTTTTAAAATTTTTCCGTGACCTTGACCTAAATACAGTAGTTTTCTAAATCCTTAATGGTTAGGTATTACTAACATACAAGTCTGCTGTTTTCCATAGTTGGGTCTCTTTGGAGGCTACAGCGATGGCAACCTAAATGCCCCAGGTGGGGCTTTATTTTTTAAAGTTATTTTGTGACCTTGACCTAATTATAGGAAAGACTGCTCCAGCATTCCCCCCCCCCCCAACCTCCACCCCACACCTCCACCCCACACCTCCACCCCACACCTCCACCCCACACCTCCACCCCACACCTCCACCCCACACCTCCACCCCACAACTCCCCCCCCACCCCCGCCCCTACCCCTACCCCTACCCCTACCCCTACCTCTATACCCTAGGGTGGGGCTCACCCATGGTCGGTGGGGATATAAGGCGGCCGGGTTGCATGCACCTCTCATTGGACCACCAACACTCGTGTTGACCGGTGCTCCTGCTCTTTGCATCTTTATATTGCATCTTTATATTACATATTTTCACTTCACTTCTTCACTTTTAAAATGGGTTTGAAGGATTTGAAATTGAAGAATTACCCTCCAGCTTCTGCTTCTTCTGCTAACCCTACTTCGGCTGTCCAGTCTACTCCGCCTTCTTCGTCTGGGACCACTACGATGCAGTACTCGGTCCTGCGGCAAGCGCTGGCTGTAATCACGACTGTGACCAGCCTTCTGCCATCGATGCCAGCGCTAACCAATACAACTGCCGCTGGGACCAGCCGAGGATTGATTTGTTCTCCAGCTGTCTCCCTTTCCTCGGACTCTAACTCGGATGCTGCCGTTTTCCAGACGGAGGAGGACGACAAGAAGAAGAAGAAGACTTCAAAGCCGAAGTACACCCCATACTCCCGTTCACAAAAAATCCTTTCATACACCAAATCCCAATGTCCTCTACCTCTATCCCCTATCCCACCAACACCTGTTAAACCACCCCGTCGATCTATCTTTTCTCCTGACGCTCCCTATCCTACTATTGATATGACATCCAAATTTACCTTACCAACCATCGACCTAACACGTTCTCCTACCCCACCCAAAATTGTTTGCTCCCTTCCTCTTCACCGCGTAAAGCGTTCTACCCCTATTCCTTCTAGCCAGCCTAAACCGGACAAGCTCCAAAACACTCCAGTAAAGCGTCCAACACAAAAACGTAAGCGTGTTAAAGTCCCTGCTGGCAAGGGTAATAAATGCGATTACGTGTGGATGTCAAAAGACTTTGGGGTTCTTTGCTGTCAGAAGTTTGCTGTTTTAGATAAAGATCGTTGCCAAACGCACTTGAACAAAAATATCAATCTTCCGAGAGTAAAACCCTACAGTCTTAATAACATTAGGCCTAAAACATCCCAACCCAGACATCCCCATAGTCCGCAACCGCTTGATATTAGAAGACTTAAAGTGGATGAAAAATATTATTTTATTGCTCAAACTTATGGAGCTTTTGATGCCGATGTAGAAATCATTGTAAAAGGTGATGGCCGCCTTCATACAATGAAAGTACCCATTCGGATGGTACAAAGACAATTTTTCATCCACAAAAAGGCTATCTAATACGAAGGGAAGGATGCCAATCTGTGTGGGAAATGGATTAGGATGTAGGCCCACCAAAAAATTCTAAAGTGTTAGGTTGTGTTGGACAATATTTAAACAAAATTTCTTTTTCCAAATTATTTTTCCAAATTTAGTCCTAACCCTCTTATAGAGGGGTATTATACAAGTCAACTAATAAAAAAAAAAAATAGTTGACTTGTATAATACTTTAACCTGGCGGTGATGTAAAGTCACTGGGACAATCTCAAACCGTGTCCTTGAGGGTAAAGACTAAGTGTTAATCTTTAACAAAAACCTCCAAACACTTGTGGTAAGCCACAAGTGTTTGGAGGTAAAAATTTTTCAAATTTTGAATGGCCTTGACCTATATTAACTATTCTGAAAAGTAAAGAGCTAACCTTGCAACCAAGGTTGTGTATCATGTGATACCCCCACTCTAACGTTTTGCTTAGCTTGTATGAGCTGTTCATTTTGCTTCAGTCTATTTCTGCGCTTGATACTAAACATGGCACCGTTCTCCTACAAAGGTGGTAAATACAACTTAGATGAACACACTGCATGGGAACTTTTAAGCGGTTTGAGAAGGGATGTTGAGTTTTGGATAAGACTTGATAGGGCTATGTTTACTTTATGTGTTATAAACAGACAAACCTTAAACATTACACACTACACTAAAATTGAATACAAAAATATAGACGAACTGTTCTCCTGGGTGTTTGAAGTAAGCAAGTTTATTGAAGAGAATAAGATTGAGGCCAAACTTATAATAACCAGGTTTGATACCAGGGAAGGTTGACCTTGAGCAACCCCCACCACAAAAATGGGTATATATAGGAGTGGTAATCCACTGTCCTCTCATTCTGCTTTACACTGTTAAGCCGAACGCTTCGCACCATGTCTGGCAACGCTTCAGGTTCTGCCTCTAACTCCGGCTCAGGTGTTGGGCCGATCCGATCGGGGCCTTCGTCAAGAAGTCGTGTCCGGTTCTCCGGCTTTGGCCCTGTCAGGAAGGAGTTGCGGAGCAGTGGAGCCTCTCAACCTACCACATCAGACGCATCTACCCAGACATCACCAAACCTAATCGAAAGGTACAACGAAATTATAGAGCAAAAGGACAGGGTGTTAGAGAGTGTGATCCGTGAGGCAAATTCAATCCTGAGGAAATACGACAGACTAATCATGAAGTGTCAAGATCTTTTAGTGGACAGTGATGCTAGTGAGGATGAGAGTGGATAGGTGTGTGGGTAAAGACTCGGACTGGGACTTGTGTGTTTGTATGAATGTGTGTGTGAATGCGGAATACAGAGCGGGGGATAGATCACTCTGTGGCAATGGACTAACATGCCACTTAGTGATCTATCCCCCGTTCTGGTAATGTTCCTGGATGACCTTGACCCACTTTACCAAGGTTAGCTAGTACCCCCACCACTGATAAGGGCATATATACGGGTATTGATGTGCTGTTTGGTTATTCTGCTTTGTACCGCTTAGCTGAATACCACATCTTAAGATGGCTTCAAACCCCAAGCATTCTCAGGCTTCCTCGTCTTCAAGAAGGCGTGCTGCCAACGTCCTGCCTGCTACTCGTGGACCTGCTCGACCATTCCACAGCATAACTGTTGCTCGGGCAAACGCCTGCAAAGCTCCGATGCTACGGACCTTGCTGGAGGTAAGCCAAGACGGGCAAGGCTTGCTCAGTTCTGGTCAACGGCAGGAGCAAGAAAGGCGTATGGCATACTTCAGGCTGCAGGGTGTAGTTCCCAGCTTGAAGTTAGGCGATCCCAGAGTAGCAAGCATCAACGAGGCAGCGGACTACATATCACACCTTCACAGTGTTTTAGAAGTAAAGGACCAACAAATTGAAAACTTAAAAGAACAATTGAAACAATTTAACTTTAATCCGGTGGAGTTTGTGGAAGCAGTGATGAGTGATAGTGATGATGAAGGAACTGAATATATATTGGGTATGTAATGAAAGACTTGGACAGGGACATGTGTGTGTGTGTGTGTGTGTGTGTGTGTGTGTGTAGAATACAGAGCGGGGGATAGACTACTTTGCGGCAATGGAGTAACATGCTGCTTAGTGGTCTATCCCCCGCTCAAAGGGTAGCATTGGATGACCTTGACCCACTTTAAAGCAAGGACAACCGGTTAACTGGTATAAAAGAGGGGGTCTGTACATCTCGACCTCATTCTGCTTTTGGACCTTCCAGTGGAACGCTAGAAACAATGAGTGGATCGCTGCTTGGTGCTAACTTGGACAGGTATTCTGTGATGGTGCACTATGAAGATTGTAGAGACATGTTGACGGCTGTGTATGAGTGTTTGGTGAGAAGGATCTTTCAAGAAAACTGCGAATTTATGTTAGCGTGGAAAAGAAACTTGTTTGTTGATGGTCATGCTACAATGCAAAGCATGAACCATCTCCATGTGTTAAAAGTAGGACAACATAATTTGGACGAACTGGACGATATGTTTAGGGACCTGGAGTGTTTGATACATCAGGAATGTAAACCTTGTGAAATTGAAATTTTTAAATTGGATATGGAATTAGAATAAAATGTGTTAAACAGGACTCGAACTTGGACTTGATTGAGGTTTTGTAAAACAGAGCGGGGGATAGATCACTTTGCGGCAATGGACTAGCATGCTGCTTAGTGGTCTATCCCCCGCTCAAAGGGTATCTTTACGTGACCTTGACCCACATAAAATGTATAGTTGGTGGGGGTATAAAAAGGGCAAACCAATTGGATAGATACACCACTTTCATACTATGGCTCCGCTTGACAACACCGTGTTCCATCGCGACAGAATCCTTTCAATTCTGGAGGTAATACCTGTAGAAGTTATAGAAGCAGAGGACCAACTACCCGCGGTTGATCAGGAAGAGGAGGAGGAAGAAATAATGGATATTGAAACGGACTCTGATGAAGCTGGTTGGGACTCTGACGAAGCTGGTTTAATGGACAATGAAGTGGACTTGCACGCCTACGAAACATTAGAGTCATCATCTGAGTCGGAAATTGAAGAAGAACAAGACACTCCTCATCGTCCAATGGATAGGGTGTTGGTAGCCAGAAGAATTATGTATTGTCATCGCTACCTATTTCGTGATGAGAATGATTCCGACTCTGATGGTGATGTTTCACCTTTGTAAAAAGATTAAACAAAAAGTAAACAAAAGAATGTGAGCGGGGGACAGAGCACTTTGTAGTAAATGATGCTGCTTAGTGCTCTATCCCCCGCTCAAAATAATAATTCCAAACGACCTTGACCCATATAAACTTGTTGGAACAGATATCTTTGAAAAACTCGTACAAATTATTGAATCTAGACCAAATACCATTGATTTATGAAGCCTGCTGATAAATGTATTACAAATAGTTGTGTAAAGGCTAAATTTAGCACATGATTGATAACCTGTTTCTATATGACGTCACTTTACCCACCTATCTGCCTCAGATATAAAGGGACCCGGTTGAGCGCGCTGCTCATTATTGCGTGGACATTCACACAGTGTACATTCAAAGCCAAACTTGTTCAAATGGCTCTTTGCGACATTTGTGGGGAATTCTTCCAAGACGAAGATCTTTTCACCCTACACAGAGAATTACATGAAGACGAAGATAGAAAAGAAGATATTACCATGGATGAAATAGACTTAGACTCAATTGACCGGTTTTTGGAAGAGCACCAGAAGCAGACGGACTACTGGGCCAGCTATCTACAGAAAATGCAAAGAACAAGACCTAGTGTGATCCAATTTGCTGGTGCTGGACCATCTACTGCTAGAAGACCTTTTGAAGAAGAAAATTATATGCAAGAAGAAGAAGACACTGAAAAAGAGGACACTGAAGAAGAACTGGAAGATGTGAAACAACTGCGCACCACGGCCTTGCCAGGACGAGTTGTAACACATTTCAAAATTAATAATGTTCAATTGGAATTGGAAACATTTATAACCCAGGCTAAGGAACTTGTTGGTCAAACCTTGAGGGAAGAACTACAAAGATTAAATTTTATTAAATTTGGAATGGTGTTAGAGGCTATGTTTAACAATACTGATGGTGAAACAGCATTGAGAGCGTTCATTACCAAAAACCGAACCCTTACCTTCACCTCCAACATCGATGATATTATTGAAGAATGCTTGGAAGAACTTATAACAAAACTTCAAGAACATGAAGGAAGAGGATCTGGATGGACTTTGTCATCAATTGAAGGTATGGATGTAAGGGTTCACAAGCATGGATATGGTTTAAGGGGTAGTAGTTTTATCCCTTTACCAAAGAAAATCCAAAACACTAAATCGTGTAGGAATGTGCAAAATGAAGGTAATGAATGTTTTAAGTATGCAATGTTAACCAAGTATGTTAAAGATCATCCTGAAAGAGTTGGTAGAGAATATTACGAAAATGAACACCGCTACAACTTTCAAGGCCTCACCTACCCAGTTACATTGAAAGACATAGACAAATTTGAAAAGAAAAATCCTGGCGTTTCAGTGAATGTTTTTGGTCTGGATGATTCGAACAACGTTTATCCTTTGCGGGTAGTAAAAGTTGAGCAAAGAAACCACACGGATTTGCTACTGATCACTAAGGGTGAAATTTCACATTATGTGTGGATAAAGGACTTTGCATCCTTGATTCGAAATCAATTATCAAAACAGAGGCGTAGGTTAACAGTGTGTAAAAGATGTTTTTGTTTCACATATAAAGAAATAAGACAAGGAGGATTAGAGTGGTTGATAGAACACAAAAGACTTTGTAATGAAAATTATGAAGTGAAGATTAGTCTGCCACCACCATCTCGAGCGTGTATCCAATTTAACAAAACAGTTCACCAATATCGGATTCCAGTAGTCATCTACGCAGATTTTGAATCTACGTTAGTACCACAGGAGCTGCCGGACGGTGAAGTGACTAGAAGAACAAAATATCAGTTGCATCAACCCAACAGTTTTTGTCTAATAGTGAAATCAACCTTGTCTGAAAACCAATTGCAAGACTATGGTTTAACATCCACTCCAATACTCTACCGTGGTGAAGAAGCCGCTAAGTATTTCGTAGACCAGTTGTATGACATTGCTGAAAAGGTACAACGCTTGTATGGTAATGTCGTACCTATGGAACCTTTGAATGAGAATCAACAAGAAGAATACAATATGGCATCAAGATGTTATCTATGCGAGAAGAGCTTCAGTGAAGAAAATCCAAAAGTAAGAGATCACGATCACCTGACAGGTTTATACAGAGGAGCTGCTTGTAATTCATGCAATATAAATTACAAACTGCCCCACTTTATCCCTGTCGTGTTACACAATCTTAGTGGCTACGACTCCCACTTCATTATTCCAGAGTTAGGAAGAGATGGTGGTAAAATTGATGTTCTTGCTACAACATTGGAAAAGTACATCAGTTTCTCAAAAACCGTAGGTAAAATTAAACTTCGCTTTGTAGACTCTTATAGATTTATGGCATCTAGTTTGAGCAGATTGTCTGAGAATCTACGAAGAGAAGACCTAAAAGAAACCAGCAAGATTGTACCTGAAGATAAATTGGACTTAGTATTACGTAAAGGAGTGTTCCCCTACGATTAAATAACATCTACAGAAAAATTTGAAGAAACCAGTCTACCACCGATTGAAGCCTTCAACAGCAAATTAAACGAAAGTGAAATCTCCGTTGAAGACTACAATCATGCTTGTAATGTTTGGAACCAACTAAACATTCAAACCTTAGGGGAATATTCTGACTTTTATATAAAATTGGACGTAACTCTGCTGTGCGATGTGATGGAAGAATTTCGAAACACCTGCTTCTCCGCCTATGGACTGGACCCTCTACACTCGTACACATCTCCAGGATTAGCATGGCAAGCTATGCTAAAGTCAACCAACTGTCGACTGGAACTTCTAACGGATATTGATATGGTGCTCATGATGGAATCTGGTGTACGGGGTGGTTTGACACAAGCTGTAACACGTCATGTCAAAGCCAACAACAAGTATATCCCCGGCTTCGACGAGCAACAACCATCGGTCTACCTTGGCTACTTTGACGCAAACAACCTTTATGGTTGGGCAATGTCAAATCCGCTTCCCTACGCTGACTTCAAATGGATCGACCCGGCCACCATCGGAGACATCTCACAGATTCCAAAGGATGGTCCAAAAGGCTATATTTTGGACTGTGATTTTGAATACCCGGAGCACCTTCATGACCATCACTACGACTTGCCTCTCCTAGCCAAGACAGGAAGACAGGAAGATGGCCAAAATTGATGATGACTTTGGAGAATAAAGATCGGTATGTGGCTCACTACTGGGTAGTTCAACAGGCTCTTGAATTGGGTCTACGTATAGTGAGAATTCATAGAGCAATTGAATTCACCCAGTCTTGTTGGTTGAAACCATATATTGATTCCAACACTACAAGAAGAGCTGCAGCGACAACAGCATTTGAAAAGGACTTCTATAAATTAATGAACAACGCCATCTTTGGAAAAACCTTGGAGAACAAAAGAAAACACAAAAATGTAAAATTAGTGAGTGATCCTAGGAAATTGGAAAAATTAGTGCAAAAACCAAATTTTGGAACATCCATGATTATAAACGAAAATCTAGTCGCTGTCAGTATGAAGAAAACAACAATAGTCATGGACCGTCCGTTATACATAGGTATGTCGATTTTGGACATCAGTAAAACCCTGATGTATGATTTCCATTATAACAAAATGGTTAAACACTACGGAAGGGAAAACATTGGAGTCGCATACATGGATACGGACGCGTTTATCTACTGGATAAAGACTTTGGACATGTATGAAGACCTAAGGACTTTTCCATACAAAGAAGATTTCGACTTTTCTGACTATCCGAAGAACCATCCAAATTTTAATGAAAGAAATAAAAAAGTAATTGGAAAATTCAAAGATGAAGCAAATGGAATGCCTTTAGAAGAAATAGTGGCGCTGATGGCGAAATTGTATTCATTTAAGATGTACCACGAGAACAACACACCGACAGTCAAGAAAGCAAAAGGAGTGAAGACATCTTATTTGAAAAAAACACGTGACATTTGACCACTACAAGACTTGTTTGTTTGAAGATACTACGATATCAGCAACATTCAACAATATCCGAAGCTTCAAGCATCAAGTCTACAGTGTAACCGAAATTAAAAAAGCGCTGTCAGCTCGGGATGATAAAAGACATATTTTGCCCGACAAAATCCACACTCTTCCATTCGGCCATTACTCCCTAAACCCTATCAACTAGTAACCTATTCTTCGTCCTTCTACAACTTCAACCTTATTCCTTTCTCCTTCCGTAAAAAAAATGGGGAACACGGCAAGTCCAACGCCGTGTTCCCCATTTTTTTACACAAGTTTGGATGACCTTGACCCATATAAATAATGTGAATATTTAAAACAACATTCATTGTGATTATACATGTGACACAACAAACATTGAAACCTGCAATATGAAGGCCTTGAAGCAACAAATTGTCAACGAACTTCATAAACCTGCAAGAAGAAAGTTTCCACGAAGAAATACGGTGATAAAAGGAATTAATGATTTATATCAAGCAGATTTAATCGAAATGATTCCTTATAGCAAACAAAATAAAGGATATAAATACATATTGACTGTTATTAACTGTTTTCAAAAATGGCAGATGCTTTACCGCTAAAAGATAAAAGTGGCAAAAGTGTTACAAAAGCAATGGAAATAGCTATACAAAGAGACAAACATACTATTAAACATTTACAAACAGATGATGGAAAAGAATATTTTAATAAGGAATTTTCAAATTTAATGAAAAAACACAATATAAATCATTATTCAACCAATTCAGAGGTAAAAGCCTCAATAATTGAAAGATTCAACAGAACCTTAAAAAGTGCAATGTATAAAATGTTTTCCAACAGAGGATCGTACATATGGATTGATATATTACCGAAACTTATAAACGATTATAATAACAAATTTCATAGAACTATTGGGATGAAACCAAACCAGGTGACTAGCAAAAATGAAAAACTGGTATTAAAACGTATAAAAATGAATACTAAACCAAAAGTTGAAAAACTAAAGCCTAAAAAATTTAATGTGGGTGATAAAGTGCGAATAAGTAAATATAAAGGTGTATTCAGTAAAAGATATCTGCCAAATTGGACCAATGAGGTCTTTACTGTATTCAAAGTACAACCTACAGTACCCGAGACATATATTCTAAAGGATAATAAAGGACAATTGCTTGAAGGAGGGTTTTATGGACATGAAATGTTAAAGTCAACAGTAGGCGATGTATATTTAGTTGAAAAGGTGTTGCAACGGAAAAAAGATAAGGTTAAAGTACGATGGTTAGGATTTAATAAGACGGAAGATTCTTGGATACCTAAAAAGGATTTGATATAACGATAGAGAATCATTTTAGGTTGAACCATTACAAAGGATGGAGATAATACCACAAAAGGAGAGTTTTACTATTAATAATATAGATGAACTCACAGTGGATAATTCAGAATTCAATAGTGGAAAACATGGCAATTTGTTACCAAACACCGTGCGCTGTCTGGTTACCGGACCTTCCAACTGTGGAAAAACTAATGTAGTATTCAATTTAATTACAAACCCTAAAGGATTACGTTTTAATAATCTATATGTATTTTCAAAATCACTACAACAACCAAAATATCAATTATTGGAAAAGATACTGCATAATGTGCCTGAAGTTAAATACTTAAAATTTAATGCAAGCGAGAGTGTCATGCAACCACAAGAAGCTAAACCATTCTCTGTGTTCATATTTGACGATGTATCTTGTGAAAACCAAAATACAATAAGGAATTACTTCGCTATGGGTCGACATAACAACATAGATAGCATTTATATTGGCCAAACTTACAGCAAAATACCTAAACAACTCATTAGAGACAATGCAAACATGTTAGTTGTATTTAAACAGGACGAAACCAACCTAAAACATATATATTTTGATCATGTAAATGCGGATATGGCATTTGAACGATTTAAAGAGTTATGTGGAAAGGCTTGGGCTGAAAAGTATGGGTTCCTAACAATTATGAAGGAACAACCGCTAAACAATGGTCGATACAGGATAGGATTTGATAAATTTATATTAATATATTGAACGTGGTATAAAACATTCATTGTTGTACAACACGTCTTGCTACAAACATGGTTAACCAAGAAATATTAGTAAAAGAAATAAAATCACTTAGTGATTCTATTCGGGCTAAAAACAGAGCATTAAAACTAGGTATTAGCGAGAGGGAGAAATTCCTTGAATCTACTTTTAAACCTATTACTGAACCCTTAAAACAATTAAACAAAAAATTCGCTAAACCTTTATTGGAAGGAGATGCGATTGCACCTATCACAAAGTTTGAAAGAGAAAGTGTAAAATATGAAGGTTTTAGTGATGAAGACCCGGAATCCTCTACATATAGTGGCTTTACCGGAGCAGAATCTGAAAGAGAGCTAGAATCACCAGGATATAGTGAAAGGGGACCTGAAGAAGCACCAACTGCTAGTGAAGAGGAAAAAAGAGAAGAGGCAAGAGAAGGACCGTCAAACATAAGCTTGTTGGGTGAAAACATTCATAACAAAGGACCTTTAGGAAGGAAATACATGGTAAAAATGTTACTCGGAACAATTCCTAATAAGAATTACCATAGTTATGGAGCGAGATTAACAGAAGATGGTTTAATGATAGGTAATAGCCCGTTAAACGTTGACGATCATGATAATATTGTTGTTGGTGATCAAAGATATAAGGGCACAAAAGGATTATTTGAATTATTATTTGAAAATAAGCCTTCAGTATCGTTAGTGAAAGAAAAAGACATGGAAGCATATAAAAAGATTTTGGAACAAACTAATGCATACAGGAGGAAGTATTCAGCTGACCAACCTGTTTTTAGATCAAAGTCTTTAAAATATAGAGAATTTGTATCAAAGTTAATACCAACTAGAAGACAAACAATGCCGTTAACACAAAGAAAACCTAAAAAACGAAGATTTATGGCATCCACTTTGGATGTAAGTGCTCAGGAACGAAGAAAAAGAAGTAAGTCTGTTACAGGTACAGGTTTAATGAAGAAACTATATAACACAAATGTGATTTATTACAATAATATCAATAAATTGGTGGATAGAATGAAACTAATACATGAAGCTAAAGAAGCGGGTCATACTGGATTGGAAAACGAATGGGTGGCTTTAGTGGATGAACTTCGAAACCGTGGGGTAATCTTATAAAAATGCGTTACTCCTTAGAGTACTATTCAGTTGCACCATGAGTGTTGACAAGTTCGGACGTTACTCCTCGGATGGGTTATATTATGCGAATAGTTTAAAAAGAAGTGCTGGTTTACCACAAACACCTGATGGAGATTATGATATGAGTAATAAAAGGTTAAAAACATAAAAGATCCTTCGGATGAAAACGATGCAATAAACTTAAAAATATTAAAGGAAAAGATATCGCCAACATTAAAACTACAAAATAACACATATGACGCAGAAGATCATAGAATTATCAACGTTGGTAAACCAAATCAAAACGGTGATGCGATAAACAAAGGTTATTTGTCATCTGAATTAAAAAATACGTTAAAATTCAATGGGAAAACGTATAGTGCCAACAATAAACGTATATCCAACGTAGATGATCCTAAAGATGCAAAAGACAGCGTAAATAGACGCTATTTACATTCGTTGATACCTGAAAAGACAAAAGATGGATTTTCCTTTTATAAATTTGTTATTAATGATATAGGTTATCCAAAAACTGAAAACGATGCTGTAAATCTAAAATATATTAAAGATCATTGTATCATACGTGATGTAGGGGTTATAGATTGTTTTGGTAATTGTTTAGCAAATGTTAAAGATGGTTCGGCGCCATCAGATGGTGCAACAGTGGGTCAAATGATGGAAACCTTAAAACAAGAAACAACCTCTTTTGTAAAACAAGATCAAGTAGTATCGAAGCAAGGGGATGAATTTGTTCAAGGTAATGAAAGATTTAATTTATTAACATATAAAGATAATGCTTGGGATTGCATGGGTAAAGGGTTATCAAATATGAGATTGGGTTATTCTCCTCAAGATGCAGCTGCTTTATCACAAACCGTACATCTAGATCCAAATCATTCTTTTAGATTTTTTACATGTATTAATAAAGTATTAAAAAACTTGCATAATGGAAAAGATCCAAATGATGCTGCAACTGTAGGACAAACCATTACAACATCATTAAATAATAGTAAAGTGTACGATTGTAATAATAAACGTATAACAAACCTTAAAGACCCTGAACATGTAGATGATGCCGTCACTGTTAATTTTCTTGTAAAAGTTTTAGGTAATGCGATATTTGATTTACACAATCATTTTACACCAGATATTCTTTAAGGAAAATCGGGTCATAATACTTATGCTGAATCCATGAGAGGTGATTATATTAAACGAGAAATTTATAATAAATACTTTATTAACCCTAATACGCAAAAGTTTAGATCGTCAGATTGGGGTGATATTGATATTTAATGAAATAACACCATAAATTACATCATTTATGTGCAACCTGTCATAGAGGTAACACATAGGTTACGCTTTTCGAATATAAAAGACAATCATGGCATTTTATTACACCAGTCCATATCGAGACACTATACGGAAAGGAGGCGGTATCACGTCCACAGCGGTTTCTCTGTTAAGTAAAGCTTTAAAACGAATTCCAGTAGGATCCATCGTAAATAGAGCAATAGACGCTTTACCATACGAATTTCACATACCGGGAGGTTATCAGTATTGCGGACCAGGAACTAAATTGAAAAAACGACTGGAAAGAGGCGATCCAGGCATAAATAAGTTAGATCAGGCTTGTAAAGAACACGATATTGCATATTCCACGTTTGCTGATTCAAAAAATAGATCAATAGCGGACAAAAGGCTTGCGGACATAGCTTGGCAACGAGTAAAATCAAGTGACGCTAGCATAGCAGAAAAAGCAGCAGCTTTAGCAGTAACAGCAGGTATGAAGGCTAAAACAGCAGTAGGAGGTGGAAAAAGGAGGAGAAGAAGGGTAAAAAGGAAGTCAACCACAAGAAAACACGGAGGAAATATAAGAAGACGACGATCTAGCAGAAAGGGCAGGAAGAAGCCCACCGTGTGGTCAATGGTAAAAAACGGGGCAGGTCTTTACCTAAGACCTTATCGTGCATATTAAATGAAAGAAATCAATTGGTTATACCACATAAAGCGTTAACCAATGTTGAATTGTTTAAATATATTTCCTGTTTAAAAATACCATTTTTCCGCGGTGTATTCATGAAAGACAGTTTACCAAAGAAAATGTGGCAAAATGAGACTGGAATTGTAAATTTGGATAATACTGAAGGGCCTGGCACCCATTGGGTTTGTTATAAGAAACTAAATAACAATGTATATTATTTTGATAGTTTCGGTAATTTGCCACCACCAAAAGAACTTCAAATTATTTTAAATCTGCTAAAAACATATATTATAACTATAAAAGAGAACAACCTGATAATACTTCAATATGCGGCCATTTATGTTTGGAATTTCTAGCTAAAAGTATCAGTCACTATTGAGATGTCTTCCTATACGGTATCATTAACAGGAAAATCATCCACTTTACGAAGTATCCTTTTTCCAGCGTTACGCTTGCAAAAAGGAAGATTTTGGGAGGCGGCACTATTGGATTTTACAACTTACAACTCTATTCCCAATGTTACGGAAGGTAAACATAACGTATTGCATTATTATAAGGGAAAAGATGCCAGTGGGAAATTTACAGACTTACAAGAGTGTAGGTTACCCACAGGTTCTTATGAAATTGATCATATAAATGAATTTTTGCAAACCAAAATGGGAAAAGACAATATAACATTAAAAGGTAATAATAATACGATGAAAGCTGAAATTACTTCCAAATATTATATAGATTTTACTCAACCAAACTCAATTGGTGATTTATTAGGATTTTCCAACGATGAGCCTGTTTTAGAACCAGATGTAACACATTCCGGTAAGAAAACAGTAACAATATTAAAAGTCAATAGTATAGACATAACTTGTAACATTATACAAGGAGCTTACAGGGATGGGGCTAACACCCATATTATACATACATTTTACCCAAGTGTACCACCTGGATTTAAAATTGTTGAAAAGCCACAAAACCTGGTATATCTACCGTTGAACACCACTTTCATTTCAGACATCGTGTTGAGCGTATTGGATCAAGACGGTAACTTGGTAGACTTCAGAGAAGAGCCTATTACGATTAGATTACATTTAAAATCGACACTTTAATACAAAAACCATGGGTTTAACATTTAAAAGCGAACAACCTACGGGAAACCGCATTAGTAGCTCTTCAGCTGTGGAGGAGTTAACACGCGAGAACATTCGTTTCTTAGAGAGAGTTGGATTAAAATTAACCGATTATGGATATACTGGATATAGCGCAGGGTCCAACATTCGACGAAACCCTATGGGAAAAAGAATATCACACCCACAACCCTTACACTTCAACGAAATTAAACAATAACGATGAAATTCGTATTCCCATACAACATCAAGACATTTACACACTACCATGTGAAAGTTACTTGTATATTGAAGGAAAAGTTACTAAAAAGGACGGTACTACTGCTGGTACAACAGTTCCATTTATAAATAATCCTATGGCTTTCCTGTTTGATGAAATTAGATATGAAATATCAGGTGTAACAGTTGATTCTACTAAAAAAGTAGGTATTACAACAACTTTAAAAGGGATAACAATTATATCACCTAATGAAACCAATTTACTTCAACCTGCCGGATGGGTTTTACCTGAACATGACACAATCACTCCAAATACAAATGGATATTTTGATTTTCATATCCCATTACGTTTGTTGCTTGGATTTGCTGAAGACTATAGAAAAATAATATTAAATGTTAAACAATAATTAGTTTTATTGAGATCTTCTAACGATAAAGACATTATTAAAGCTCCAGATGGTACAACAGATGCAACTTTAGAATGGAAATTAACATTAGACAAAATTGTATGGAGAGTTCCACATGTTAAATTAGCTGACGAGCATAGAATGCTACTATTAAGGAAGTTAAAAGCTGATCGTGATATTGTAATTCCTTTTAGAAGTTGGGAATTCCATGAACATCCAAGCTTGCCAGCTACGGATCGTCACACTTGGACTGTTAAAACATCTAATTACGTAGAACGAGCCAGGTATATTATATTTGGTTTACAAACAGGTAGGAGAGACAGCATCACAAAACATGCAGGCAAATTTGATCATTGCAACTTAAAAAATATTAAAGTTTATTTAAATTCACAATTTTTCCCCTATGACAATTTGAATGTGTCATTCGCTAATAAAAGGTACAGTATATCATACGATATGTATGCGAGATTCCAAAATTCATATTATGGTAAAACGAATACACCTTTACTATCACCAGAAGAATACTTAGCTGGTTACACAATAGTTGTAATTGATTGTTCTAAACAAAATGAATCAGTAAAATCATCAAGTGTTGACATAAAGATTGAAATGGAGTTTACTGCAGCTATACCTGCAAATACAACTGCATACTGTTTAATACTACATGATAAAATTGTAACGTACACACCTCTAACTGGAATTGTTAAAAATGTACTGTAAAAACCGGTTTTGTTTCATTCCGCGAGTATAAAAGCAGAGCGTACAGGCCGCTCCTCATCAGTTTGTTGCCTACTGTTGTATGGGTAGCATCATATTCAATATGGCTTCTCCTAGTGGTACACCTGAAAATGTGGTAGATATTGAGAATGAGATATCTGAGTTTTTAGATCTTCAAGGTCACCAAGAAGGAGGTGAACAAAACGTTTGCGGACAACTTCATGCCAGTAATGATGTTGAGGAAAAAGGTAAAAGAAGAAAAAATGCACAAAAAAGGAAAAGGGATATTGAAGATAATATTTCTCCTAACATATTGAGTGAAGTATTCTTGCGAATATTTTACCCAATCTCTTCCAGTTTGGACAAAAGTGTTTTAATCGGTGTTATGAAATCGACAGATTATTCCCCTACTGTGATTTTAACTCATGGACCTAAAATGATTTTGTTTACGGACAGTGCTTGGGAATCGTTTATGAAACACTTGCATCTGCTAGAATGTTATTTAAGTAGTAACATGTTTGGAAGAAAGACAAGAGTAGGGCTTTTGGATTCAAATGTGGAAATTGATATTATTAAACATCGCGGTGATCATCAGCTGCGGTTTAGAGACACAACAAGACATGATAACAAAATTCAACTTAATCGAGAGGAGTTTTTCATTTTAACTTGTGCTACTGAACCTATAACAAGATACTTAAGACAACTGGTGTTTTCAAGTTCGATTATTAAAGATTATCTGGAAGACACTTTGGACAATCAACCGGACGCACCTATATTATACGGACCTGTGGATACTTCTGTATTTAATAGAGTTCCTCATGAAGTACAGATGTGGAGACAATTGGAAAAGTACGCTCAACTACATAAGAAATCGGTACAACAAGAAGAACAGGAAGATGGAGGAGAAGAATCAAGTGTTAGTGATGAAAACGAAAACAAGGAAAATATAAAGATGGAAACTTAAATGACAATGGTCAGTTTTTAAAACAATAATTAACATTTTGTGGGGTTAGGCCTATTGGGGACGGTGCCCACGTTAAATATACACCAACGCGCCAACAACTGTACGGCCTGGTATAAAAGTAGTACCTACCGTGGTGTGGAAATCAGTTGACCTCCTGACTTCATAATAAGCAGACGTGTGACCTTCGAAATGGACAAGGGAGAAGAAGGAGAACAAGTAAAGTCCAAGCCTGGTATTATTGAGTTTCAAGCGTTTCGTGGTAATGATGATAGATTTATTATAAAAGAACTTGTGTTTTTGGACATGAATACAAGTGTTCCTTATTCGTTTTTATTTAAACCACCATGTTCTTATTCGTCTTTAACTAGTACAGCCGCTACTACCAACAGATGGATTTCAAAACACTTCCATCATATCGATTGGTATGATGGTTTTACAAGTTACACGGACTTGTATCACATTATGCATCACTTTTCAGACAAGTTTACCAATATTTACACAAAGGGACTGGAAAAGAAAAGATGGATCGAAGGATTTACTCATGTTCCGGTTAATGACGTGGAATTGGATAAGAATTACCAATACATGCTGGAAACCATATGTATGTGTACAAAAAGCCCAGAACATGATAAGGATAGACATTGCGCTTTGAAAAACGCCTATAAACTCGCCTCTTACCTTCAAAGTGGGGAAGTGGGGAGTGGTGGGGGTAACGAGGGTTATATAAGTGGGGAGCAGACCGGGACCTGGCATGAGTATTGCTCGAGATTCCGAGACGACAACATCTCCGAGCAAGAAGACGATCTGTAACCTGACCATGGCATCTCACCAGTTCCTTCAGACTTTGGTCGAGCAGTTCAATGCTCACTCCAAGTCAACAATATTACCTGTAAAGAAGTGCTCAGAACTAAAAGATGAGAAGCATTACATAATCCATGCTATGAAGAAGATGGAGACTACAGTTGGGGAGGCCATCTGCTGCAGTCTCAGCGAGGCACCGTTTACTCCGGGGGATGAACCAAAGTTCCAGGTGTACCTGCCCAAGAGATTCGTCCATCTTCTGCAAAACGAGGATCTTCGCTCTATTCAACCCGGGTGTCTATACCTGGTGTCCCACGGCTGCACGGGTAGCAATTCTACAGAGTTGACCATCCACATCGCTGACAAGCAGCAGTGTTAGATTTAAGTTTTAATGTTGTACATATGTTATTGTAATGTTTTATAAATAAATAAATCATAAAAGACAAAAAAATATAAAAAAAAACAAAAAAAATGCAACATATCAATATGTGAAGTTTGTCACATATTGATATGTTGCATTTTTTTAAAACTTCGCGGGTGACCTTGACCTTTGACCTTTGCATTTCACAATTACCCCCACTACCGTAACTACCCCCACTACCGCACTAGGATTCAAACCTGCTTGGATGCGAAAAACGGTCAGTCTGTTGCCAACTAGCACACGATGAGCACCTTGTACGAGCTTTGCTTACAACGAGTTATAACTGACGCATCTTTATTCCAGACGGCTTTACAAGATAATATCCCTATAACAGTAAAGCAGGATATCGAAGAGTACAAGAAAGATAATAGAGGGTATTCGGGATACTCCTGGTATAGGTTCCAAGATGGGGAAAAGTTTTGTAGGCCTTGTGGCGATGCTGCCGTCAGAGACCTTCGACGGTTCGTACAGGAAGGTGGTAGAAAACAGTTCGGATTTCTAGCACCGATGTTTAGATTTGAAAACTACAAGGACACCTGTGCTATTTGTTCCATCCCACTGTATAGATGGAAAAAGTTTAGAAGTGTTTAATTGGATCTTCCATACCCCCACCACCATTACCCCCACCACTTTTTCATGTACCTCCAAACGCTGTGTCTCGGCTTCATTTCTACTCCAGCAGCCAACCTAGCAACATCAGGATGTCTCTGAACGTCAGTTGCGCAAGTTACGAGGAGGTGAGCATCAAGACTCAGCAGGAGCTAAACGATTTGTACAAGGAGTTGCAGCTCATGGTGGCACGAGGCTACCGTATAAACGTGCAAGTTTACGCTTGCAACATACGGAACACCCGGCAGTCAAAAGAAGAGCCTGGACACTCCTCGACGGCTTCCTCACCGGCGTCGATGAAAACCGAGCCAGACAACTTGGACTACTTCAGCTGACTAGCAGTTGTCTTCCTTGTTCTTACAATAATAGAATATGTATATTTTTTCATTATATTAAAGAAGTAAAAGAGCAAAAACACCTATCTTGTTACTGACATATGAGCTCAGTAACAAGATAGGTTTTTTTAAAACACAATTTGGATGGCCTTGAAACTTCCCCCTCCACTGCTTTGCTACCCCCACCATTTGACTATTGATGTACATGGCACATCACAATTGGAAACCTCATTCCATCTTCAACAGCCAAACCGACAACATCAACAATGGCAAACCTACCAACAGATAAAACATGTCCTCACGTTTGCTGTGACTTCGTCCACGAGTTGGAGAAGAGGATGCAGGAGAGGGCGATACGAAGAAAGCAGATCCACTCAGAAAATATAATGATAGTCAACGGCTATCTTTTATTGTTCGGCCTTATTATGGTTGTACTTTTCATACTGTATGGCATAGTCACATGTGTTGGCAAGGTTGCAGAAGAAAACGCTCGCCACCATCAATTGGAAAGTTTCAATGTTACTTTGTAGGTTTTCCTTTTTTTTTTAAAACTCCGTTTGGATGACCTTGAAAATTCCCCCACTACTCCACCACGCCCCCCACCACTTCACCATATTCCTGCATGAGCATCACATCAACCGTCATTCCTTGTCCGACAAGCAACCATGGCAGACAACACCATCAGCCAAGCTGACTCCACAACTGATGTCGGTACAAGTACTGGTTGGACACTGTCGATTGATAGTGTACACTATTTGGAAACGGTTTGCGAACGGATGAAGGAAATACTGCGGGACAACCCTGGGATCATAATACAAATGTATTTAAATTATGATTGGTCCCAAGTTAGAATGCAAGGGGACGATAACAACGGTCAACAATCTCCACAATATTCGCCGATGTCACCAATCTACCCTTACGGTGAGTCTGACGTTGATGAAGATGAGGCTAATGAGGATGTGGGGGACAACGAGGCTGAAGAGGAGTAATTCCTTTTTTTTTAAACCCAAATTGGATGACCTTGAGAATTCCCCCTCCACTATTTCCTTTTTTTAAAACCCAAATTGAATGACCTTGAAAATACCCCCTCTACTTTTCAATACTGTTACCACAGTCTGTGGCTCACATCATTCCTTGCTTAGCTATCATGGCGGACAGCACTCTTTCTCGAGTTGACTCCACTACGGATGAAGAATGGCCATTTTCCTGGAATGTTCATCTGCAAGACTCGGCAGAAGTGGATATGTTGCATGAGAAATTGGTGTATGTATTAAACGAAAACCCCAACATTGAATGTAGAATGACTATGGATTTCGATGCGACAGGGGTCCACACTCAACCTTCCAATTCCAGCCAGCCTGAACCTCAGCTTCAGCCAAAGAACTTTACACATCTTTACACTCCAATACGGCCGGAGGATGTGGTTATCAGCGAGGCGGACTCAACTACAAGTTATATTGTGCCAACAAATTGGAAGCTTGTTGTTGACACTTTACACAAGGTCGACTTAGTATGTGACAAATTAAAGGAATTGATGATGCAAGATCCTGGTCTTCGTTTTAAAATTGATTTGTTTTTCATCTGGGGAGCACCTGCGAGGGGCTCTTCGTCTGACAGCTCTCCAAGTACAACGGACGAGGAGGAGGAGGACGACTAGTTATCTTTTTAAAACTCCGTTTGGATGGCCTTGACCTTTCCCCCTCCACTGAGTTTATTTAAGGTGCACTCTCACTGGTTGCAGCGTCATTTCATCGCGCACCTTCACCACAGCAACATGGAGAGTCAACTCAACTACTGTTGCGAACAGAAATGTTTTTCATGGCCAAATGACATTGATGTGGTGGATGGCCTGGCGTGTAGAAAGTGTGAAGCTTTTGGTCAATGCATGTGTAAGTGCAAGTCTTGGAAGAAGCCGAAACCAGAGTTGAAGACATTCCATGTGTACCAGATGAGAGGGCATAAGTACACTTGTTGCCCTGAACGTTGCATTGAATTCACACTAAAACAGCTAACTGGCTGCAAATTGTGCAACAATCGTTTTGCAGGTTTTTGCAAACATTATTTAGGAGCCTGTCAGTACAGATCAACTTGGCATACAGAAGCACTTACTATCAATGAAATCGCTATAGACACACAAGAGTAGTCTTTCTACTCTTTGTCTTTTTTTTAAACTCCATTTGAATGACCTTGACCTTTCCCCCTCCACTCGCCTTAGTTTATATAAGCCCCATTCCCACTGACCACGGCATCACTTCATCGTGCTCCCTCACCAAAGCAGCATCCACTATGGAAAGTAAGCGCATCTCTTGTTGCGAGCATAAGTGTTTGGAAGTGCCAGGCGTCACTTATTGTGCAAAGAAGCGTTGGGAGGAAGAGACTGGGACAACCTATTGCTGCAAAGACAAGTGTTTCCTCTTGCCAAGGTGGCAAGTGGATGGGCTGGCCTGCCGGCAATGTGAATGCTTCGGCTGTTGCAGTTGTAGATGCAAGAACCAACAGCTGCCACCACCGGTACTACAGACTTTCAAGATTTACAAGTCCCAGTACTTTTACACTTGTTGTCCGCAGCGGTGTGTTAAGTTTCACTTCTCCAATCTTACCAATTGTCGGAAGTGCTACGGACAACCTGATGGGTGGTGCACCTGTTTTCTGGACTCCTGCCGCTACAGATCGGATTGGTTTACAGATCCGTTGGAAATTGATGAAGTTGCCCAGGAAGCACAAGAGTAGTCTTTCTACTCTTCAACTTTTTTAAAACTCCATTTGGATGACCTTGAGATTTCCCCCTCCACTTCCCCATATACCTAGAGTACACAGAGCCTGACAGTCAGTCACTCGGTGGCTGTCGTGGGGTGCGCATCGGTGTCGGCGCTCCGTTGTTAAGTTTTCAAGGTCACAGTAATATGAAATTGCGGGCGTTGTACTGGTTCAAGGTCACCTGAGGGATAACCGATTGCCCATTTAGGCAGAGTCATGTCAGAAACTCGAGTTTAACTTGGCACTTTTGCCGTTTCTCGTCGAAAATTCGCTCCAAGTGGTCAAGGTCACGAGGACTCTGACTGAAACTCGGAGCGTAGTGCGAGAAACGGCAAAAGTGCCAAAAAATTTTGAGTTTCGACATGACCTTGACCTTAGTGGCGTCATCGAAATGACGTCATTAGTGATGACGCCATCGATTGCGTCATCGATGGCGTCATCGGTGACGTCATCGGTGAGGTCATTGACCTCGATGACGTCATCCCTCAGGTGACCTTGAACTGGGCCAGCGGCCGCAATTTTACACTACTGTAGTTTTACAAATAAAGTTAAAACGTCTACCCAAAGTCATCTTTACTTTGATGTACACATCAACCCATGCTTATACATGAAAGATATACGCCACCCTTGGATCGTAGTGAAAAATTGATCGTTTGTTACTTTTATATGTCCAGGAGTCATGTTCAAAGTTTTATGATCCCATAGTTCATATCAGTATTTAAAAATTCTAATGTTTCCAGGGTTTGTGAAAACCTGTTAGCCTACAAAACATGAAGGAACAACTATCAATATCAAGAAATAATGTGGAAATAAAGTAAATTCAGGTGTCTTCACCCAAGATGTCATTCATATTATTTAATTTGTATTTGTAAATAAAAATTTAAAAACTATTTCAGCATTGTAACAGGCCATTCTATTATCCAAATTTACAATACAGATATCAAATTAATCTTATTACAGTGTTCATTTTTTAAAGTAGGTATGTAAAATAAATAAAACAATTAACAAATAAACGTAGCATTAACGTAAGGGAATAATACTGTGGCATCCTTATGGTTTCACATCTATGTTTTAGTTTAAATTAGTTTGCTTATCCATAAAATGAAATTTGTGACTATAATGTTTGAATATCTATGGTTTATATTGCAAGTATGTGTTTTTATCGGAATAAAGGAACGTGCTTTTTCAAACTTTCTCTATGCAAGTACTCTATTCCTGAAACCTGAATAATGGATACCGGACAGTGTAATAAATCTCTTTTGGTTTTGCACTGGTTCAATCCCAAACCCAACTGTGTTCCTTTATTGTAATTAATTGAAATGTAAAGCTTTTGTCGTGTTGTGAAATAAAATTAATAAATCAATAAAAAGTTACTTAGTAAATCTAGATAGTGTTGGTTTTGAATTGAGTAGTTCATATATGTAATTTAGTTACTACACAGTTGCGATTAGCCTGAGGTTTTTATAACGGTTCTATTATTGATAGAAATAACACTGCCTTACTCCGTAAGGTGAAAATTATAATAATATGTATATAATGTATAATAAAAAATACAATAAACTAAAAGGGCTTTGTTTTTTATATATTATTTAGTTAGTAATTACCAGTAAATTTCATGAAATAACTATAGTATACCGGGTGTCCAGCCTTAAGTGTTACAATAGCTAACTTTTTTATTTTATGTCTGACAGTAAACTTCTTATGGGGGGCCCCCCATTACTTTTTTATTTTGCTTTCAGGGGTGTATTTCAATTTTCGTAATTTCCCGCCATTTTTCCAATATGGCGGAAAACTTAAAACTTTCTTATAGAACAACCTACATTTTATGGTGTTTTTTAAATTTCCATGTAATTTTAAGACTTTTTTATACTTTGATATTTTTCTCTAAACCTAATGGTTAAGGAGCTAGAGGCAGTTAAAGTTCATTTTTATTTTCATAAGAATAACTTGGGGCAAACTTTATCTTCCCATATCTGCGAAACCATTGATTAAAATAAAAAATGCTCAAGAATAAAAATTTCTTTAATTGATGTTTTAAAAACATTTTACTCAAAAAAATTATCATTTACCCATAAATTAACGTCTTCCCAATATAGCGGGCAAAAAATAAAATTTTCAAAATTTTTTGTTATTATGAAAAAAATGTTCTTAAAACATCAACTTAAGACATTTTTATTCTTGAGTATTTTTTATTTTAACCAATGGTTTCAGAAATGTGGGCAGATGAAGTGTGCTCCATGTTATTCTTATGGGACTAATAATGAACTTTAATTGCCCCTAGCTCCCTAACCGTTAGGTTTAGAGAAAAATGGCAAAGAATATAAAATGTCTTAAAATTACATGGGAATTTTAAAAAAAAAAACACCATAAAATATAGGGTGTTCCATAAGAAATTTTAAAGTTGGCCGCCATATTGGAAAAATGGCAGGAAATTTTGAAAATTGTAATACACCCCTAAAAGCATCATAAAAAAGTAATGGGGGTCCCCCATAAGAAGTTAAAATTCAGACATATAACAAAAAAGTTAGCTATTGTAACACTTTAGGCTGGACACCTGTATAAATTGTCTCATATACATACCCAAGTTTTTTACAGAAACAAACATTGCAAAGTGTTTTTGTGTTTGATCCAAATAAGATACACCTGCATAACATCTAATGTGTCTAACAAACATAACTGGGAACTACATCAACACTAACTAGCAGCTTCATGAGAAGAATGTTATGATAAACACAAATAACATACAACTGCAAAATTTGTAGCCACCTCCAAAGTTTTCATATGCATGTGCCAAGTGTGAAATCTGAATAGTGATTTCGTAAAAAAGAAATCAGTGTGATTAAAATTAAGTTCCCAGTGCTAGTCTTCCGGCGGTCAACCATCACAAAGAGTTTCTCATATAAAAATTAAGAGAGTAAAAAAAGCAACAATACGAATAAAACCGTGATTGGTTTACAAGAAAAAAATGTGAGTTTAGAGAAAAGCCAAGAGATGATAAAACATAGGCCTGCTGCGTGCAGCTAAATTTAGGTCTGACATTTCTAAAACAGCCACGCTGTCAGTGAAAAACCTTTGAAAATTGATGGCTTTTGTATCGGAGATGAAATCTGATTTTCCTTTAAAAAAATATATAATTGCACTACAAAAGAAAAAAATATAATAGTCATGAGTAAGGTAATCATTCAATTAAGTACTATTATCATAATATTTTTCAAACTACTTTAAGAATAATGACTGAACTTGTCAATGCTTTGACAATGATTGATTTTAAAATATTGTGTTTATAATATAATAATTGTTATTATATACATTAGACTATTACATAATAGATAATTAACTTAATATTAACTAGAATTAATATATGGATTCTGTTATATTGGACGGATCACTCTGAAAAGTTATACTCACCTAAGCTTATGTTATAAAACATCGACATAGTGCTTAAATAAACCAAAATACTTCAATAACATCGAACTATACATGTTAACATAATCTGAGAGTAGTTAGATTTGGTTACTTCTGGCACAGGTCAGCTGCCCCGGAAGCCACGTGCCGGGGCACATAGCTTCCGGTCGTATATTAAATGAGGGGGAGGTACGCATAAATTAAAAGTTAGTTCAAAACTGAAATTCAACTTGATAATTGGGTTACGGAAAGTATGTCAAGGTCATCCCGAGTAAGTTTTAAAAAAGCCTATCCCGCTAGCACAGGAAATAGTTCTGAGAGTTGAACTATCCGGTGATAGCGGGATAGGTAGATTTAAGTTTTAAACTTTATTCGTAAAAACAAATACAATCAATGTGCAAAAACAAATACAATCAATGTGCAATACAAGTTGAATTTTTGTGATGAAATACGGAGTTGTAAAAGCAAACGCCGACGACGAGGATAAGGTACAGGCAGAGTCCCCAGATGACATACTTGACAAGTTTGAAGAAACGTAATATTTCGAGTTGGTTTTCCCGTTCCAATTGCAAACGTTTAATTTCCAATTTCAATTTTTCTTCTTTCATCTTTTCCTCTTCCATCCTTGTGACGAAGGAAACTTCATCCATCATATCCATCTTTAGTGTTGTTTTTTGGTGTTTGAAATTTTGAAACAAGTGATGTTGATAATTCAAATGTTGGAGACGGAATGAGAAATGAAAGCGAGGAACGTTAGTTAAACGAAGAAGTGGTGGGGGGAAGTTGAATTACAAAGAGGTGGTGGGGGAAGTTGAATCACAATGAAGTGGTGGGGGAAGGAGGTTGCTCACCATTTGCTTCCGTACTTGTTGTTGTCGTGTCTGATTGTAGAGGTGTAAGTGGAGTAAGATTCAGCAAACTATCTTCATCAGAACTTTCAACCTTATCACAAATAGGACAGGCGTAAGTTATTTCCAGATTCATTTTAACAGTGTTGAATTTACTAACAATTTCGTGTAAAGTATTAAATATTTCTTGCAAATCTTCTTTGGAATTTACTTCGAAACTAGAATTCATTCGTGCCAACGGAGAGTTGTTCATCGTGCGAGAGTCGGTGATTGAATGAAGAACGGCGCTTATTTGTCGGTGAGCATGAGCTTGTGACCAAGTAAATAGCTAAGTTCCTCTTCTTCGTCTTTCAATTCAAATATCTTAGCTGAAGTAGTAGGCGTTGTTTCGTCTTCACTCGATGATGAAGAAAATTGAAATATCCTAGCTGAAGTAGTAGTCGTTGTTTCGTCTTCACTCGATGATGAAGAATCACGAGGACATAAATAGTGAACATCAAGTCTGATCCATCTCATAGGATATCTATCCATGACAGAAAGCAAATTTTGAAATATTTCCTCCAATTCTTCTCTGTCAGTTATTATATGTTGAAACTTGACGAAAGGCGATCCCATGTTGTTAGTTAGAGTGTTGGAAGTGAAATAATTCAAAGGTGGATTCAATAAGATACAAAACTTAAACTAATGGTGGGGGGAAGTCTAAAAACCAATGGTGGGGGAAATCTCAAGGTCATCCAATTGAAGTTTTAAAAAAGAGTGTAAAACTGAAATTACACATTCGATGGTTCTACAGGATCGGAATACCAATCTGACCTGTATTTACATCTTTTTATCATATGTGTACAAAAATCATCTTGATGAGACTTGGTGCGTTGACAATGAGCTAGATCGAGAGGATGAAATTTGAAACATCTTTGAGGACAGCATGTATGAAAATATCTTGATTTGTAAAATTTGAAAGTTCGCAATTCCGGTGGCGGTAGTTGTTTTGTTTTGCACTTGCAGTAACAAGATCCAAAAAATTCACATTTAGTGCAAGCTAACCCGTCCACCATCATTGGTCCTAAATCTGTACACTGTTGTTCACAACAGTAACGAGGTTCGTACTTGTACTTTTGTTCTTCCATGTTGACGCTGCTGAGTCCAGTGAAAGAATAAGAGTGTATAGTGTTGAATAGTCAGTTTTATGTACTACAAAAAGTGGTGGGGGTAATTTCAAGGTCATCCAAACGAAGTTTTAAAAAATTATACCTTACTAATGTAAGGAATATTTATACTTAAGAAGTTTATTTCTGTTTATCTTCTTCAGACTTTGTCTGTTTTTGTTTGTCTTCTTCAGCCTTTTTCTCTCTCTCCGCTTTAGCCATAGCGATAAGTTCTTCAGTCGATAGTGGATGTACTTCAGGAAATTTTAAAATTAATTTAGCTTGATATCCTTCTTTAGTTAATATATTTAAATCTTCAGTCATTTGTTCAACGGTGTTGTAATCTTTTCCATAGATTTTTCCATCAAGTTCGATCATCATTCTGTATAACATCTTTAAAATTAGGTGTTGACGCAGCGAGAGTCGGGAAGCGAATGATTAGTTATACAAGTATCATTCCCTTTTTATCAACTTGACATTGATCACGTGATTCCTTAGTTTTATTTGTTAAAAGTTATTTAACATTGGTAATACTTGTGGAACTTGATGTTATGTTGACCAGTCGGTGATGAAGATGTTGTAGGTTGTGTTGAAAGAAATACTTCATCATCACAGTATTTTGTTTTAGTAAACATCCTTACATTAGTAGCACTAACATCAACAGTTAAGTGATAACCACCGGTAAGTAAAACTCGCATTTCGTTGGTTAAATCTTCAAGTTGTTCAAAACTCGTAATGGTGTTGGTATCGTAAGATGCACACTTGACCTTTAGGGACATGTTGAAGTTTTGTATTTAGTTATAGAGAGCGAGATGTGTACGGTACGAAAGGTAGTCGTAGACTGATGAATTTCACAAGTTGATTTTCACTTTTATTATCACACAAAATTGGGTCAAGGTCATCCCGTGGAATTTTTAAAAAAGCAACATATTGCTATGTACAAAGACATAACAATATGTTGCTTCTTTTATTTTTTTTTTTTTTTGTTTTATATCATCTTTATTGAGAAACCATTACAAACATATATATTTACAAAGTTATGTACAAACTAGTTAGTAGTAGGTGTTACATGAATAGTTAGTTCAGTTGAGTTGTTTCCACTCGGTCCGTGTGAAACTAAATAGAGTGCGCCAGGTTGAATAACTCGAAGATCTTCATTTTGTAGAAGTTGTACAAACCGTTTCGGTAGGAAGATTTGAAACTTCGGTTCGTCACCAACTGTATACGGCGCCTCGCTCAATGTGCAATTAATAGCATCACCAACTGAAGTGTCCATCTTCTTGATTGTATGTATGATGTAATGTTTTTCTTCTTTTAGTTCAGAACATCTCTTCGTCGGTAAGATTGTTGATTTTGAATGAGCGTTGAATTGATCAACCAAATTTTGAAGAAAGTTCTGCGATGCCATCTTGATGTTATTGTTAATCTTCTTGTTAATAATAATGTCCGTCGGAGATGTTGTCTCTTCGGAGGTTCGAGTAATACTCATGCTGCGTCATGGTAGCGCTCTCACTTTTATTACCGACATTACCCCCACCATTCTGTTGAAGGAAATTATTCAAGCGGTAGGCATTCTTCAAAGCGCACTGTGACCTTCGATGTTTAAAACTCTTTGATGAAATACAAAGTTCATTGAAATAGCATTGGAAATCTCTATCTATTATTGCATTTATCACTTCGTTGCTTGTAAATGATTGTATCCAATTAGCTTTTTCCAATCCTCTTGTGTAGATAGTTTTGAACTCTTTGCAGTAATGATTCATAATGTGCGGCATCATGTTATAATTAATAAAACCTTCATCCCATCTTAAGTTGTGAAAATGTTTGTACAACCATTTGTTTGTAACTTTCGCTTTAGTTGTTAGTCTATTGAATGGTAATGGAGGTTTGAATAAGTAATGATAAACTACAGATGTGTTCATATCCAAAATTACTAATTCTTTTATAATAAAATTTCCATCATTTCCTCGAAAAGCTTGAAATTCAATTATACCTTTTTTAACTTCCATTATATGTGGCGCATTAGAAAACGAAACCCGTTTGTCCATGATGAAGTCTCGTCAGCAACCGACTTGTATTACAAACACGATTGTTCTTCTTTAACTTCTTGCGCTTCTTCGTCGATATTAAAGTTGGTGTGATAGTTGTTCAATTGTCTCCACATATCCACTTCTTGAGGTATTCGATTAAAAATTGAAGTATCCACAGGACCGTATAGAATTGGAACGAAAGGTTGTCTGTCCAACGTATCGATTAGATAGTCTTTGATTATTGCACTTGAAAATATTAGTTGTTTCAAATATCTGGTGACGGGACCGGTAGTACAACTTAAAGTGTAAAATTCTTCTTTAGTCAAATGTAATTTTATATCATGTCTAGTTAAATCTCTGAAGCGAACCATTTGTCCCCCACGATGTTTCACTATATCAACTTCAATATTTGATTCCAATAAACTTAATCTTGTTCTTCTTCCAAATGTGTTGTTACTCAAATAACATTCCAAAAGATGTAAATGTTTCATAAATGATTCCCAAGAAGTTTCAGTGAATGTAACCATTTTATTTCCATGATTTAAAATAACAATCGGTGAATAATCCAATGATTTTAAAATTCCAACTGAAATACTTTTCGTCATGCATGATGAAATGGGGTAGAAAATCCGAAGAAATACTTCTGTTAAAATATTAGTTGTAATGTTAACTTCAACCTTTTTTCTTTTTACTTCTTTTTCAGCTTCTCCTTCTTCTTTTTCTTCTTCTCTCTTCTTATGTTTGTTAAACTTGAGGAACTCGTCCATTTCTCGTTCAACTTGTTTTTCTATATCTGAACTATTCTCATCCATTAGAGGTGTATTTTCTTCTCCGTTAGTAGAACTCATCTTGCGAACGATGTTTCCCATACGACGGTCGAATATAAAATGAACTTTCCACTGATGATTTTCTCGCTTTTATGTTTTTCGTGAAATCCTTGAAATTTATACAATCACATAAATGTTTGTTTTCAACTTGTTTTTCACAAACGAAATTCTAACCTCAAAAAGTGAAGCAGATAATTCTAACCTCAAAAATCTGCAGTCGTTGTACTAATTCTTTTTAAAGTACATTCTTCACAATTCCGGTCAGCGGTGTGTAAGTAACTATTTTATCATGTAGAATTAGACAGTATGCTGAAGTTCCATCCGCTACTGGTTGTTCAAATTCCATTTCAATTTTTATATCCACACTTGATGATTTTACCGATTCATTTTGTTTTGAACAATCGATTACAATTATCGGAGCCTTGGAATAATACTGGTCAGGCGATAATAGTGGTGTATTAGTCTTTCCATAATATGACGATTGAAATCTTGCATACATATCGTATAAAATGGAAAAACGTTTTTTGCTGAACATGACATTCAAATTGTCATACGGAAAGAATTGAGAGTTTAAGAAAACTTTACAATTCTTTATTTTACAGTGATCAAATTGACCGGCATTTGCAGTGATAACATCTTTTCGCTTAGTTTGAAAACCAAGTATTATGTACCTTGCCCGTTCCAAATAAGTTGATGTCTTGACGGTCCATGTTTGTCGTTCTGTCTGAGGTAGTGTAGGATATTCATGGAATTCCCAACTTCGGAATGGCATCACAATATCACGGTCAGACTTTAACTTTCTCAATAATACGATTCTATGTTCATCGGCCAATCTTACATGAGGTACTCTCCAAACAACTTTATCCAATTGTAGTTGCCATTCCAGTTTATCTTCCGTAGTTGCAGGGTCTGCAAGTATCAAGTCCTTGTTAGTTGAAGATCTGAGTAATACCAATTCTTGTTTGACATTTATTATTATTCGTTTGTAATCTTCAGCGAATCCCAAAAGCAATCGTAAGGGTACATGAAAATCAAAGTGACCATTGGAATCCGGTGTTATAGTGTCTTTATCAGGGGCAACCCATCCGGCGGTGACTATTGAATTCTTCTCATGCGGTGTTAATGATGTTAATCCTTTCAATGTCGTTGTTATACCAACCTTTTTTGTCGAATCAACTGTCACCCCTGATATCTCATATCTTATTTCATCAAAAAGATATGCCATCGGGTTATTTATAAAAGGAACTGTTGAAGCAGTTTTTCCATCCAATTTTAATACCCGTCCTTCAATGTACAAATAACTTTCACACGGCAATGTGTAAATATCTTGTTGTTGAATGGGAATCCTTATTTCATCGTTATTGTTTAATTTTGATGAAGTGTAAGGGTTGTGCGTGTGATATTCCTTCTCCCATAGTGTTTCGTCGAATGTCGGTCCTTGAGATATATCCAGGATATCCATCGTTGTTAAGTTTCAATCCAATCTTCTGTAGAAAACGAATGTTGTCCGATGTTAACTCTTCCAATGTCGAGGAGCTACTGAGCTCCCGACTCTTCCGTTGCGGTTTAAATGATAATCCCATGTTGACCTTTATGTTGCCGCTCTGATGTGTATCCGTATAGTTATCGTTTCTCCTCTAAAGTCAACACTAACACCGTCTTGATCCAATATGTTCAGTACGATGTCTGAAATGAAACTGGTGTTTAACGGTAGGTATATCAAGTTTTGTGGCTTCTCAACAATTTTAAAACCAGGAGCCACTGTTGGATAAAATGTATGTAAAATATGCTGATTCACTCCTTCTCTATACGATCCGTGTATAATATTACACGTTACATCGATACTATTGACTTTCAATATTGTAACAGTTGTATCACCTGAATGAGTAGTTCCAGGAGTTAATATATTCTTTTTTGTATCTGTAAATCCAAGTAAACTGCCAATGGAGTTTTTCAAGCTGACATCGATATAATATTTTGAAGTTATTTCTGCTTTTAAAGTATTATTGTTTCCTTTAACGGTGATATTTTCTTCTCCGAGTTGTTTTTGTAGTAATTGGTTTATATCATCGATTTCATAAGCTCCAGTAGGAAATGTAATTATTTTCAATTCTGAGTATTTTCCTGAAGCATCCTTAGTTTCATAATAATGTAGTAAATTGTTCTTTCCTTCCGTAACATTGGGAATTGAGTTGTAGGTAGTTAAATCAAGTAATGCCGCTTCCCATAATCTTTCCTTGGATAGACGCAATGCTGGGAACAGCGTACTTTTCAATGTGGATGAATTTCCACTCAGTGACACTGTATACGATGACATCTTAAAGCTGACTGACACTCTTCGCTAGAAACTCCAAACATAAATGCCCACATATTTCAGTATTGTTAGGTTGTTCTCTTTTGTAATTGTAAAAAATGTTTTTGGAGTTTCGAAAATAATGTTGCAGTTCTTTCGGCGGTGGTAGATTGCCAAAACTGTCAAAGTAGTAAACGGTTTGTCCGAGCTTTTTATAACATACCCAATGAGTGCCTGGACCATAGGTGGAATCCAAATTTACTATTCCAGTTTCATTTTCCCATATTTTAGTTGGTAATGCATCTTTCATAAAAACTCCTCGAAAAAATGGTATTTTTAAACATTTTACATAATCATTTAACTGATGATTTGTTAAGGCTTTATTTGGAATTATCAATTGATTCTTCTTATTTAGTACACACGGTACGGTCTTAGGTATAAACCTGCTCCGTTTTTTACCATTGACCAAATAGAAGCTTTCTTTACTGTTGCTTTACGAGTTCTACGACGTCTCTTCTTAATGTTTCCACCTCTTTTGGGAGCTCTTCTCTTTGCAGGTCTTCCTCTGCGACGTCGTCTTCCAGCACCAAATTTAGCTTTCGTCTTCATGGCTGTAGTTACTGCCCAAGCCGCTGCTTTTTCTGCAATACTTGCGTCACTTGATTTTACTCTTTGCCAAGCTCTTTCCGCTAGAATTTTATCCGCTATTGATCTATTTGTTGAATCTTTATACTTTGAATATGCTATATCGTGTTCTTTGCAAGCTTGATCTAATTTATTAATTCCAGGATCTCCTCTTGCTAAACGTTTTGACAACTTAGTTCCAGGTCCACAATATTGATAACCTCCGGGCAGATGTAATTCGTATGGTAAAGCGTCTATCGCTCGATTCACAACAGCACCAATTGGAATCCGTCTGAGCAGGGATAATGCAGCTGATGTTAAACCACGTCCTCTCTTGCCGCTGTCTTGACGACGACTGAGCGATACGGTCTTCATTATGCTGTTTTATGTAACCAACGTCTTCACTCTATGAAATACTTTATGATAATGAATCCTTTTTTGGTGTATTCCATACTTAAATATTCATAAGTTTTACTAGTATCTATCAATGATTTCATCTTTAATCCATTGGTTTCTCTGAGAATCTTCGATTTTATTGTGTTTCATCGATGCATTAATCAAATGATTATGCATATCAATAACTACATTACCTACAAGATTCATTACATACTCTTCATTAGTAGCATCTTTGTTACGTGTAGGATTATCAAGATTTGTGATACGTTTACCATTACATGTATACACAGATGGATCGTTATTAGAGGTTGCTATAACTTGATTAATAGTAGCAACATCATTCGGAGCTATTCCTGCTGATATGTTAGATATTCTTCTATTTTTCCCATCATATAAGTTATTTATTTTATCTAAAACTATAGTTTGTTTCACAACAACACAATCCTGATCATCTTTACCAGATTTTACATGGGTTAATCGTCTACCTCCACATATAAAGTTAACACCAGTAGCTGATAGTTGCGGCACTTGTGTTAAAATAACAGCATCATGTTCTTCCGTGCCTAAACTTATATTTGACAATCTTTTATTTTTTCCATCCCACTTGTTATTTTGTAGTTGTAGTAAGGTAAACTTTTCACTTCCTTGCACAAACTCATCACCTTTCTTTGACACCACCTGATTTTGTTTAACAAAAGCGGATGTTCCTTTCTTCAAGCTTTCATTCATTTGTCTCACAGTAGCAGCATCCGATGGAGTTGAACCATCTTTCAGATTGGACAACACTTTTCCATGACAATCAATAACAGCACCATTATATAAAATACAATTATCTTTAATGTATTTAATATTAACACCATCACTTTCTTCTTTAGGATATCCAATATCGTTTATAGTATATTTATAGAAGAAAAATCCATCTTTTTTCTTTTCTGGTATTACAGAATGCAAATAACGCTTATTGATTGTATCTGTATCCTCGGTTGGATCTGCTACATTAGTTATTTTATAATTTAAAGCATTGTACTTTTTTCCACTTTTAGTCTTTTCCAACAGTAAAGCGTATTCCATCGCAGATAGAAAATAGCCTTTATTAACAACATCTCCATTGTTGACTGGTTTTGCAACATTAATAACCCTGTGAGATTTTGCATCATACAGTTGGTTGTTGTCGAGTTTTAAACTTGTAGATGTTTCCTCCTTTACTGTTTTTAAATTTGTTGCATCTCCATCTTCTTCTGGATCCTTAACAAACTTTAAACGTTTATTATTTATGTTATAGTCACCTTCGGGTGTTTGCGGTAATCCACTTCTTTTTCTGTTTTCTCCAACTTGCACTCCTAACGCGGAGTATCGTCCGAACTTGTCGACGCTCATGTTAGAACTGACACATTATACGCCTGCAACTCTTATATATCCGCAGACAATTATACGATTATGCCGCGATTCCTGAGTTCGTCAATCAGAGCTACCCATTCATTATTTAAACCTGTATGACCGGCTTCCATGGCTTCATGCAATAGTCTCATTCTATCAACCAATTTATTGATGTCGTTGTAGTAAATCACATTCGTATTGTATAGATTTTTCATCAATCCTTTGCCAGATGTTGAAGTATCTCCTTTACTCTTTTTACCATGTTGTTCAAGAAGTGATAAATCCATAAGTGATAAAGATTTTCTTTTCAGTGGTTGTCTCACCGCTGGTGCAGTACGTAATGTTGGCAATTTTCGTGGAGGAAACAACTTTTTTATAACAATGTTATATTTTGTTGCACGTGAACGATTAATCATTGCATCCTTTAAGTAGTTTCTTTTATGAGCGTTAGTATTTTGTAAAATTTCCTTAAAAACATTTAAATCTTTGGATGAATATCTTAGTGGTATGTTTTTAAAAATTAATTCATAAAGTCCTTTTGTTCCTTTATATTTATGCTCACCAATAATGATGTAATCGTCTTGTGTTATTTCAAGCTTTGAATCGCCGATCTTTAATTCATTCCCATCAATTCTTGCTCCGTATACGTGTGATCTACTCAAATTCGGGTTTGATTTCATGTCATGTAGCATTTTCATTATATATTTTCTTCCAAGAGGTCCATGTTGTAATATATCGCTACTCAATTGAGTTAAATTTGGAATAGATTGTTCAGCTTCAGGTATTGGCTGTTCTTCTTCCTTTTCAACAATTGGTTCTTCTTCTTCTTTTGTTTCTTCTTGCTCACTAGCACTTGTATATGAATCATCATCTTCTTCTTTTTTTAATGCTTGTACTTCTTGTTTAGAAACTGGTAGTAAAACATCTCCTTCATAACGAGGTTTACCAATAGTTTCTGATATCTGTTTTAAAGGTTCCGTAATAGGTTTAAATGTAGTCTCTAGAAATTCTTCTCTTTCACTTAAACCCATCCTCAATGCACGATTCTTCATCCTAATAGAATCACTGAGTGATTTTATTTCTTTTAATAGTTTTTCTTGATTCACCATGTTTACACTGTGAAGTTCAACGTGTAACTAGATGTAGCATCGGTAGTTCAACGCATAAATACAAATTTATCCAACCCTATACGATATCTACCATTTTTAATATCTTCTTCCTTCATAATAACGAGAAAGCCATATTTCTCATTCCATGCTTTGCCACACATTTCTTTAAATTTCTCAAATGGCATATCCGCATTTACATGATCATTGTATATATGCTTTAAATTTGTTTCATCTTGCTTGAAGATGATCAACATATTTGCATTGTCTCTTATGAGTTGTTTTGGAATCTTACTGTATGTTTGACCAATATAAATGCTATCGATATTATGATGTCTTCCCATAGCGAAGTAATTCCTTATAGTGTCGTGATTTTCACAAGATACATCGTCAAAAATAAAAATAGAAAATGGTTTTGCTTCATTTGGTTGCATAATTGTTTCACTGGCATTAAACTTGTAGAAATGCACTTCAGGTACACTTGCAAGTACTTTATCCAATAATTGATATTTTGGTTGTTGCAATGATTTTGAAAAAATGTATATATTGTTAAAGCGCAATCCTTTAGGATTAGTTATAAGGTTAAAAACAACATTTGTTTTTCCACAATTTGAAGGACCAGTTATTAAACATCTTATTGTATTTGGTAGTAATTCACCATGTTTACCATGATTTAACTTATCATTGTCAACCGTCAATTCATCAATATTATTGATATTAAATCGATCTTTTTGTTGTACAATCTCCATCTTGTGTCAAGGTTAAACACACAATGAGCTATTAAGTTACTATACCAGGTCTTTTGAAGGAATCCAAGAGTCTTCACTTTTATCGAATCCTAACCACCGGACTTTAACCATATCCTTTTTCCTTTGTAAAACCTTCTCAACAAGATATACATCACCGACTGTTGATTTCAACAATTCATGTCCGTAGAATCCACCTTGAAGTAATTCACCCTTGTTATCCTTTAATAAGTAGGTTTCAGGTATAGTTGGTTGCACTTTATAAACTGTAAATACTTCATTAGTCCAATTTGGTAGATATCTTTTACTAAATACACCTTTGTATTTGCTTATACGAACTTTATCGTTGACTTTAAACTTTTTTGGTTGTAACTTTTCCAATTTAGGTGTTGTATTATTTCTGATGCGTTGTAATACAACCTTAGCATTAGCGCTGTTTACCTGGATAGGTTTCATTCCGATGGTACGATGATATTTGTTGTTATACTCTTTTATAAGTTGTGGTAATATGTCATACCACACGTATGATCCTCGTTTTGAAAATTGTTTGTACATCGCTCCTTTTAATGTTCTATTGAATCTTTCAATTATTGAAGCTTTAACTTCAGAATTTGTAGAATAATGATTTATTTGATATTTCTTCATTAAAGCTCCAAAGTCTTTATTAAAATATTCTTTTCCATCATCGGTCTGTAGATGTTTGATTTTGAATTTATTTCTTTGTATCGTTGTTTCCATAGCTTTTGTAACACTTTTACCAGTCTTATCCTTCAATGGTAAAGCGTCAGCTATTTTAGTAAAACAGTCTATAATTGTTAAAATATATTTGAAACCTTTGTTTAATTTACTGTGCGGTATCATTTCAATGAGATCAGCTTGATACAGATCATTCATTCCCTTAATAATTGTACTTCTTCTTGGAAATCTTCTTCTTGCTGGTTTATGTAGTTCATTTACAATCTTGTCCTTCACACTTTCCATCTTCAGGTGTTGCTTGCACATCGCTTGTAAAAATACTGATCCGTACAACAGTTCTTTCTCTTTTATATAGTTTGAATATAGGTCAAGGCCATTTCATATTAGTGTAAAAAAGAGGGAACATGGCATTGGGCTTGCCATGTCCCCTCTTCTTTACGGAAAGGAAAAAGGAAGAAGGTAGAGGACGAAGAATAGGTTTACTGGTCGATAGGGTTTAGAGAGTAATGTCCAAATGGCAGAGTTCTTATGTTGTCTTCAAGGATGTATCTCTTGTCATCCTTATAGCTCAATGCCGATTTGGTTTGCTTCACACTGAAAAGACGATGGGTGAAGCTTCTTATGGTGTTAAATGTTGCAGTTGTTTCAACATTTTCAAACAAACATCTTTTATAATGTTCAAACTGTACGTTCTTCTTCAGGAAAGAGGTTTTTATTCCTTTGGCTTTCTTCGTGACTTGATATTCGTTCCTTTCGCTTATGTACAGTTGAAATGAATATAGTTTGGACATTAATGCTACAATTTCCATCATCGGCACACCATTTGTTTCATCTTTAAATTTTCCCAATACTTTCTTGTTTCTGTCGTAGTCGTAATTTGGATGGTCCTTGGGATAATCGGAAAAGTCGAAATCATCTTTATACATAAAAGTGCGTAGATCTTCGTACATGTCATTTGTTTTAATCCAGTAAATTAGAGCATCCGTATCCATATATGCAATACCAATGTTCTCTCTTCCATAATAGTTAACCATCTTCTTATAATGAAACTCGTACATGTGTGTTTTGGAAATATCCAAGATTGACATTCCTAGATACAAAGGACGATCCATTAGAACTGACTTCTTGTTCATGGAAATAACAACTAGATTTTCATTAATAATTACAGATGAACCAAAGTTTGGTTGTTGCACTAATTTCTGTAGTTTTACTGGATCAGTTACCAATTTGATGTCCTTATGTTTCCTTTTGTTTTCCAAAGTCTTGCCAAATATTGCGTTGTTCATTAGTTTGAAGAAATCTTTTTGAAAACTTGATGTAGCGGCGGCTCTTCTTCTTGTGTTGTTGTCAATGTACGGTTTTAACCAACAAGATTGAGAGAATTGTAGTACTCGATTAATTTTTGTAATTTTCAATCCCAAGTCTAAGGCCTGTTGTATCATCCAGTAGTGTCCAACATACCGAGACTTGTTGGTTAAAGTCATCAATAATTTCGGCCATCTTCCAGTTGGAGAAATTTCAGTCTTCGGAAGAAGTGGTAAATCATAATGTTCGTCGTGAAGATGTTCGGGATATTCAAAATCGACGTCAAATATGTAACCAGTTTCTCCATATTTCGGTATATCCATTATGTTTCCAATTGATTCTGGGTCTATCCATTTGAAATTATCATATGGAAGGGGATTCGACATTGCCCATCCGTATAAGTTATTTGCATCAAAATAACCCAGGAATGTTGTTGGTTTTGATGCATCATAATCGGGCAAATACTTATTGTTCGCCTTGACATGACGTGTTACACTTTGCGTCAATCCTCCTCGAACTCCTGATTCTAACATCAACACCATATCTATATCTGTAAGAAGTTGTATTTTACAATTTGTTTCTTTTAACATGGCTTGCCACGCTAGTCCAGGCGAAGTGTACGAATGAAGAGGGTCTAATCCATATGACGCAAAACACGTATTTCTAAATTCTTCCATCACATCACATAATAAAGTCACATCTAATTTAACATAGAAATCTGAATATTCCCCCAATGTTCTAAATCCTAATTCGTTCCATACTTTGCATGCATGATCATAATCATCTTGAGATATATCCATGTCGTACAGTTTACTTTTAAATTCTTCTTTTGGAGGTAGTGATGTTTCATTAAATCTTTCTAAACTGTCTATGTAATCATATGGGAAAACACCTTTTCGAAGTACCAGATCCAGTTTGTCGCTGTTTACAATCTTCTTCGTTTCGATTAAATCTTGTTTCCTTAGATTTTCAGAAAGTTTGGACAAACTCGACGGCAAAAATCGGTAGGAGTCCAAGAATCTTAGTTTGACGTTTCCAACTTCTTTGGAAAAACTTATAAACTTCTCTGAAGTTTCAGCTAACACATCGATTTTACCGTCGTCTCTTCCTAATTCAGGTATTATAAAATGAGCGTCGTACCCACTGAGATTATGCAGAACCACAGGGATAAATAGTGGTAAACGATAGCTCAAGTTGCATTTATTACAAGCAGCACCCCTGTAATAACCTGTGAGGTGGTCGTGATCTTTAACTTTATAATTCTCAATAGTAAAATCATTTTTGCACAAGAAACAGTGAGTCGCATTTTCATGTTGAATTTCTTCTTCTTCGTCCATCGGTTTCATTGGTACAATATTTGTATATAATCTTTGTGTATTTCCAGCTATTGAATATAGGTGATCAAGAAATATTTTTTCCGCATTTTCACCACGATATACTAGAGGTTCTGAAGTTAATCCATATCTGTTTAAATGTTCTTCTGATAATGTTGATTTGACCATTAAACAAAAACTGTTTGGTTTGTGCATTTGATACTTTACACTTTTTCTTGCTTCACAATTTTCATCTTCAACTGGAACAAGTGTTGATTCAAAATCCGCATACACAACTAAAGGGATACGGTATTGATGATGAACCTTTTCAAATGTAACGAATGCTCTGTTTTCCGAAGGTAAATTAATCTTTGCTTCATAATTATTGTTACATAATCTTTTGTGCTCTTGTAACCATTCTCTTCCTTGTCTTCCTTCTCGTTGAAAATTAAAACATCTCTTGCAAATCAACTTTTTGTTTCGATTTTTTGAAAGTTGCTTATTAACAAGAGAGTCGAATTTCTTTATGTACACATAGTGAGACACATCTCCTCGCGTTAGTAGTAGTAAATCCGTATGATCTGGTAGCTCTTCTTTTGCAATACGTAAAGGATACACTTTGTTTGAACTATCTAATGCGAAAACATTAATAGACGTGCCGGGATTTTTCTTTTCAAATTTTGATATATCTTTTGTAGAAACGGGATATGTTATTCCTTGAAAATTGTACCTGTGTCTTGTATCTTCATATTCTTGGTTGGGTCTTTGTGGATTTATTAATACAAACTTTGACGTCATAGCATAGCGAAAACATTCATTATCTTCATTTTGAACATTAATACAAGATTTTGTATTTTCAATTATTTTTGGCAAAGGAATGTAACTAGATCCCATTAGTCCATATCCATGTTTGTGAACTCTTATATCTAATACTTCAATACTTGTAAGACTCCATCCGGATCCTCTTCCTTCGTGTTCCTGAAGTTTGGTTAATATTTCTTCTATACAATTCTCTACTATTGAATCAATGTTTGAACTTTCCATGATGGTTCGGTTTTTTGTTATGAATCCTCTTGGTGATAATTCTTCTTGCGCATTTATAAACATAGCTTCTAGTAGTAAACCAAATTTAAGAAAGTTTAATCTTTTCAATTCTTCTTTTAAAGTTTTACTTACGATTGGTTTTGCTTCTCTAATAAATTCTTCTAAGTTCAAGTTTTCATTTTGAATCTTATGATGCATTACTACCTTACCGGGTAAAGCAAATACTTGTAGATTCGGTAAAGTAGTTGAAGATGTTGCTGTTATTTCTTCTTGTTCTTCTTGTTCTTCTTGTTCTTCTTGTTGTTCTTGATCTTCTTCTGTGTTGTTGTGAATTAGTTCTTTATGTATATCTAGTAGAATTTCATCGTGAAACGATTCCGAACATTTGTCGCAATGATACATGTTGACGATGTTTACTCTTCGAAATTTCGCCGAGAAATGAAATGAGCTCTGACAGTCCCGCTTTTATAACGGTTCCCCCACCACTATTTCATCATCATCCTCTTCTTCTTCTTCACTATCCGAGGAAAACAAACATCTTGGACGTAACATTAGTCTTCTACTAACTGATTGTTCATTTGTGTTCTCTATTCCAGTTGGAGTTTCAGTATGTACTTCTTCATATTCAAACGATGATGAAGATTCTGATATTACTACATCCATATCCAAATTTTCATTCTCCACATCATTTACACTTCCTACTTCTGATGTTGTTAGATCTACATCCATATCATTTACACTTTCTACTTCTGATGTTTCACTGTTATTATCATCTTCTTCCATATTAAAATCGTCTAGTTGAATTTTATACAATATTTCAATAAGAGGTTTCCTTGGATAATCGGTGTTGTCCACAGGAGCCATTTCAAGTAAATGAGGAATAACTCTTTGCGATTCGGCTTATATGATATTTTGATAAGTATGTCAAGGTCATTTTAGATTAAGCGAGAACTGGGAATAGATCACTAAGCAGCATGTTAATTCATTACTACAAAGTGATCTATTCCCCATTCTCTAAGAAGTGTCCAATCAATAACCAAAGTTCAAGTTCATTTTTGTTCAATTTCAATCTTTTGATTCTTCTTTTATTACGTAGTTTATAGGTTGACAATTCGAATTTTCAAAGTGCTGTTTTATCGTTTGTTTCAACGCTTCTATTTTAGCTTCTTTTATCATTAATCCCGTAAGTAACTGATTAATGTAATCAGCTGCCATGTCCACTGTTCTTGTTCGTATTTCACCTAACCTAACCCCGGGAATCAATCTCTGTAGTCTGTAAAACTTCAACTTTATTCTTGACTCTCTTGCTTTAGCCATTTCCCGTAACTTTAGTTTTTTATTATCTTTATTTGTAGTCAAGTCCATAACACTTTCCGTCAAGTCCTTACTCGTGACAAGTTCGCTTTCAGAATAATTCGACTATAGTACACTCGTCTTTTATACACTTTCCCCCACCACTTTCAATTTCCCCCACCCTACTAATATAGGTCAAGGTCATCTGGTATTAACGCGAGAACGAGGAATAGAGCACTAAGTGGCATGTTAGTCCATTACCACAAAGTGATCTATTCCTCGCTCTCTATTCTACATCTAATTTTTTTTTTTTGGGTTTTTGTTATTTTTATCTTTTTTTTTGGTTTTTCTGGGGGGAATGAGTGTTTAAACATTACTTGGTAGAATGTCCATTTTTCTTCTTCAAATCTTCAATAGTTTCCAACAATTGTAACAAATATGCGTTGGTTTATTCTAAAGTTTTCAGTCTGCTACATCCGACTTGAATGGAAGGCACTATTAGTTGCAATTTTGCAAATTCTATCTTCTCTTTCTTGCACCTTTCTCTCATTTTTAGGTTTTTCCTTAGTCTTGCCGAAGATGGTGTTATTGGCTCGTACATACAATCTGGATATGGCTTTGACATTTTCAACACTGATGTTGAAGTACAATGAGATACTTGCGGCCGTTGAGCTTGATAATAATTTGTTGTTGGAGTATTGCAATACATCTTTGGTTCTAAATTTTGGTGGCAATCTGTAGTTGAAAATACTGGTGTTGCAGAAGGATCAGTCATCTTTCACTGTTGTCGTACAGAGTGAACCCTTTTCTAAAGTTTTACTTCTTTTATCACATTTCTCCCCACCACCGACTTATATATTCTTCCCCCCACCATAGTTATTTTATACTTGTTTTTTCACATTTCAAATTTTATACCATACTTCCAATATGACATCCGCGTCTTCCTCTTTTAAGTATTTGACAAATTCAGGACTCCTCGACGATACATTCGGTCTGTTTAGATAGCTCATCACCTTGTGATGGCTTTCCTCATTTTCTATATAACAATACACTTGCATCAACTTGTTTTCTTCCTCTTTCGATGATATGAAATTTGCAACAGAGGTCCACTCTTCATATTTAATCTTGAAATGGCGCACTTCGAATTCCATGATGTTTATTCTAATGCCGCAACAATAATAAAACTCTCTTCAAACAACCTGCATTTATACACGTTCCCCCACCTAATTATAACCCCCACTCTTTTCCCCCTCTCCTTTATATGTGGAAGGGGTATTATGGTTTGAATGCACGATACTTAATAAATTCAAACAAACACTGTGCACAAATGTCGCAAGTGTTATTACAAGTTTCGAATTTCATTATTTGACCTTTTACAAGATGAACTAACCTACCTCCATCATCTTGGAATTGTTCAAAATCTAAAACAGACGCTTTTCCACAATCATGACACATTTTTGTACCATCTTTAAAAGTATAAGCAAGATAGATAGCAAATCCATAATTGTCTTTCTTAAATTCAATGAGCATTTCACGAATTGCTTTAGGTATTTGACACTCATTTGATCTCATAATGTAATGGTAAAGAAACCCATTATTGATAATTACTTGTAAACACAGAACCAACAACCTATCCATCGTGTTCGACTTATACTGATAGTTACATCTAAAACCTTTTTCTTATATGATTTTCCCCCACCACTTTTATATAGGTCAAGGTCATTGGATATCAAGCGAGAACTGGGAATAGATCACTAAGTGGCATGTTATTCTATTACCACAAAGTGATCTATTCCCCATTCTCTAAGAAGATTGTTGATAATTTAGATTCCTAATATTTCTTTTCCTTCTTCTTCACCTTTTTGAACTGTAGTATTACCAGACATGTGTGATATTAATTTCTTCATTTCTCGATTTTCCATTTCCACTTACTTCAATTTTAAATCTCTTGCTTCGATTTGTAGTTTTAAATACTTGATGTAACTTCCAGCCCAGTGTAGGGTTTTCAATTTTGGTGCTCCCATTGCAATTCCAGGTATTTGAAATTGTAGTCGATTGAACTCCATGTTCATATCTTGTCGGTCTTGTTTTTCCTTTTCTAGTCTTTTCAATCTTTGATTCTCCCTAAACGAAGAAATTGGATCACAAGGAATATGACGAAACATTTTGGTCAACGATATCTCGAAGAATAAGCTTCTACGCAGAAAACCAACACATTTATGCACTTCCCCCTCCAACTTTAGGCTAGTGGTGGGGAGAATTACATTAATTTAATACTTATTTCCACCGTTACACTTGCTCCATTTTCAAAAAGGTATCTGTAAAATGGTTCTGGATACTGGTATATTTCACGTCCTATATTTTCCTTAAGAAAGTTGAAAGCTATTCTTTTCGAATAGTCATTATGATATACTTCTCTTAAATTAACAAGAATTCCATCTTCCAGAAATTTCACTTGAATCATTGGTATTTTGCTTACATCATCTTTGTCTATCAGAGGTAGCCTGTAAGTGAACGTATTTGGTGGTAGACGTAAGGTTCTATTAAGTCGAGAACAGAATATTTTGAACATTTTCTGATCATTGACTGCAATCTCATGAATACCTATCATTTTATAGTACGAAGGTTCAAAAGGTACAGCACGAAACGTTTGTACTCGACAGTTACTCGAAGAAGGTTCTGTAGTTGCGTTGGGATTGAACATTTTTAGTCGACAGTTTCCTGACGAATAAGCTTCTACGCAAATAACTAACACATTTATGAACATTCCCCCACCAACTTTAAGCTAGTGGTGGGGAGAAGTTTCCCCCACAACTTCTTCAGAATTAATAGCTTCAATTTGAATTATAACATATATATTTGACGCAAATTCCCAAAAAACTGAATATGAAACAGTCTCTTCTACATCTTGAGATTCATTATGTGTTTCAACCACTTCCATCATTGAAGGTTCTTGATCAATTTCTGTTACTTCCATTGCTTCTTCTACAGGATCTTGTATTATGTCGATTGTTTCAACTTCATCTTCTTCTTGGACTAATATAATATTTCGTTGTCTCACAATTTCAATTAATTGTATAAAAGAAGTATCTCTAGGAGACATTCTTAACCATACATGTAGCTCCAACAAATGCTGACTTACTAATGACAAAACTCACAATTTATAAGAATTGCTTGAATAATAAAGTGGGGGGACTACTTTAGTCCAATTCGGATTCGGATTCAGAAGACAATAAAGGTGATATGGGTGAATCCAACGATGAATCTAATATAAATGTATCAATAGCTTCCTTTACTATGTCTTCGTCACTATCATTTATCAGTTCTTCAAAGAGTTCTTGTTCAAACTGTACCATTTCTTCTTCTTCCATTGTGGAATCATTATCAGTTTCGTTATAATTTTCCTCTATATTGTCTTCTTCCATTTCATTTGTACTAATATAAACATTTTTAACTTCAAAATAATTAACAAATGGAGTATCTTTAGACAGCATATTTGTTCACCATTTCGTTTAAACAGACTAAAAACATGGAGGTTCATAGTCCGCCTTTTATAAGTTTTAAAAATGGGGAGGGGGAAGGAAAAAAGATTGGGAAGGGATAAAGTTGGGGTGAGGGAAGGGTAATGTGGTTATTAGACCACTTGTGCGACAAAGTAGCCACCAATGCTAACTTCGAGCTCATAACACTTCATAATATCATCCTGCCAAGTTAACATACGTTCTCTAGTATTTGGTGTTACACAGAAGAACCTACTGTCATTATACACAATAGCTGAACCAATTATAACATTGAATCCTAAATTTAGCCATTTGTGTGCTTCCGTAATAAATCTTTCTATTGTATCAAAAGGAAATTGTTCATCGATGTAGATTGGTCTCATTTGTTCATCAAGTTCAATTACATTTTCACCGTCATCTTCACTGTCACTGCTACTATCATTTTCATTGTCACTGCTACTATCATAATAATCTATCACATCTTCTTCAGGTTGTTGGAAAACATCAGCAATTTCGGAAGGATTGAAGTTTTCACTGTGGTGAGGAAGCATTTTAAAGCAAATAATAACGGCAGAGATGAAACAACAAGTGTGGCGAGTGAAAGCAGAATGAAGGAGTGAACAACGCTCGCTTTGCTTTTATAACGATATGCTAATGAGAGGGGTTAACAGCCGTTAAGTGGGGGAAGGAAAGAGAGGGGGTATTTATTTCAAATAATTCGCATAACTTTTGACTAAAATAAGATAGCTAAATTCTTCTTTTACTGAAATGTTCGTCTTACATAGACCTTTTCAATGATGTATTGCTTGTCCTAATCCGTCAATCCGTTATCAAGTTATAGGCATTTTAATTTTCCGGGGGGAGGGGAGGGGGGGTTCCGCTTCATTAGTCACGGAGGGGGGGGGTTCCGCTTCATTAGTCACGGGGGGGGGGGTTCCACTTGGCTGCTCATGCGGAACTGATATTCTCACGAGATAGTCGTTGTGTGATAATGAAGACAAATGTTCATCGCGCCGCGACCACTAATTAACTCGCATTTGCGGTGTTCACATCTTTCCTACTCATTACATATACGTTTCCTACTTCATTATTTCAAGACTAATTAACTTGCAAAACAACAGTCTCTGTCTTTGAATGCTGATGAGATTTCATTAGGAACCATTCTTTGCACGCTATATGAAGCTACACCGGCAAACAATGCAAGTCAGACAGGTCATATAACTGTACAACGACCTCAGAAAAGTAGGTCACGAGACTTAGAGTGCTAAAAAATAATGGGGGAGAAACACAACGCTATAACGCATTGTGTTTCTCCCCCATTATTTTTTTTTTTAGCAAAATTTGGAAAAAACTATGTGAATTTACTGTTTACGCCCCCACCTTGTAATACGATCCTTTTTATCCCTGAGGAGAAAGTCTTGAGAATTTAAATTGTTAAATCTCTTCTCTTTACACAAATTATCACAAACTCTAATTTTATATTTTAAGCCGTTACATTTTGCCAATATGTGTTGGTGGTCAACAACACTTAGAAAAAAATATTTCAAACCTTTCTTAAGCCTCTCTCCTCTGACGGATATTATTTGAGGATCGTCTTCAACAGTGGGGATTTCTGCCAGTTGTGGTTCGGAAAGATGTTTCACGATATGTACACGGCAGAAACTCTCGTTCTTAACACATTTCCTTCCACAAGCTGATCCTTTCTTAATTAACCTAGCGAGCACTTCAGGGCAAGTAGTGGGACGGCTAAATGCCCTACGACGCTCTTCTTTTAATAATTGGAAACGCTCTGAAGGAGCAGACTTAGGAGATTTATTTTTAGGATAGGTGTGATCTTTAGGAATAGTAAGTGGTGGGGTAGGAGGCATTGGTGACAGTGGAATGACAGGTGTACTAAGACGATGAAGCAAGGTTTCAAATGAAGGGGAATTAGGACGGGGAGCTGGCTTCTGCGGTGGCGGCATGTTAGTTGAAGGCGGTGTGGAGTCATTTGAAGACGAAGGTGGTGAAAATATGCTGCGATGTGTGGTATTGTTGGCCGGGGGAAGAGGAGCTCCAGAAGTTGAAGGTTTCGAGTCTAGTTGCTTCTTATACCAGTCGGGAGCATTTTTCAAGCGAAGAGTTTTCTTGACTGGAGTTGAAGCCGTAGTAGAAGTAGAAGTTGAACTTGTAATAGAAGAGCGGGCTGTAGTGGAAGTTGTAGTCGGCAGGGATGACATCGTGGTAGTTCTGTTCGCAGTTCGCAGCGTAACGTCTGGAAACAGAATGAAACGTTAGCCGTGGTCGATGCGTCTTTTATAACAGTATGCTAATGAGAAGGGTTAACAGCTGTTAAGTGGGGGAAGGTGGAAGGGAAGGAAAAAGAGGGGGTATTTATTTCAAATAATTCGCATAACTTTCGACTAAAATAAGATAAGTAAATTCTTCTTTAACTAAAATGTTCGTCTTACATAGACCTTTTCAATGATGTATTGCTTGTCCTAATCCGTTAATCCATTATCGAGTTATAGGCATTTTAATTTTCGGGGGGGGGGTTCCGCTCGAGTGAACACGGGGGGGGGTTCCGCTTGAGTGAACACGGGGGGGGGGTCGGTCATTGACCCTTCCGAAAGTGGGTCAAGGTCATTCAAGACTTATAAAGAACCAAGGTGATGGGAACAGTAGTAACTGTTCCCACCACCCTGTTTGCCTAACGGTTCCCACTCCCAACCCACTAGTTACGTTCTGCGAGGGACATCGACGCAATTTTGTTTGGCCCGTCCGGGTCTACCGTAACGGTCCGGTCCGGGTCTACCGTAACCGTGAATTCGAAGGGAAACTGGAACACCTAATGCAGAAACGCAACTCTAACACCCACCCAACTAATCCCACCCAATCATATTCCTAAACAAAATGCAAAAACCTAGTCCGCAATTTGCGGATGTCCCACCCCTTCTAAGTGAAGTTCAACCGAACTTCTGAATTTACATTTAATCTACCCCCTATCATCTAGCTGAAAGGCAAAACAACAACATTAATTATTAATACCAACACTTAAAACTAACAACACATCATTATTAAATATCAAATAATTCAACACAACCAAATACCATCATTATTCTTAAAATTAATACACCTTAACGCTAAACACAACTTATAACTAACATCGCAATGCGCAAATTAATTCTTAAATTAAGTGCAACTTACAACTAATATTTACACACACACACACACACATACCACATTGCATTAAAGAACGCAACGTAGTATAAGAAGTTCAAATATATATAGGCCTACTATATATTTGAACCTCTTACCGAGTCGCCAACGACTTTTCGCTATGAAAACTCGTTGACGACTGACGCGAAAATTGGGCTCGTATCGCTCCTCGGGTTTTCGAGTGGTGGGAGTAATTAATGCAGTGGTGGGGGAATTGTTTCACTCCAGTACAGTCTTCAATCCACTCCAGTTCGCAGCAGTGTAAAAGTGAAACGAAGGAGTGGGGGCGGAGCATGCGCAGCGACGTAAAATCCAAGGTTTGAGGTTAGAACTTTCCGTGCACAGTAGAGCTAAATTGAGTAATACAGGACTCGGCGCATGCGCAATAGCGAGGAGTGATTCCGATCCGGAGAACTCGTTGCATTCGCAGCAGCGCTAAAGTGAGTAATACAGACTAGGCGCATTCGCAGTAGCGCTAAAGTGAGTAATACAGGACTAGGCGCCGTAGCGTGAAGTTGGCTCACTCCAGTACAAGTTATAGCAGCATAAAAATGAAACGAAGGAGTGGGAGCGGCGCATGCGCAGTGACGTAAAACCAAGGTTTGAGGTTAGAATTTTCCATGGTGGCTGCCATGTTTAATTCAGTTTCATTCAAACAATAGTAGTTCATGGCTGGCATGGGATGTGAAGTGTGGTAATTAGATGGGGTTAGCAACCGGTCGTGACCGGCCATTGACCGGTCATCGACCCGGCAGGGTTCCGCTTGAGTGAACACCGGGGGGGGATTAATCTCATTTTTTATGGGGGGGGGTTCCGCTTCATTAGTCACGGGGGGGGGTTCCGCTTCATTAGTCACGGGGGGGGGGGTTCCGCTTCATTAGTCACGGGGGGGGGGTTCCGCTTGAGTGAACACGGAGGTTCCACTTGGGCGCTCATGCGCAACTGATCTTCTCACGCGATAACCGTTATAAAAGACGATTGTTCATCGCGCCGCGACCATTAATTAACTCGCATTTGTGTTGTTCGCATCCTTCCTACTCATTATATATACGTTTCGCCAACTTCATTATACAAGTCTAATTGCTACTAACCTGAAATTTCATTTACATTAGCACATGTCGTCCTGTTTGAATCACCTTCGCGTGGTCGACGTTATATCTCATTCATCAGTCTTGTTCTCACTTCTACACGTCTGACATACTTCGTGATGGATACGCAATGTTTGAAATTGAAACTTTTGCGGACACAACATATATTACGAAATAATTCCAAACCATCGGTTTCAAAGACTAAAACAAATTTAACAAAAGTGAGGAAGAAATTAAGTTTTAACCCGTTATACTCTGTTAGAACTTCGCAGGTTCACGTTGATGATAATGTTATTCACAACATTTTGCGTTCGATGTTACGTTTCCACAACTTCGAACTTGTTACACCTATCGACTGTGTTCAGCAGGTTTTCATATTTTACCCCCACCCTTCTTTATATAAGTGCGCTCACGACAATTCCTGTTTCATTCTTCTATACGCTCTTCGACCGACAACTACTCCGCTCTAAATTACACACTACAAGAAGATGGATACAAACCAAGAACAAGTACAAGTTCACGAAATATCGTCTACTACCCACCCGAGAGAGAATCCTCCGAGAACTTCGCCTTCACCGAATCCACAGAACCCCGTCCAAGTTTCGGATGTATCTTCGACGGCGAGGAATGATCTTGAAGCTATTCTTCGGTCGCTCGTCGGTTTCGACTGACCTGTACGACGATCGATGTTAAACTGAACTCTTAGAAGTTCAGTCTTTTTTTAAAACTTCCTCCGGATGACCTTGAAGCAATTATCCCCTCTCCTTTTTCAACTAACTTCTACTTTTGTTTCACTGTTGAATTTCAGTTTTGAACTAACTTTTAATTTATGCGAAGTTTTAGTTGAACCCGGTTAATTTATGCGCACATTTAGTTCACTCCCAAATTGTTGAATTTCAGTCTTGAACTAACTTTTAATTTATGCGCAAATCTACTTCAAACGCTCACCCCACCTCCTCACCCCTCATTTAATATACGACCGGAAGCTATGTGCCCCGGCACGTGGCTTCCGGGGCAGCTGACCTGTGCCAGAAGTAACCAAATCTAACTACTTCTGAGCTACATAATAATAAATAAAATAGTGATTTTTTCCAAGATTTGTTCATTGCAGTTCCGCAACTTGTCATCAGTGATATATTACTTTTCAGCAACATTACAATAATTATAAATAAATTATTGTATAAAATATAATATGTATGTTACTAAATTATTATATCTATTATCTTGGACTGATCACACAGATAAAAACATATTCGCCAAAACTTATGTCTTAAAAACATTACCTTTATATTGCTTAGATAAAATAAATTATTCATTAAGTCGAACAATGTATGTATACAAAATTAAACTAGCAGCAAATATATTTGTCTTTTTCCCTATCACAGTTCCGTACTCGTTGTCAGTGATATTGTAGTTATCAGCAACGACTTGAGCTGTAGCCGAGAGACAATATCAGCATTCCATAGCCACATTCCACCACAGACATTCCTTCAGACCCGCTCCTTGTGTGGGGAGCTGTACATCCGCACAGGCTTCGCTAGCTATCACATCATTACTTGCCCTTCAAACATAACATTCATTCTATAAACTAGGATCTAGTGAAGGTTTGATTATATAAATGTATTTTTCCCAGTATACAACTAAACGGATAAAAAATGATACTCTAGAAATTTTTTAATTATATTTTAGCTCGACTATGGCCAAATGGGGGCTTCGCCCACATGCCCCCTTGCGGGCATTTTTTATCTGTTTTAAAATTTAAATTTATAGTTGTCATTCGTCATTGATATAACTAATGAAAATATAATTTTGAATGCCAGAGCTCAAAGCTCACGATTTCATAAAACTAAGAGTTAATGCTGGGGGGGGGGTTGATACTAAGGGCAGATAAAGAATATCTTGTGGTCACTGGAGATTAAAAGCAATAATAAAAAACTTGCCTACGGCTCGATGGGGGCTCCGCCCCCATGCCCCCTTAGGGGTTGCCCTAAATTTGTAGAATAATTAAAAGTCAAGTATGTAATAAGTTAGTTCCATGGAAGATATATACGTTGAAGACAGTAACAAAACGGTTTAATACACAAAATTCACAATCAATAGTAAAAAAATCTTTGAAAAACTCCTATGAATCGGTTTTAGTACCCCTTCGTAATTAAAATTCGCTAACAAGATTTTAAATGCGAAATGATAATAATTTACGTAATATATGTAAATATTCTAGGTAAATATTTCTAGGTTATGCTGGATGTAGGGTCCACCCCCTAATTGGTTACCCCAATTCCGCAATTACTATAAAAATTACTATAAAACTCTCATGCAATGAGGCTAGTTGAGGGCTCCACTCCAATAATACTCATTGTGTTTTCTGAATAACCTACGGCTCTTCGTTTAAATCCCCTTCTTAGTTCCCCTCATTTCAATATAAAAAATAAAAATAAAAAATTGAGAGTTGTGAAATAATACTTAACTATGTATTATTCTAGGTATTATGATCAGAATTGTATGTGTAAAAAAATTGGAGATACTATTATGATAACTTATGACTGGAGTGTATTTCAGAAAGAATGGAAGTGGGGAAAAATATCAGTTTTGATGGAAGTAGGTTGTACCACAAAACAGTAAGGCAAAAGAACGATATTTGTAGTTTAATAAATACATTGGCATTCATTACAATTCCTTCATTTCAGTTTTTAATGGTGTAAAACTTTAAAATTTACCTAATTTCCTAAAATATAACTGCCAAGGCAAATAAAAAAAAAAACTTCAAGCTTCTAAATACAATAATACAGTAGTTACTAACAAAAGTATCTTAAATAATGGTTAAAATATTAAAATTACTATACACATCAAAGGACGTATGTTTTAGCCATAGGATCAGGTCAGTAAATAACAATCAAAGTAAAACAATCAGTTGCTTGATATAGGAATTCGTTCCGACTCGCAGTCAAAAGAAGAATACGTGATATTGAAAATCATCATGATAATTTTTAAGTTTGATAATTTAATTGATATTGGTACTGTGCAAGATATGTCTATGTGCAAAGTGAAGGTTCTGAGTAAAATGTTATAGTAGTTGTAAAATTACATCTACATGGGGTAAAATTCCCCGCAAAAATAAATAAACATTTAATTATGTTTAATTGTGTGGACTGGGGGGCAAAAATTCATAGAACCAAACTTGTAGTAACTTGAAAGATGTTCGCGAAGATTGCCTCAGATGTTATAATTTGACCGCTAGAGTAGAAAAAATAATGTCATATTTATTTTGGGTAAAAATGTTTGGTCGCTAAATTTTGAAATCAGATAGTTTTCTGGGGCAAGAAATAAAAAAGCTATTTTTATTTTAAATGAAAATACTGTACTGCCACCTTTTTAAATTAAACACTAACTTAGTCGCACTAAAAGATAAATCAATTGTGTAATCTGCTATTTTAGTTAAAATTTTTGTTGAATTGAAAAGTTAAAATTAGCATGCTATCAGGTAAAGTCAATGATGTACTTCCTAATGAGTTCATTAGAAATTAAGTGTCATCCCAAATAAAGAACCAATTTTTGGGAGGACTATCGTGCAAATATGATACTGTCTTACCGGTTGTCCCATACCAACCTTGCACCTCTTTTAAAATTGTACAAAAAAAGAAAAAAAAAAAAACAAATAGTGCCGTTGTAGGTAAACATATTTTGCTCTGTTGATTGACACTGATTTCAATACAGAGGGGACAGACGTTATTTGTGAAGCAACTTAAAAATTTAATATTTAAAAACCCTAATCATACTGATTTAGAATAATAAATAGCATGACATTATTTTTTTTAACTGAGGGAAATTTAACATATATTATGTCTGAACATTTTACATATAACAGAACTTACCAAACATGTAAATGTCTAAGAACCTCATTTAAAATAATATGCCATCATAAAACATCAATTATCACGTGATTAGTTTTACTAAACATTTAAATACATGTTCATTAATCTCAGTCATGTTGTAAATTTAATAAAAAAAACATTTTGGACCAAACTAACAATTTTGTTGGAAACGTATTGAGACATTTTTGCTTAAAATCTAAATTTCAACCTCAAATATTCAATAAACTGCTAAAATTACGCGCACAAGATCAAATTGTAAAGTTTTCTTAAAAACCGTGTAAAACAAAAAAAAATATTTAAAGTGAGAGTTTGTATTTGACATAAGTGACTTCCGGTCTGGAGAGGTAATTTCAGATACACCCTGTACATTGAAATTACTCTTGGTGAATAGACCGCTTTTCCTATAAAGGCACATTGGTTAATGTTATAAAATTTCTTAAAAAGGGTATTTCGGTAATCCGCGACTTCCAGTATGTTGGCAATTTTCTCAGTAATACAGGTCGGTAAGTTTAGTTCTCGCTTGTGAATCACTCTGTAGTAAGCGATATATAGGAGATCTATTTTACCGACATTTGACGAATTTCTGATACCCCGATGAGTGAGTGAGTGAGTGAGTGAGTCAGTTACACATTCGGGAGTATATAATTTAGATACTTTCAAATATCTCAATAATTAATTGTTAAGTAAATTATTTAGAATATTTTCCATTACTGATCAGTAAAATCTAATTCACGAAGTTTCGGGATCTGAAATCTGATACCGTGTGGAAGTAATACCTAGTGCATAACAGAGGTAGTAAAAAATACACTAAGTGAAAATGGAGAAGTCCAACCAATCCTGAAATAAGAAAAATTAGTCACAAAAATTAAATGAAACACGGAAAATGCACAAAGCTTAAACAGAACACTGTGAAAGCAGTCAAAACAAAACACAACAAATAAAAATGAAAAAATACACTGCACTAATAATATGTGCACCAACCTTTACGTGCCCGGCATTGCTGTGCTGGACGTTCTCCTGGAGGACATGAATCATCAATACGATCAGTAAATAGGACCCTGAGCTGCACTCTATTCAGACCCAGGAAAATCATCCAACCTTGATTCTAGAGAGTCTTGGCGGAACCACCGTCCACCGCATGCACGGGAGTCTTGCTGCCTTCATCTCTCTTGCAGCTTATGACACGCCAATTCACTGTAGGAACACCCTGGAGTTCTGTTGGCAAATGCAATAAAAAATCTCAGGTGCCTAATTCTTGGCGAGGATCTAGTCGGTCTGAAGAAGTCATATCTCTTAGTGATATGCAGGAGATCATTGTAATTCCCCACCCCCATACCTTTTTCTCGGCGTGTCCTCAGGATCTGATGCGGAGTGGTGGCCGAAATCACCTGCAGTTGTTCTTATGTAAGCCTGGAATCAGGATATTCAGTGGAAGCAATTATCATTTCTAGCTGTTGAGCTGATCTGTGAAGGACATCCCCTTGTCTGCAGGAGCTGCAGGTCCTTACTCTCCTGGCGGCATGTTCCATCTCCTGGGGCGCTTCTGTGTTTGCTGTTGCTACTCCTGCCTCTCCAGCACTCCAACAGAGACAGTTTCGGTGCGCAAAGGGGAGATCCCTGAGCCCTGTGCCTCTTGTGTGGAGCTGGGGGTCCCATTTTTCTTTATCCTCTTAAGGTGGTTCTTGGGAAGGCCCTTCACCTTTCACCATTTGTCCTTGGGCAGCAATGTGCCCACGGCTTCCCTCCAAGCTAGGGTGAGCGTTCTCATCTCACTAGGATGGACAAACTGCTGCTTACGCCTTAAGAAGGAGTTTCGCCGGTCCATGGTGACTGCAACAGACGGGTCAGTGACATGGGTCTTCATGATGGGGTCCTGCGTCACCGGCCCCTCAGCCTGGGTACCCACAATGATTTGATCAGCACTGAAACTACATCCAGGCTCAATGACCGGAACGGCCCTGTGCGTTGTCACAAGCATTCTGAGAGTGCCAATTTGGTGGAGAGGTATGGTCACAGAGAGGAGACTCTTGACAGAAGCCTCCGCTCCCTCAGCTCTATGCCCCTCCCAACCTCATGGTTCTACATTTCTGGCAGTAAAGTTGCCCTCCCCAGAATCCACTGGCTTGCCCTCCAAGATTGAGGGGTTGGATTCGCGTTGAGGCGTTGACCCGACTGGGGTACATTTGTTTTATTGTTCAACTGACATTTTTAAATTCTGAAATACACAAAGGTAGCAGCTTAACAGCCTTAGCATGCTCCATACACTCCGCTTGACAGAGATTTCCCAGAACCACTTCACAAGTACCAGAACTGGGTTTTCAGTGTAGTTGTCTTACCGTAATTCCCTCGCTCCTCCTGCTGCTGAAGAAGACGCTAGGCCGTTCCAATATCCACCACCTCCACCTCGGATACATACCAGAGTTGCTGCTCCCTGACTCTAGGGCTATTTATCGCCCGCCAAGACTAGATCTGCTTGTTTTAGACATCGCAGTGGCAAACCGTTCAGTCTGTGAAGTCTATCAGAGTTGCCTAAAGCGTAGGGGAAGGCCCACGTTAATCTGTGTAGCTTCCTCTTTGAAAGTTGACCCCGACTCTCCTAAGGAGCTTGCGCTTACCTCTCGCCACCAAGTCCACATATTGTTTAAGTCAAATTAGAATGATTTTTAAGGTGTAGCCTCCCCTGCAATGTCCGGCTAAGCTCAGGGTGATGGGCGGGGTTCCGAGACCAAAGAATGGTTTGGGACGTTGTACCTAGTGTTGTGAAGTAGCTGGGCAAGCTGATGTCGATAATTGTTGTTTAGGGGCACCAGGTGAAGATTCAGGGTTCTAACAGAGAAAACCTCTTCCCAATTTTATCTTAAGTCCAATTTCTCCTGCCTGGCTGTAATAATACCCATAAAATATACCATAAAATGAAGAAATCATTTCAAATATCTACTACATGACTAATATTTCCAAAAGATTTATCAAAAAAAGAGAAATTTATTTACTATGTGAAAGCAAATTGTTTCTGTTTTTTTCCAAGGGCAGAAGGCCTTACTTTCATCAAAATTGTAATCTACCTTTTCTTTTGAGGGAGTCTCAATGATGACTCTGATACTCAGAAAATAATTGTGATTTAATGAGTGGGATTCCAATAATATCCAGAACATCTACCAACTTATCATAATACTTCATAAATCATGGGGAACCAGTAAAGAAAATTAGTACAAGGTGTTCAATACCAAAGTAGACGGTGGCCACCAACTGAAAGACATTGATACATACATGACACTTAACATTAAATTAAATAGAGAAACATATACCACAAAATAATATTATAACTAATAAGAGGACACTTACGTGTTTAGCCAGTGGTGTCAAATTTAAGGTTCATGCAGAACCGGTTTCATACTAATTACAGTACATCTTCAGCTGCTTCTTCTTGTAAGCATAAGCCCATCTTGTGGTTTTCAAATATTGTTAAAAAAGTATTCTTCTTAGTTTAAAATAAAGCCCATCAAATGGTTGTCATTAATTAAAAAAAAAACTTTACACTACAAACACAAAGACTACACAGATGGAGGACTATACATGCTCACACTTCAATAGTTGTAGGCCTACAACTATTGAAGTGTGAGCATGTATAGTCCTCCATCTGTGTAGTCTTTGTGTTTGTAATTATTTATTTTTTGTGTTTTGTGTAAAGTTTTTTTTTTTTTTTTTTAATTAATGACAACCATTTGATGGACTTTATTTTAAACTAAGAAGAATACTTTTTTTTAACAATATTTGACAACCACAAGATGGGCTCATTTTTTAACAAGAAGAGGCAGCTGAAGATGTACTGTAGTTAGTATGAAACCTGTTCTGCATGAACCTTAAATTTGACACCACTGGCTAAACACGTAAGTGTCCATTTATTATATTAATAGGTGTCAAGGCTGTTAAAAATTATACCTACTGTAACTAACACTGTTTATCAACTTATATTAATTTGTGGATAATAAGATCAGTAGGTTTAAGCACTGTCCCAAGTGTCCTTGGAGAAGGGGGTGGGGGATCCCATTAGAAATTGTTGCACTGTTTGGTAGGATGAGTGTAGTCATCCACAGTGTACAGGAAAGTTCTTTAGAGGTATTTGGCTGGCCAGCAAAATTAAATAAATAAGTCACCTCAGAAATGCTAGTTTGACTTATCGTAACGCAGGGTTCAGTAGTCCACTATCACCCGAGAAGTGCGATGGTAGTCGATAAGTCCAGGTAGGTGTCCTGGATAGGCCCCAGTCCACAGCAAGGTACAGGTACAGGTCCGGTAAGTGAGTGACCCCAGAAGTTCAGCGTGTCGCCGACAGGTCCGGGAAATTCCCCATATAAGTTCAGTCCTCGATAATAAAGGGAACCTAATTATATTAAATACATTTGAAAACAATGTTATATTTCCCAAAATTCTATCACATTATCTGATTTTCTCATGGGAATGGCTTTCTTTAAACATTAAATCATTAATCCCATAAATCTTTCAGTCAAAATGTTCCTCAAAAGTGATACACACTACTTTAATTATTTTCTACTACAACATTTAATTATAACCTTGTTAATATCAACACTGCAGTTTGCTGCTATCTTTTAATTGAACTGTACGACATGAAATTTTATAAGCTAAATGATTTACGGTGGTACAGACAGTTATTTTCCAAAATATTCAATGACACTAACACATTAAGATGTATGGCACAATTTAAACAATTTAATAATGCACAGTGTGACATTTTAAACAAAATTGATATTTGAAATAATATTTGTAATCTACATCTGATCCAGGTTATTTTATTTTCTAAACAACATTACTCAATAATAAAATTCAATTATTTTTATCAGTGTTCCATGTCTCGTTTGGTGACCAAAATAACCTATCCTAAAATTAAATTCTTTGACATACAACAAATATTTAAACCTAAATCAATTATTACCCAAATAATCTTGCACTTTTAAAAATTAAAATTTTAGATTTGGGATTTTAAAATTTAAATTTCTCAAAGAAGTTAAAAATAATTACAAAATTTAATTATTCCACCTTACCTCTAAAAATCAGCAGTTTGCTTAAATTCCTCACGGCGAGCAGAGGGAGTCGGCAGATCTTTCCTCGAAGAAGGTACAGCTAAGACACATCGATGTCAGGCGGCAGGGTAAATCCTGTACTCAGGCCGGTAACTTTCTCCATACTAAGTTCAACTAGAGCGCGTGCCGCTTGGTCTCGGCACTGACGGTATTTTCTAAACGCCTTCAAGACTGTGAGGCCAGCTGCAATAAATTTAAGTTCGGCGGGGGTTGGTATTTTGCAGGCGCGTTCCTAGAAGGGTTAATTCTCGCTGGTTGATCAGGGCGGTGTCCCAAAAGCGGCCGTCCGAAACTTGGAATGCTACAAAGGTTGCCAGTATTTTTCGCTCGTGGATAAATATTAAATAATCACTACCAATTAATACCAATTATTTTTCTCTGTTTCCTTGTTATTTGCTATATTTTCCCTGAATGTAACATTTTTTTTTTAAGTAATAAACTAAGACAAACCCAAATCTCGTCATTTTTTAACTTCATTTTAACCCTTAAGAGTCAAAATAGTTTACATAAAATTTAAATGAAATATTATACTTTCTAAATCAAATCGATTTTATCACATAGTGCAAAAAATATAGTTATATTCCAGTAAAAAAGAAACTTATAACACATTGTAAAAAAAGGTGTGAGAATTTATTGTAATTACTTCTATGGGAAGATCATAAAGTTGCAAACAAAGCTTTTATCGTCATTTAAATCAAACCCTTTGAGTCTATGTTTGCTTTTTTTTATAACAATGTTACAATCTAGTATAAGTTATTATCATAAGTAAATTTGAATTCCGAATTCTTCCATCACGTTACCGAAAATATTACAAGCACACAAGCTTGTGAAACACCTTAACTAGGGGGTAAACCACCCCAACAACGTATATAAAGTTTAGCCCTTCACTTTACTTGGAACTTCGTGTGCACCAGGAGCTAACTGACGACGATGGGCTTTGTTGTAACACACGTTTTAATGAAAATAAGATTCAACAGGAAAACCTAGAATTGCAAGCAATTAACAAGTATCCCCTCAATTTAATTTTTTCATTAATCTGTTTCATACCACGTAGTGTGAGGAATAATGACACGTCGTGATAGGAAGGGCAAGAAACGAACAATTTAACGTAACTTTAATCAAATCAGCTAAATATTGAAAATCCACTTGGAAACTTAAAAACTATTTTAAAGGTTCTCACTATCTTGTGGGAAAAATTCAAGGCCTCACTTAGTATGGTACGTTGACAAATTTTTCTAATGAAAATTAAGTAGCCTAAGTACGTTTTTAAGGTACTAATTTTTAATACAAGAAAAATGGTTTTGATTCAGACTTTCAAGCTCTTGCACTTAATTCAAAATAAGGAAACTAAAACGTTATATGCAATTGTTTGCATAAAATAACCTTTTATCCATGTTAACCAAAAAGATATTTTCCTTTTTGAATTTTGACAATTCTATAAAACTAAAGGTGTTTAAATAATATCGATATAATATAATACACACCTTATACCGGATGTCCCAAAAGTCCGTGCCCCTGTTATTTCTTAACACCAGCGGATAACAAAATTATCTCCTGGGGAAGTCTTAGTGGCCAAAAGAAGAAACTTTTGATGTGTTAAAATTTTTATTTCCCTCCCTCGAAATTAGGGTTTGGGGGGGGGGGGGGTTAAAAGAAAATGTTTTAGTAATCCCCAATTTCTATGAGACTAAAAATTTACTTAAGTCGCTCCTACCTTCCTACTTTTAGAAAAAAATGTCAAAAAATAAAAAATCTTTAAATTATGCATAAATAAAAAAAAAAATACATAAAATTTGGGGGCTTATTATTTTAAATGTTCGACTTACTACCCGAAACTCCAGTTCTGGGGAAGGGAGTTGAAAATTTGTATTCATCAAAAGTTTCCTCTTTTGGTCAACAAGACATTACTAGAAGATGATCTCGTTAGTTGCCGCTAATACAAAAATAGCAGGGGGGACGAACTTTTGGACACAAGGTATAATATGATGGAACAACTTTTAAGGTTAAATTTAAACATAAAACCAAAATTTGTACTTATTTAATACGCTAAGGGTTTTTTGTGTTGAGAACTCCTACAATTTTCAACCGATTTTCTAGTTTTTGGTGTCGTTGGATAGGGCTTGGTCTGTAGTTGTTTCCGCCAAAAACTTATGAGAGTCGGACTGAGAACAAAGGCGCTATCCATCATTGAAATTTCAAAATTTTCCATTAAAATAACATTGGGATTGAATAAAGCATTTGAAACATCTGTTAACCTGTAAATATCTGTAAATACGTGTAGTGTGTAGTTATTGGTGATTACAGACGTTCACATTATTGGATTGGTCGGATGTCATTGTTTAGAGCTAAAATAACATTTTTACTCTATAAAAATAAATTGCTCGATCTCGAGCAAGGCGTATATACTAGTTATGGTGTAATAGTTTAATTTGTAAAATTTTTTATTTTAACTTCCTTATTTATTTTCACTGATAAGTGTGAAATAATGCTACTGTATATTACGGCGTCACTATTGTGTTATAATGTACATTAGTATAATATTATAACTGCGACATTATGAACTTTAAAATGAATTAAATAAAAAAATATTTCACATTCGTCATTTAAAAGAATTCTCTGGAAACTGTTTTGGAAAAAGAACAATAATTAAACACTTGAAATGAAAGTGTTTGAAAAGCAATATCACACTAGAACGCGTTCAACTACAGTGTTTGGTTTTTTATTTGATCATGGACTATTGTTAAATTTTACCGACCAATAAGAAATAAAATTTGGTAAATGAAATATGGGTATGGTAAATGAAATCGTTTAGGCCTGGTAAATTATTGCGGACGTTTTCCATGACTGATTAGTAAATTTAAAATTCACTACAATCTGCGAATTAGTAATTTTCTAATCAGCGATGGAAAATGTCCGAAATTATTTAATAAACAACGGAAACTCACCATCACCAACAATGAACTTTTAGCAAAGAAATATGAGTAGGTATGCTAGGTGGGTTCGAAAGAGAACGATACTAAATTTGATAGAAAGATCAAAATGTTATGTTAAATTAAAATATAACACCAAGTTTATCCCTCTGCATAAAGTACCAAATAAGTTCATATTTTGCATATAGAATTTATTTTCAAAAGTAATGGATCACAAATTTTATTTTCGAACGAATTCATACACACTAATTCGAAATTGAAATAAGTAATTTTTTCTACCAGACCAGTATTGAAACTCACACATAAATACTGCTAATTCATATTTTCTGCAATTTAAAAAAACTCAAAGTTCAAACACTTAAAAGAAGACCAAATAATACTGGCTTATTACCCTTACTGTTATGAATGAATAAGTATCGTCAATAAGGTCAATGTTTCACTTTTGGTAAACAATGCATATTAAATTTTTCCAAAATTAAACTCATATGATGACTGTTTCATTTTAACTAAGGGTCGATTATTTTTATTAAATACTCAATAAAAATGTGTATTCCTATACATAGCTGATTAATTGCCAACCTAACAGACGGTCTACTTTAGACTATTGTTATATGGCGTCTTAAAAATATTTATTTAAGCTAGTTAAGGTTAATGACCTTTTATTCGTGTATTTTTTAAGTACATTCAATACAAATTGTTAAAATAAAGCAAAAAAAAGCACTTTTTAAAATTTCATTTAGTTTTTTATCTAATTTTATCTCATCCCGTTTTATCTCATCTCATCTCATCTCATTCCATTTAATCGTTAACTAACATTGTGTTACTTCTATTACAATCGGCGAGAATTTATGTACCTTTGGTTACTCGTAAATGCCAAGAAAAGAATTTTGTAAAACATTATGGAGGTGCTATAGTTGACTCGCTGTTCAGCTCTCACAATTTCCTTTATATTAATGAGCAGAGTTTAATTTTAATGATATTGCACAGAATCTGATGCAGAGGAGTGTCTGTTAGACTGAGAATAAGTTCCTCCTGTACTCATAGTTCTACTATCCATAGTTTTGACTAAATTAAAGTTTTGACTTTGCAGGTAATTTGTCTCAATGGTATTTCATTTTTAACAGCGATATTTAAATATCCTTGAATGAAAAAGTTGGGATTTTTACCCATAGTCATTTTACCACCTAGAAAAAAACAATTTAATAAATAAAATGTTTTGTTGAGTATTTTTATGCTCTCAAAGAGAGCGAAGAATTTGTAATCATCAACAGTAACTATAATTAGTGTACAAATGAGTATAGTAACTGAGATGATCTTGAGCCCAACCGGGTAGAGCTGCCGCATCATTGTTTCCATCAACATTTATCTGGCCCCAACGTCAATGGCTTGCCCACGATCATCAAGAACCTCAATCAATCACTAAGAACAATACTTCTCGCTCACAATAAATATTTTAAACTAGATTGGTATTTTTTATGTCAGTGGAATCATTATATAATAGTTATGAAAAAAATTTTAAAGAGATATTCTACACTTTGGTACCTTGAATTTATCTCTGTAGAAGAAACCAGAAAAAAACTAAATAACTTCTTGATTAGCATTATACGTGCTGGTACTGATATTCAGGTTGAAATAATAAAACGTCTTCCAACACTACTTGATATATTTACACTTATACTGTAATTGTTTACAAGACGGTAAATATATATAAAAGATCTTACAGTGGCGATCGATTTCGACCAGTCACACCGGTCATCATCAGGCCCAATCAGTGAAAAAAACTGTAATACTGTTTATAAAGCACATTGTCAAATACACTATTTAAAGAGTACAAAGCTAGATTTTTTTTACTTGATAAATACTTAGGTCACTTGTTTAACCCATTCCAATGAACCCTTTCCGAAATACCAAGTAACTAGATGTTAAGAAAAATACTTAAATAATCTTTTTATGTGTCGATTTAAATATAAATAAAACCAAGTCAACTTTTGTTCATACCTAACATCTATTAGTATTTAATATGCGATATGGTTTTTTTGTACAACGAGCAACCGATTTAAATGATTTTAACTGTAATACTGAAAAAATTGCAATACTGTTTATAAAGCACATTGTCAAATACACTATTTAAAGAGTACAAAGCTAGGTTTTTTTACTTGATAAATACTTAGGTCACTTGTTTAACCCATTCCAATGAACCCTTTCCGAAATACCAAGTAACTAGATGTTAAGAAAAATACTTAAATAATCTTTTTATGTGTCGATTTAAATATAAATAAAACCAAGTCAACTTTTGTTCATACCTAACATCTATTAGTATTTAATATGCGATATGGTTTTTTGTACAACGAGCAACCGATTTAAATGATTTTGGTGTCATTAGATAGCGCGTTGAAGTTTTTTCTAAAGTAAATTGGTAAATAGCCATTTAAAGGGAAGGCCTCAAAGTTAGTCATTTCCCCCACTTGATTAAACATGGGTAAGGGAATTGATTGTTTTTAAAGTTAACTGCTGATGTAAAGCGTAAACCCCGGACATTAGTGAAACCTACTCACCTCTTTACACGAAATAGGTAATGGTTAAACACGGACTGTACCTGGTTAATTGCTAACCAGGAAGTCTATAAAGGAGGGGATAGTAGTGGTAGAACTGGATTACGCATTAAGTATGGATGCGGAAAATATTTAGAGCAAAATTGTTAACGTTTCATAAATAGTAGAATTATCTGAGTGGTCTCAAATTAAAAGTTTTGGCCAAAGGGTCTGGGTTAAAATAACGGCATGCCCAAGAATAAGCTAAGAGGAAACGATAAATAACGTAAAACGTCTTCCAGAAGTAACATAACAACGTGGGTTTTGTATTAATTTTCAAACGATAAGCAGATGACACCAACGAGTGAAGACGATCTTTTAATTAATTATAGCCTTTCGTTACTATATTAAATTTTGGCGACACTGACAAGAAAACCTGCTAGAAACACCACTGTTTGTTCAACTTGTACTTCATTAACTATTTATTTATCTATACTTGGTCAATCAAGAATATTGAATAGTTTTTATAATCAATAGTGTAAACGGTGCTTAACTCTATTGCAGAGGTTTTATGGCGATATGGGTGCTGATAGCCGGCCCGTTTTCTATCTCATTTCATTTATAATTGATATGTTAATAAATTATTCTCACTCAAGTATTATGATATCATAATTTTTATTTTTTGAAAGCGTTGTTTGTTTTCACTTGGAGATTTGGATCTAAGTGGTTAAGACCATAGAAATCACAAAATGTTAAAATTAAAATATAAATTATTAGACCTACGTAAAATTAACGGCAAAGCATGGACCCTTAGCTAGGATATAATTCTTATTACTATGTTTAAATCATTTGACTGGGGGCTTCGGCCCATTTAAGCCACTATAATTAGACCTATTAAGCAACTTTAATGCGCAAAAGACCAAGTCAATTTGGTAAAGATGACAAAGTATATGTAAGCCTACACCAAGAGTTGTTATAGAATATGAAAATTGCATTCACTTGGTAAATGACAGTTGATATAAATATGAAAACTTATTTGCTCGATCTAGAGCATCTAGTGCATTAGTAGTTATTTAATATACAGTCTTGAATATTTTATCTGTGGTTTGACGACCAAAACTATTAATAATCAAAATTGAAATCATGTCATGCATGTTTTTTTACCTGAATCCATATAAATGTATTATGTTTGGATGTATACAATAGGATTATCTCTAACAGAAATCTTTAGTTGTAATTATAAAAAAAACACAGCTTAATATGACAATTAATTGAAATGGTGTCGATTATGAACATTGAACACGTTGCTGGTTGATACAAATAACCACCAATTATCGTTGATTGCACACGTGTGTGAATGTTTATGACCATCAAGACTATATTGCACAATGTTGGCTGATTAGGAGCTTTGGACGAGTTAGAATCAAACATGCTACAGAGGTTAGATATGGTGTTAGCTGAGGGGCCTTATAAACAGAAATAAAAGAATAAAATAATGAAAATAATTAAACCATTTAGTTATAGTTTACTACAATTTAGTGGAGACGCATTAGTAGCTATCAAATAATAAATCTTAAATTCAGTTGTTTCTGATTATTTGATTGTACTGTATTTGCTTTTTAGGGTTATCTAGGCGACAATATATTCACAAGCACTATCAAAGCGTTCATAATTAATTCAATTTATTCAATGAATTCAATAATGTGAGTCTCGCAACAAGTTAAAAGTATAATTTAAAGCACAAAACACATTTCTGAGAATAATATTGCAGCAAAATGTTTCTATCTGTAGAAGCAGACACAATTTTAAGTTGTAAAGATTGTTCCGTTTGAGTCAAGTCGAACATAAATATCAACAATTGTACGTTAACAACTCAAACTTTGCAACTTGCTAAATTACCTTTCATACCAGTTGTGAAGTTGCTGTTGTATTACTTTCGTCAGATGATATCTTATTGTCCTATGTTGCTGGAAAATTTGACTTCTTACAAAGCTCTTCGTGGAATATCAGCTTTGCCATTATTAACTTCCATTATAAACTTTCACCAACTGCAAGACCATACAATTGTCTTAGACAAAAAGTAGTGGAAAAAAAATAATCTGTATGAAAAATGTCAATCTTTCACAAATTTTCAAATGTGTTTAATAACTTTCTACTGTTGACTCGTCGTAAAATCTCACATTGAACTATATAATTCACCTATTTATAAAATATTTATTCTTATTAATGGATTAGTTTTTTTCGGCAAAAATTGATTTATTTAAAAATGTCAAAGATATTTATTGTTCAAGCATTTTTTTATTATTATAGTTATATATTAAATGCCTTTAAACTAATGTTAATTTGTAGGCTCGTTTTAATTCATATTGGTTGGTTGTATATTTAATATAAAAAATCAAATCAAATCAAGTTAATTTTAGAAATTGCTACACATATTTATTTACATTTTATGTTATGTGACGCAAAGGCCTGAGAATGGGCCCCTGCGCGGGATTAGTTCTTAACTTAAGACTTATGATTAGGTATTTTATACAAAATATTAACAGAAAACAATAATTTTTTATATTTATAATAAACATAATTTTTAAAGCTACAGTTTTGTTATACAATAAATAAATTAACTAAGCCTTTTTTAAGCCTTACAATAAATTAACTAATGGCCAAACAAAGTAAACAAAATTAATATTTAAAAAGTTACTAAGCCAACAAGAAAAAAGAACAAAAAAAGGAAAAGGGCACAGTTTTGAGCGACCGCACTGTCAGTAAGTAGTTAATATCGTATTTTTATATCAGTATTGTGCGTCACATATCAGTTGGTTGTTCATATTTGAGGAACTTTACTCGGAACTGATCAGAGTTGTATTGTAGTGAACTGTACGTTCACTGCTGAAATACACCATTTTTGCACCACTCTCTAATAATTAATCAGAAATATGTCTATAAAGTATTTTATCGTGAAGATAATGAAAATTACAATATATTTTTTAATTATACTATATCCAACCAATCAACCTACCTGGAAGTCTGTTGTTCATTTATGAAATGTTTCAATCTAAATCACTTATACATATATGTAAAAGTTTTTTTCGATGATAGGTTTATATTAAATAAGGTTAAGAACAATAATAAAACAAAAATTTATCATAAAAATAAAAATATATAAATTGATATACATATAAAAATGGCGGAAGCCGGAAACTACCAGTGCAGAAAAGTCATACAATACCTTCCATAAGAGCGACAACAGCAGCCAGCACATCGCCCGACTGCTGGACCCAAAACGGTTCCATTTGTCAACAATAACACAGTGTTGCACATTTACAACACTAGCTCCTGGCGTGGGGTAGGCACGTTGAATAAATACAACGCTTGCAGCGAACGTGTTTTAAATTGTGGAGTAATTATCGAATATTTCATACCTCTTTTCCAGCTACTATGGGCGACTATAGACGATCAAATTATCAAATTTTGTTCAAAACATGGTCTATCGGGCAGACAATGAGATAACACATTCGGCCCAGGAGTGGCCAAATAGATTAAGTATGCTTAGGATTTTTTTTTTTTTTTTTTTTTTTTTTTTTTTTTGAGGGAGAGGCGGAAAAATGCATTACGCACACAGGTGGCCAGCCTGTAGTGTGGGGCTCCCCTAAAAACGGGTTTACCCACTAAAAAACCTCCTCTACTCTTTAGGAATCTAACCTGGAATTGTTTGTCACATTACGTCAGGCTAGGCCTAAATTTGGCTTACGCCCGTGGGGCTCGCTCCTTATCCAGCCACTCGATCAAGGGATCTGGGCCACTTCGCGGTCCAGATCGGTTTTCTTTTCCAGGAGGATGCCCCGGACGAACTGTGACAAACAATCCCAGTTGCCCTCATCCTCCAAAATCTTTTGGCAGACCGAGTCCACCGAAAATACACCAAAGATTTGTGTGGCCTCCAGGCGGGGCCCTTCCCAACGGGGACAGCGGAAGAATGTGTGTTCCGCATCGTCGGGAACACCCGGGCAATAAATGCAGTCCGGTGAACCGGTCTTTCCCATCCGGTTCAGGTACGACCGAAAATAGCCGTGACCTGTCAAAAATTGGGTCAGGTAGTAGTCCACCTCCCCATGCCGCCGTTCCACCCATGGTTGGACCTGCTTGATAAGTCGCGCAGTCCATCGTCCTCGGGTGTCGTGCTCCCAGCTGTGTTGCCACTGCTGGAAGGTTCGGGAGCGCTCTTCTGTTCTTGCCGTGTCCTTGCCGATCTCGCCTTGTCTCTGATAAATCGCTTTCCTCTCCCCTGCCAAGAGCTTGACAGGGATGACTCCGGCGACCACCAGGACGGCAGGCTCGGACACTGTCCGGTAGGCGGAACACACCCGGAGTGCAGCTTGACGCTGAACCCGGGCGAGTCGCAACCTGTAGCACTCCTTATCTAGAGCGCCTGCCCACACCTCTGCCCCGTAAAGAAGCACAGACTGGACCGCGGACATCAACAGACGTCTTCTGCTGGATCGGGGACCCCCGACATTGGCCATCAGCCTACTAAGGTAAGTCACTACCTTAGCGGCCTTGTCCGCCGTACGGACAAGTATGCTTAGGATGCAACCGATGATTTTAAAATCGATGGTAGTATTTTGATTTTAGTTAAGTAATGTTAATGTGAATGTCAATTCATTAAATACTGATAAATAACATGAGGTCGTTGAACGATCACATTATTACATTTCTATGGAGCTACTGGTTTACAACGGACATGCAACATGAGTGTCGGAGAAGGATTTAATTGATTAAACAATATTCTGTATAGTAATTCCTTTCTTAAGTAATTTATATTACTTTTATACCATAGTATTGTTCTTTATAATTTAAAAGTAGCCTTAACAATGTTCTTCAAATTTAATGTCATTTTTTAATCTTATTTCTCGTGTCAAATTGTTTGAAAGTTGCAAGTATAATCGAACTTCAGCTTTAATGTGATAGTTTGACGACAATAGCTAAACTTATTTGTAAATAATGTATGTAAAAAGAAAGTAAACGAAATTAAATAATTATAAATGAGTTAATAATATAATTACTAATAATTTCATTATATTTTTTTAATCAAGGTAATGAGTATGTATTATCGAGATTGTCTCACTAAATAGATTTTTTGTAGTTCCGCAACAAAGCTGTTTAATTAAATGTTCTGATTAATGAAAGTTGGTTGATGTAATGAGGTTGAAGATAACAGCATATAAATTTCACCCAGGACAGCTTGGAATCATTAACAGTAGCTTATGCAAAGATTGTATTATGAAGTCTTTAAGCCACGAGTGACAAAATATCTCGTGTGGCTGAAAATATCTGAAGGCTAAATAAAATAGTTACAAATACTTTATCTACGACCAACTTAAATTTGGCAACTAGCTGTAATAAGAAAGTAATAAATAAGTCAACAAAGTATGTGTTATATGGTAACCCACAAATAATGTAGCCACACCCGACGTTGATTGATATAATAGTTGTCCCCACTCACGTATGATTGCACTCTTTTGAGGTTAGGCACATGAAGCTGTAACTATTATAAAATAGAGGGCGGTAACAGAAAGCTGTGTCATTGCGGGTACTGTCCTGGAATTGTTACGTGTTACTTGAGCTGTTAACGGATTCATGAGCCTATACCGAGTTGCATGTAAATAAAGATGCGGCTACACATAGCAGGAAACGACACGGAAAGGAAACGGACGGGACACGGACAAAATTCTGATGGTGGCTACGGGGTGCGGACAGGACATTTCTGAGTCGGGAGGTTGATCACGCAGCCGAAAGACGCTGCCTATTCCGCCGGCCGCCACACTCACTACACAGAGCTACCGTCAGAATTTTCTGATAGTGTCGGGAAGGGTGGCTACTGGCTAAACATATACCAGGACGGGATTTGGACAGGACACGACAGTGGCGAATGAATGCTCGTCTGGCGATCCTTCCGTCACGGCGAATGTCCTGTGCGTGTGCTTTCCTGCTATGTGTGGTAGCACCTTAAAGAGACTTGAGGCTGAGTGTGAAGCTCAAGTTGAACTGATTTCCACTTAGATTCTACTGAGGGAGTTTCTTCCGAAGTTAAACTATATTGTTACATTGAAACTATTTATAAACTTTCGCACTTTCTCTCACGTATCTTTTGTATCAACCTTTACCTACAATTGATTTAATAACAGTACATTATGCAACAATTTTATTATGAACGCGTTCAAGCCACGACAGAGATATAAGTTACAATACGAGTAAAGCTATTACATCCCATGAGTTGCGTACTCTTCCTTTTTAGGATCTACTTAAATTTGTCCAATTATCATAATCACTAATTTTGGATCACAATCTTTTGAGGTTGGTCACATAGAGAAACTAAGACATGAATCGTATGCAATAATCAGGGAATTGCTTGATTTACGTCATTAAAATACTTCCATCACATTTTATATCGGTACATGAAATTGGATGTTGTTTTGGTTAATGCATTGTTATTTAGTGAATTTTGACCTTTAATTAAAAATATTCATATTTAAAGAAACAAAAAATCATCTATTGCTTGTTCCTCGTCTAGGGTACCTAATTCATTATGTTTTTTCTTTTTTTTTTAAATAAGGTTGACTGTTGTTATTACGAACAATAAGGTTTGTTCTGTCTTTGGTTCCAATGCTTACAGTTTCAAGGTAAATTTTAATTCTTGTCAATGTTGCCGTTTTATTTTTTTATTTTATTAAATTCCTCACCCTTTCATTTACCGGCTCGAAGGACGATGTTTAAGTCTCAATACTCAATACCCTTAAATTTCATAAAGAAATAATTACTCTTGTTTTATTCTATTAGTTTTACTGTACAACTCGCAAAGTAATCAAAGAACTATATCTCTTTTGAATACAATATATTATTGTAATTCAATTATAAATTAGAACCTTGTAGCAAAGTCATAACAATTATCACACAAACTGCTTTACAAAATGTAACGTAACCAGCCAAATTCTCAACAAAATACGGTCACAACACTAATAATAAAGCATCGACAAATTGTTTTTTGTACCCCAGTGTGTTATTATTGTGTGATGACTGGGTTAGGCTGATTCGAATAAAACAAGAAATATTTTTTACTTCATAAACCAAACAAATCGATAAATAAGATAAAGGAAGACACCAGCGACATTCAACAAGACGTACGAAAGTCAGAAGCCATTCATCAGAGGGTGTTTGTGAGTCGTTAGTCAACTAAGCCTAACCCTTTTCAAGTGCTTTATAACACACGATGTTTGGCATCTTAAAACACCCTGCTCTTGTGTTTGACTTGTGGATGTTTGTAACAGATAGGTAATGTTGATTCAGTTACTTTATTGTCTTCAGTGATTCTTTCCGTTTATGCACCTGCTTATATAAACCATTCCAAATTTTAATCTTTGTTAAATTATTTAAGTTTTTATTATCATATGCAAATATAATATTAGAAAGCCAAATTTGTTTTACATGTTGAAACTACATGGGCGCATTTGAATTTTTCTATTTTGTAGAGTAAGCCCCTAATAAGTTAAAACAAAATACATTACAATATTTAGACAATGATGTTCAGATTTCATTTAACATTTGTGAGTTAAGGGTTGATGTATTTAAACAACCTTTAATAATATATTCCAGTGGTTTCATATAGACTATTGAAATGACTATACTAATCACTATTGAAATACGCTACCTTGCTATTAGAATGAACCTCATGAGGTCTGCGAAGTTGCAACCACTCTGGAATAAATAGATTACATTAAAAAATAATTTCTATATAAATATGAAAATGGTTGTTATATTTCATTTATGGCACAGTTAACGTTAAACATACAATTTTATATATTTGATGGAAGTTGAAAACTTGTGATTATAATATATTTAATATATGATTTTATTAATGGTTTAAAAGTAAGTTTATTGGAAACAAATTTACATTTCAAATCAACCTTGGTTTGTTCAATCACACCCTCGCGATTGCGAACAAACATTCTTTTAACCTTCACATTTCATTTACTTGGTGAATTATTTTTATTGCTTAGCGAAGAAAAATATCCTGGCTTAACGTTGTCGATAGCTACCATAAGTGCTAGATACGGCTGTTGATTCGACATATACTGGGTATTCTGAAACTCTCTTCCGAAACTCCATGTGGTAAATCCTCGGATCAAAATCAACAAAATATTTCATGGGAACATATGGTAAAATACTTCGTTAAGTCGCTAGCCACCATTATGTTTTTTACACTTAATAATTTTATATGATTATAAGGGATGGGTGCATTAATTTTAAATTTGGCAAGAACCTTTATCACAACTAATTTCATTTACAGAAAGAAAAATATTTTTTCCGATGTGTATTTTCAAAATAGCGGGCATTTAAAATTTTAAACTAAAATATCTCTTAAAACGGTGAACTTTATTAAAATTGCGGAAGTTACAAAAAAGTTGACAAATTTTATTTGCTAACCAATGATACCAAGTTTGTAAGGATATGACGTAAAACAATGAAGTTATTGCATTTGTTCTGCGGAAAAACATAGATTTTGCATGATACATCATCTCAAGGTAATTTTTATGGAAAATCCGCAATTACTCCATTATTTGATGTCAGATATAATAAAAATTGGATATTATTGGTTATATAATTAAATTTGTCAACTTTTTTGTTCCATTAACAATTTTTTTACAATTTACATGTTTTGAGACATCCCCTTTTAAAAATTTAAATTTACCGCCATTTTGAAAATACACGTCGGAAAGAATTACTTTACCTCCTAAACAAGAACATCGGTGTGATAAAAATTAATGCCAAATTTTAACTTAATACTAATATCCGTTACTGAAATAAAAATTATTAAGTGTAAAAAACAAAATGACCGCTAGCGACTAAACGAAGCATTTTAGAATAAATGTTCCAATAAACTTTTGTGCTCATTTTAATTTAAGGAATCACCACACGGACTTTAAGACGATAGTTTTCAAACATTTTATATGTCGATAATTCCCTTTTTAGTACGAATGTCAAAAAATGACAATTGCCTATGGAAACAAACGTCAATTTCAGCAACAGAGGAGAAAATGATCTAATGGGGGAGATGAAACTTAGGATAAATTGCTTATACTGTGACCTGTTGATAAAAATTTTGATCTTCGAATTACTCCACTGAAGGAGACACACAGTTGTCTACTAAATTCATTAAGAAATGAATGACGTTTGTGAAAATGTTACAATCAGAATCAATCAATAAATATTGTTTCAATCCAGCCATTTAATCCAATCCTATGGCTCGTGCATGCTGTATTCAAAGCTAGTTTATGATTCCTGAAACATATAGGCATTCATTGAACAGATCTGCAAATAAAATAATAGTTAAATTTCTTATTGTTTTAAATTTGATATCACAAAATTTAGGTTTCAAGTTTATAATTAAAAATTTGCATGAAAAACTACTTAACTTGACATTTTGTATTCCACCTTGATTTTTTTTGTTTTTTTTTATGTCGTTAAATTTGGTCTTTTTTGGCTTATATTTTACAAAATAAAATCAGTTAAATGACATTTGTTAGTAAAACTGTATGTTTGAAAATGATAAAACAATATGTCAAATAAAAACAGTAAAAAACTGTATGAATTTACACGGTAGTAGTGCAAATTTTGGTTCTGTACCGAAAATAGTCTTGAGGATATCATTTATTTTGAAAAATATATGCACATAAATACGGTTTATACGAGCCTTCTTTCATATACGCATAATTTTATACATAGGTATGATTTAGTCAAGGAATGGTTAAATTAATTTGTGACATTATTCCTAAAAACTTCAAATGCTTACTTCATTCTCCAGTATTTCAATAATTATTGTCGAAAACACGTTTAAGCTTCCTACAAACAGAAGACAACAAACTCTTGGATTTATTTATAGCAACATCATTAGTCCTCGTTTACTAACCGGCAGAATTATTTTGTCTCTTATTGTTGGCGTTTGTCTGCACAACTTCATTAAACCTCGCACACTGTTTCACACTGCTGGTTGTGTTTCTGCCTCTTAGCCTTAGCACTTCCTTTCACAAATATACCTTGACTGTCTGATGACAAATTTATTATAACATAAAAAATGTCTCTCCCATTTAAATGATCTCACGTGGTGTTTAGTATTTTTCTGCGTTTACTGTTTATTCGAATAATTATTAAGTTATTCCAAAATACATTTTGGCAGATTAAATATATTGATGTACTCGTATATTTAGGTTGAATCTTTAAGTTGTTTAAGCTCGTTTGTTTATGTCGAAGATTTTAGACGAGAAGTGTATTTAGTATACATCGTATTGCAAATAACATTTATATTTATATCTATGTATATTGTGTATATACACAATATACATAGATACATAAACATTTACATAAACATTACATATACATGTGCATTTTAGCATGTGTATAAGATAACTAGAAATAAAATTCGGAAATTGAGACAGCACAAAATTATGAAAATCAAATAAAATGATACAATAAGTTTCAACCTAACTTTTATTAATCCATCAAATGAAGTTAACTCATGATGGTACCAAAGATAACATAGTAATCTCGTCTCCCTCCGATCGTGAGGTACTGAAATCACACAATAGGAAGCCCTTCCATATACACTCTCCCGCTCTTGCCGAATATTAAGGTGATTGCCAAAGATGATTCAGTGTGAGATACTTAAGTATTCAATTGCAGCATTTCGTCTGTGAGGAATTCCAATATTGAATATTACACATCGAATAGTATTCGGGAACAAAACATGTTTAATGACAAGTGATACCATGTTTTTGAAAATTCCACTTGCTTAGTTTTCATAAAGGTGCATATTAAATTTTATGTTAGGTTACAATTCATATTTGTACTACAGACTACAGTAGTCAGAAAACTTAATGAGGAAAAATCGTCTTAAGTAATATTTTATTTTATAAAGCCTTACAGAATGTGTCTTTTCTAATTAATTAAAATAAATATTTGTGACTGAATTGAATTTATGGGTTTCTTTGTATATTATAATTTATTTAAGTAGGCCTAATCCAGTTTAAGACAATGTCGGGTGTAAACTGAATTGTGTAGGCTGAATTTAAAAATGAAGGATAAATCGACTGATGTTTCATGGTTAATTCAAAATTAATTGAGCCTTTTGGTGTCAAAATGGCATTAACTCTTAGGAAATTGAAAAAGCCATTAATCTTAAAAAATCTGAGCTCATGCATTGATTTTTTTACAATCGGAATTTTCCAAATTCAAGAATATCGCGAAGGTTAGTGAAGAATGTTATTTCAGGAGTGTTTATGAAGTCCTGGATGATTAGAAAGTAGAACACATAGTAAACTAAGCGTTTTTGACGATGGTTTAGAGAGCTATGTGCAGCCTCACTTTTAATGCGGCTTGCGGTTTTATGCTGAATACTGGCTAGTAACGATATCAAAACTAGCAATCCTGTACTCAAATCTGAGCAATGTAAAAAGTGATGTGTATGCACACTTATCTCAAAAACTGCTCAAAAGTTTGGCTCGTCTGAAAATAAAAAATTTCATATAACTTTGTTCTGGAATTAACATAACATTTATAATAATAGAAAAATCTAATTACGTTCTAATGTTTCGTTTAAAGTAAAAAATAGTTGGAAATTGACCAATGGAGTATAAATAAAAATATTAACAGCTGACAAGCTGAGAGGTTACCAAAATAATATTTATTACTATAAAAATTACCTATATTAATATATATCTATATATAACAAATACAAATATTTATATTTATACTTAATATTTATAACTTATAAAAATATGAACCACGTGCTGAAGATCAACCATGTAGTCGGCATGCCAATAAATGTTATAATAAATTAATTTATCTTTTTTTAATGACTCTTCTTGCCAATGATTATGATTGTATCGATACAAAAAGTAAATAAAAGAACAAAACAGCTAGCGTAATTCTCATGAATGCAATTTAAAATAAACTGTATCAGAAAACTGACATATACTTTCTTCCAACAATACAAAAAAGGTGTTAAAAACCTCCAAAATCAATGTCTTGATGCTCTGTTGGATAGCTACCAGCTGACCAGCACGAGTTTGACTCTTTGTGTGTCCGTGCCTTTTAAAAACGTAATGCGTTTACCGCTAAATGAAAAATAGAATTTTCTTCGCAACCACTTTACGTGGAGCAATAATTTAAAATACTGGATTATTGAGGTTTTTAGCTCGTTTTGGTGATGAAAAGTAAAATTTATTTTAAGTGCGTTTTCTAGAAAAAAATTTTATTCAAACACTTTAAGCTCTGTAACTTTTGAAAGCGCATTTTCTCGGAGATGCGGGTGGGTGTTATTTTATTCAGTATTTTAATTTCAATAAACCAACAAAATTTAATCAAAAACTGTTGCAGCCGTTTTTGAGAAATTTTGATTTTTCACGTTTTTAAGGGGTTTTGGGGTAAAATACCCTTAAAATAACAAACTCAAAAAAAATTAAAAAGCCTGGAATTGTAGTAGATTCAGACCTATATTATACCAAGTTTAAGGGTCACCAAAATTGATAAATCCATCAACAACTTAATTCGAAAATTTTGATGAAAACAATACTTTATCCATATACTCCTAACATTAGCTTATATCTACACAAACAAATAAAATCTGTGTTTACATTTTCCACATGCGATACAAGAGAATGATAGAGCTCGTCCCAGCATTTTACCACATTATTGGAGGTAAAATTATTACCTCAAAATATTTACATAAGTTCACCGAGCAAATCCTTAGCGCTCAGGTATTAAACGCTTAAAACGGTCTGCCAAGTTTAACATCACATTATTTTCCGATAAATTTGAAATGATTAATCCGAAAACAATATCTGATTTTCCATTTATAAAATTAATATATTTTATCTTTGAAAATCTTTATCATATTGTATCCCACCCATATCAACGTCAGATCTGACTCTGACCAGGCACCGATCTAACTTTGATTGGAGCCCAATGAAAACATTTTCCTTAATAATCCAGAGTTGGAACCCAATACGTTTAAAATAACAGTGTAATAATTATTAATCTTCAATTGTTAAAAAATATGTAAGAATTAGTTTATATATTTAAAATTATACAAGGGGTTGTATTTATGTTTAACGTAAACTGGTAAAATGAATAACTTGAGTATATATTGAATGTAAAATATTTGTAAAGATTATGCGAGAATGATTAAAATAATGTCAAACCTTAATATATAAAGGTAAATCATTTTAGGAAAGAGGTTTATCATTTAATCCCATTTAAATAAATTAATAAGATTCCACTCTTATAAAAAGCATTACAAAAAATGTTTGTTATTCATATTAAATGTTTAATGTAAAATATTTCTAAACAAAATATTATAATCCACCAACAAATACAGTACATTTTTATCCATACCGCATAAATTTGACCCCTAACTATTATAGTATTTGTTTTACTGGTTTTGGATTGTTTTTATAGTAATCGTGTAGTTACTTATGTTGATGAATACAATTGTCAAATATCATGTTATTGTAGTTAAATATTATACATATATATTTAACTACAGTAAAATGACTTTGGATTACATAGGTTTGCAAACAAATAAAAAGAGTATTATGTAAATGAAAATGTATTAATTTACAATTCCAAAATAGCGAAATAAGTCAATTAAATGCAAGTATTAATATACAATACAATTTTTGTACGTGAAATAAATGGAGATTTATATAAAAGGTCAAGCAGGAAACTTGCTTGTACTTAAACGTCGGAAGGGCAATTGAATGCCCAAAATATATGCATATCATACGACTTGATAACCTCTTGATGGCGTCAAGCCCCCTTAGAGATACGAATGAGGTAATGTGCCTAATGAAGCCCCCCTTGGTGATAAGCTGTCTATTTGGGAAACTTTTAATGTGAAGAGAGAAAATAATAACTGAAAAGTGGCTCGTATTCAGTTGTTGTTAAAGCTTAAACCACTTTTACCACTTAAAGGAAATTCATAATTTTTTATGAAAAACATTTATTGTAATTGTGTTTTCTCACTAATTTAATAGAGCATATTAAATAACGATTTGTTGTACTTAATATTTAAAGTAGTTTTTTTTACAATAAAGTTTTACTGGAAAAAAAATTTAATTTTTTAATTCAACATTTTAGTTTTATTAGTAATAATTTAACTGGCTACAGTGCCTGGTTCTCTGCTGACAAGGGCGGGTTACTGATGACTTCTGTATGACGTCCATAGTAGCTCTCATAGATTAAATCAAATGTCAGGAATCACATTATACTACCCTTGAGGATTGTTTGCTTTTCTTAATAAAAAATGGTTTTAACAGCTCAATATTTCTTATAATAGTAATTCTACTTCCAATCAAAACTATTATTAATAAATTTCAAACTATTAAGTTATGTGTTCTCCTTTATTCGATATCTAAATATTCAGAGGTAGACGTTGGATGGTCGATGGTACGATTGGAGCCGGATTGAATGCGATCGACTGGTTCCAGTTGTGCAATGTTATCTAATAATTAAGTCATTATTTATATTAACATTTATATAATTTTTTTTTCCCAGCAACATCCATCCACTGCAAATAAATTACGCTAATAAGACATTTCTTAAAGTAATATTACAGTTTTTATACCTTTTGCCATTAGTTGTGTTTGTTTACAGATGAACTAAAAAGGAGTATAACTAATATGAGATAAAACTTTGTGATCTTCTGCCGGTATTAACCTTTGTGGCAATAATTTGGAGATATATTTGATCGTTATTCTATATCGTTATACATAAATATGAATTTAGAGTGAATTTGGAGTGAACATGAAATTTTTGCATTTAGGATGATGTTTTACGGCATTTTACTCACAAAAATTATTCTAAAATGCTTCTGCAATATTGCAAATATTGGCGTTTTTTTTCAATATTTGGTGAATATATGGCGTAATGTATACTAGCAAACCATCTATCAATTTTAAGTTTATTACATTTTTCCTCACTCAAGTTTTTTTATGTATAAGTAAACTAAAAAGGTTAGCGCTTGAGGATATAAATTTTTTTGTCGTCGGATAACGATAAATATAGGGTAAGGAAAGACGGAAGCCAATTTCAAACAATTATGACGAAAAATTTATTTACCGAAAAAAGATGTTTGTTTTAATTTATACTAACTTATATTAACTATATTAACTTGTAAGGAAATGAATGGAAATCGGCGTTTTTCCATAAAAAATAATAAATAATAATAAAGGCGTTTTAGGTTTTGGTGTTTTTGATTACAGTTAAGTGGTATCCCTTGACAGTTTGCTCAAAAGGTTTGACAGCTCCTGGCTACTTTATTTGGCGCTATATAGAATCCAGATTTTACAGAACAAAAGAAGACCTAAAGGAGCGAATTTTAAAAGTATATAAATAGGGAAGATCAGAAGTGTCAGTAAGGTGGCATCATTAGGTTTCGACAACATTTTCGGGCTCTGGTAGATGAAGTAAAGTACCAGCTGCAATGATTTAAAGTTTTTTTTCAATCGGAATTCCCTCCTGTAAATCTCTTTTTGTTCAGAGGATAATTTCTTAGGAGACTTAGTCCCATAGAAAGAAGACAGGAGCTGCCAAATCTCGTGAGCGGACGGCCGGACGGCCAAGGGCCATATTACTGTTACCAATAACACCAAAAACAAGAACACTACTTTAATGTCGACATATTAAAAAAACTGTTATCATGCTAAAATAGTAATGCAAATTAATGTACTTGTAAATTAATTTTAAAAACAACCATTTTCTGTACATACATTATTGATTTTTCAAACTCTTGCCTTTTTATTACCTCACCAGGTAATTTATTTTAAAATTAACAAAAGCTGGGGTGTTGAATTTCGTTATCTTCCTTATACCACATCGTTATCAGTAAAAGCTGAAAAAACAAAAGCTGTTTCTCGCTGCCGAGTGAAGTTCCACAAGCGAGAAAAACGCAGTGGGGATCATCGATTGGCTATGCATTTTGCATTGTTGCATTGTGGCGATCTAGTTAATCGCTCCTCCACCAGTATGGATTAGTTGCAATATCATTTTGGATAATTTTAACTAAAATATATTATTAGTAATATTCATGAACTTCATAAAATCAGCTAAGAAAAATAAATAGTGAGCAACGTGGACTTAAAATGAGTAATTAGATTATTATAGTCCTTATTACGCAAATAAGGACACGTGCCATACAGATATTAGATACAACCATAGCAACTTTATGCTGTCAACATTTAAAAGATAATATTAAATTTCACTCTAAATCTGAATCCCGTGAGTTAATCCAATTTGCTGAGCTTAAAGTATTAGGGTTTGGAAAGAAATACAAAGAAAGTAAATTAAAGGCCAGTTGCTTGTTTCTGGCAACCCGTCAAAGTAAGCCCACTCTCAATTATTCATGTTCTTAGGTTTTTCTCAAAAGGAAAATTTGAAACACTGTTCACAATTAAATAATCCAAGAATGTTTGCAACTAATTACTCTAAGATTTTTCATAATAAACTTATTGTTTATGAATGGATAATATTTTTTATTTATAGATAAACCCACTAATATGAATATTTATTGCGGTTAAAACATTGAAAACCAATGAAATTTGTGTTTTAAACAAAATGAAAAAGTTGCTTGTAAAGTTGAAATTTGTTTCGATAAACACATGTTTCAATGGAACGAGACCCTGTCAACTCGTATATTACTCAGCATATAATCTTAACAAATTTTTAATTTGAGACTTCATATTTTTATTACCATAAAGCCTCCAAACAGGTATATTGACACGCAATTTTATTGAAGTTATATTTTGTATAATTTCAGAAAAAATTTTATTTGTTTGAATTAAGGGGCCCCCTTTTGAGAGTTAGGGGTATCTCTTGCTTGAGTATAGGGGTGAGGTGTGCCGTGGGTCGAGGGTCAAGAGCTAGTTTTCTTACTTGAGTATAGAGGTAAGGCGTGGCGAGGGTGGAGGGGCAAGAGCTAGCTCTCTTGCCTGATTATAGAGGTAAGGCGTGGCGTGGGTGGAGGGGCAAGAGCTAGCTCTCTTGCCTGAGTATAATTTGAGATTTCATATTTTTATTACCATAAAGCCTCCAAACAGGTATATTGACACGCAATTTTATTGAAGTTATATATTGTGTAATTTCAGAAAAAATTTTATTTGTTTGAATTTAGGGACCTCCTTTTGAGAGTTTGGGGTATCTCTTGCTTGAGTATAAGGGTGAGGTGTGCCGTGGGTGGAGGGTCAAGAACTAGCTCTCTTGCCTGAGTATAGAGGTAAGGCGTGGCGTGTGTGGAGGGGCAAGAGCTAGTTCTCTTGCCTGAGTATAGAGGTAAGGCGTGGCGTGGGAGGAGGGGCAAGAGCTAGCTCTCTTGCCTGAGTATAGGTAAGGCGTGGCGTGGGTGGAGGGGCAAGAGCTAGCTCTCTTGCCTAAGTATAGAGGTAAGGCGTGGCGTGTGTGGAGGGGCAAGAGCTAGTCATCTTGTTTGAGTATAGAGGTAAGGCGTGGCGTGGGTGGAGGGGCGAAGAGCTAGCTCTCTCGCCTGAGTATAATTTGAGACTTCATAATTTTATTGCCATAAAGCCTCCAAACAGGTATATTGACACGCAATTTTATTGAAGTTATATATTGTGTAATTTCAGTAAAAATTTTATTGGTTTGAATTTAGGGGCCCCCTTTTGAGAGTTAGGGGTATCTCTTGCTTGAGTATAGGGGTGAGGTGTGCCGTGGGTGGAGGGTCAAGAACTAGCTCTCTTGCCTGAGTATAGAGGTAAGGCGTGGCGTGTGTGGAGGGGCAAGAGCTAGTTCTCTTGCCTGAGTACAGAGGTAAGGCGTGGCGTGGGTGGATTGGCAAGAGCTAGCTCTCTTGCCTGAGTATAGAGGTAAGGCATGGTGCGTGGGTGAGGGGCAAGAGCTAGCTCTCTTGCCTGAGTATAGATGTAAGGCGTGGCGTGTGTGGAGGGGCAAGAGCTAGTTATCTTGTTTGAGTATAGAGGTAAGGCGTGGCGTGGGTGGAGGGGCAAGAGCTAGCTCTCTTGCAGGAGTAGAAAGAGGTGAGGCGTGGCGTGGGGGAGGGGCAAGAGCTAGCTCTCTTGTCTGAGTATAGAGGTAAGGCGAGGCGTGGGGAAAAGTGCGAGAGCTAGTTATCTTGTTTGAGTATAGAGGTAAGGCGTGGCGTGGGTGGAGGGGCAAGAGCTAGCTCTCTGCCTGAGTAAAGAGGTGAGGCGTGGCGTGGAGGAGGGGCAAGAGCTAGCTCTCTTGCCTGAGTATAGAGGTAAGGCGTGGCGTGGGTGGAGGGGCAAGAGCCAGCTCTCTTGCCTGAGTATAGATGTAAGGCGTGGCGTGTGTGGAGGGGCAAGAGCTAGTTATCTTGTTTGAGTATAGAGGTAAGTCGTGGCGTGGGTGGAGGGGCAAGAGCTAGCTCTCTTGCCTGAGTAAAGATGCGTGGCGTGGGTGGAGGGGCAAGAGCTAGCTCTCTTGCCTGAGTATAGATGTAAGGCGTGGCGTGTGTGGAGGGGCAAGAGCTAGTTATCTTGTTTGAGTATAGAGGTAAGGCGTGGCGTGGGTGGAGGGCAAGAGCTAGCTCTCTTGCCTGAGTAAAGAGGTGAGGCGTGGCGTGGGGGAGGGGCAAGAGCTAGCTCTCTTGTCTGAGTATAGATGTAAGGCGTGGCGTGTGTGGAGGGGCAAGAGCTAGTTATCTTGTTTGAGTATAGAGGTAAGGCGTGGCGTGGGTGGAGGGGCAAGAGCTAGCTCTCTTGCCTGAGTAAAGAGGTGAGGCGTGGCGTGGGGGAGGGGCAAGAGCTAGCTCTCTTGCCTGAGTAAAGAGGTGAGGCGTGGCGTGTGTGGAGGGGCAAGAGCTAGTTATCTTGTTTGAGTATAGAGGTAAGGCGTGGCGTGGGTGGAGGGGCAAGAGCTAGCTCTCTTGCCTGAGTAAAGAGGTGAGGCGTGGCGTGGGGGAGGGGCAAGAGCTAGCTCTCTTGCCTGAGTAAAGAGGTGAGGCGTGGCGTGGGTGGAGGGGCAAGAGCTAGCTCTCTTGTCTGAGTATAGTGGTGAGGCGAGGCGTGGGGAAAAGTGCGAGAGCTAACTCTCTTGCCCGAGTATGGCGGTGAGGGATGTTATGGGGTAAGGATCGAGAGCTAGCGCTCTTGCCTGAGTATGGAGGTTAGGGGTAGCGTGGGGCGGGTAGTGAGATATAGCTCTCTTGCTCTAGAAAATACTTTAATCTCTCCAATTTGTTATGGTTGTAAGGAAAGGTGTTTATACTTATGATTTAATGGAGGGCCCATATAAGCTATATGATATAATCAACTTTAACACAAACTAAATAAGTAGTTGATTAGCTTATTATACATCGAACCCAATAAAAAGATGCTTTAAAAGGTATATAATGGTTTAAAATATATGTTTATAAAATAAGGAATAATAAAGTATTTGGAAAGTCAATGGAGAATAATCGAAATAGAATTTATATCAGATTGGCAACAAATGAAAAACAAATTATAAAATTGGTTGTTAAACCGAGCAAGGATCGTAAAACAATTATAGAAAAACTATCTGCTATCCACATGAGGAAACGAAAATTGGTGTTTAATTCCATGATGTCTCAAATACACTAATGTATCATTTCCATTGCAACGTGAAGATAAGTATTGATCAAAAGCTCGTTTACAGATCACTGATACTGACAGTGGAAAATACCCAATAGCTACTATAAACGTTTCCCAAGAGCTGAAAAGTATGATTGATTATTTCGACTCAAGCGATTACCCTGCAAATAATGCATATGGAAATCCAAAGGTTGGAAAGTGAAATTGCCGAAGATGAATAAAGTACTAGGAAAAAATAAGGGCTAACATAACTGTAAAATAAACAGGGAACAAGTTGTCCTCAGAGCTATGATGAACACTCAAGAGACTGAAGACTAAGCTGACAATCAAAATCCGGTTATAACCAGTATTTACGACCCGAATTAAACTAAACGCTAGCTCTCAAACCACCTCTAAATCATGAAAAATATCCAAAGGACCAAAGAAGTCAGTCATCGAAAATGGAGAGTGAATGGAGAGCAATTGGAAGAAGTTGACAAAATACATTTAATGTATGAAACCATTGGATGAGGTTTTAAGAAAACATGACACATGTTAGGATCACAGCCGAAGATAAATGGGTGGCTGAAAAAAAACAATAAAACGCATGAACAATTATTCCTACGTAATAAAAACTAAAACTCAAAAACAATTACTTTTTTCTAATCATTAAATTGCAGAGTTCTACTATTAAAACGGATATATTCATTGGTCGATCTATTTCCTAATAGTGTGGTAAAGATCGAATGATGCTGTAGCCCCTCCTTAACATTTACACTTCAAATAACTTCACTGTATTTTACCTCAATCATAGTGACATTTTTATGATTCAGCAATTAATTTGTACACGTGTGGCAAAAAAAACTGCTGGTGTTGCTTATGAAGCTGATACAAAAATAAATCTCGTTGGCAATTTTATATCATTTTGTTTACATTTATTGAATTAAAGAAACATAATACTACAATAGATACTGTTGACCACTGAGAAATAATCAAAAGAAGTTCTTAATTATACCGAAATGGACACATATCACAACTTTGGTTTTACCTCACCTTCTCAGGGGGAGGTGCTTTGAAGTCATCAGTAATCTTGCTCATGGTATGTCGACCATCGACGATATCATATTTACAAAGGTGGTAATTATAAATAGTGTTCACAAGGACCAAAGACAACGACGCATTAGACTGTTGAAGTAACTTGCTTGAACTTGTTAGACTTATTGGACGAAAGTTATTTTGAAAAACAGTTGGTACTGAAAATCACTGGATAAATTTTTATCGCTGGACATTTTTATTTATTTATTATTTATTTATTAAATATAACCCTCACAGACACATTATCGGTGGAAGAAATGTTCCGATTACGTCTTTCGCTCTAAAAGTTCCATTAGTGGAATAAATACGCCAAATATGATACAACTGTTCAACGGTTTAACATGTTTGAGTGATGTAAATTTATAACCGTAAATGGTGGCAATGCAATATTCGGAAAAGTTATGTATATTCGGCATCACTTATAATTTAGATATTACAAACTTTTATCGAAACAACTACAATCCAAACTTTATCATCGTAAGCCTAGGTACCAACAACTCGTTGGGATGATGAGACAAAAATCTCACCATGAGACATAACCCCCCAGGCCGGTACCGGGACTACATAATTTATAATTTTAGTTTCTAAAACGGGTTTTATGATATTTAAAAGAATATTATCAAGCTACCGTACTGTTAGTAGACTGTTGCATTCTCAATTAAATCCAATTACGTATAAAAAAGAAAGATAAATATATAATTAAAACTTAATATTATTTCTTTTAAATAGTATAAAACCTACCATTTAATCCTCGCTACAAGGAGAGCTCACTACAAGTGACTCCTCATCCTCTCTTCCATCGGTCCGTGAATCCATATAGGTCATTTAGAGGGTAGTTAACCCTCTATCCAAGATTATGCGTGAACACCAAGTCCCATAAGTCGTATCTTTGGGAAACTTCCCCGAAAGTCCTGGTACTAATTGTATCTTTAAAAATGCTCACCCTTCGCTCGGACAAGATAGTTAGTGAAACACCCCCCTCGTCAGTCGTCTTTTGCCCCCTTCGTTTTTCATCCCCGTGTTCGGGCAAGAAAGCAAACTCTTTCCCATCACCCCCTCACCCCTCTGCTCGGCCTAGAGAGCTAGTTTTCTTCAATCGCCTCACCACCAAACCCGGGCAAGACAGCCCGCTCACCCCCCCCCCCTCCCCCCCACAATTTCAGCAGGAAAATATCACTACTTTTAATTTAACTTATATAACACCTAGTTCTCCCCCGTATTTTCATGTTTAAAGGGATCACATCTAGATTCAACAATTCTCATTGTCTCGTCCTTTTAAAATCCATCCTAATGAGAATACAATATTATAGTAAGTAAATTTGACACACGTTGGCACACTATAGAGACTATTACATTACACAGCCATAAATGATTAGCAATGAGGTAGAACTGGAGTTGAAAAATTATGAGTAATTTGAGACCAACTCTTGATCCCTACGGAGTCATAAACTAAGCAGTTTATCTCGTGCAAATGTCAAGCTTGTAGGAATATTTCACTTAGAAAATCTCATCCTCGTGCGTTACAACATAACAGAACTGTAATTGCTTCAAGCCATTAATTAAGGCCAACTAAATGCATTTTCTTAAAATTTGGGGTCATAAGTATTTTTGGTAATGGATTAATAAATTTATATCGACTTGGGATCTATACGAATATTTATAATAAATAAAAATGGGACAGTATGAACTAAGACTTTCCTCGCCATTCAATATCCTTAGCAATAATTTTAGCAGTGTGACTACCCGACTAAACCCTTAACCAGGCTAAAATGTGGTACAATGACCTTTGAACCTTAATATACAAAAGTTAGATCAGTAGAAAGTGAATATTTTATTTTAAACTTATGAGAATTTATTATACGAAAATGTTTTAAATTTGATGAGTAATTTGGATTATTTTAAAATAATCATAAGTGTGATATATCCCAATAGTAATAGATGAAAACTCATACCATGAAGCATACATGTATTAGCTATGGGTGGCGACAGGAAAACATGAAAAATCTATTTTCAAGGAATAGGTAAAGGATTAAAAATGAAACATAAGTAGTAATACCATTTGGGATCAAACAGACAGTAGCGTGAACAGTGCAGCTGTACACGAAATTAAGTCAAGAACCAATAATGTGCCGGTTTGTGATGAAGTTGATTATATTAGAAGGCTGCCAAAAAAATGAGGTCGCACTAAAAGACAAGCATGCAGAAGATTTGGAGAGCAGGGCGAGGGGCAACGTCACAGAATACAGGCTTGTGGAGGAAATAGATCACAGGTTCTATGGCGTTGTGACTTTTGTTAGACAGGCCATAGACGATATATACAAATCGTGAAAGACAGCCCGTGTAGATTAAAGACAGACGTAAAGACAGACGTGTAGTTAGTCCCCCACAAAAGTTGTGAACAGCATATTTATTATTGCTATTAAGGTATCTGAGACTACCGTCGTAAATTTCCCCAAAAAACCAACCACCCAGTGATCTGATATAGCTCTCACAACTTTTCCTCGTATTGGTCTTAACAATGATCACACCCAGTGAAGATACTCCCATGATGATGAAAATGGCTCTAATCTTTCAAGCTGGTCAAGGGGTAACAATCTTTTCTTGGTACTGGTTCACAACACTTGTTCTGTCTTCCTCTAAAGCGTGCATTAAAAAAGGTTTTAGGTAAGAGTACATACCAAGATGGAGGCGAGAGTGGGAAGATATTTACAGTCAATTAACAGATACTGCCGGCAGAGATGTAGCTTACCAACTACTCTGCCTCTGAGACAACTACTTAACTCTCTCTACAACTTCAGTGGAGAGAAATGAGTGAGTAGTATGTTGTTGGCTTTGAGTTGGAACATCGACAGCTTAACACTCAACTACCACTTAAAGTAACTCTCCGTGTCGACTCAAACGAGCAATTAATTAAAC
>CM061535.1:87303260-87406232 GCA_030545055.2 Neoaliturus tenellus
CTTCTTTCTCTTTTGCCGAATATTCTATTTTACTCTTGTTATTAAAGAATTCAATAAACAAATTGTGTAAAACCAGAATAAAAGTATATTTGTGGTCAAAGGTCAAAATTTTTTACTAAAACGTAGTATAAACATGACCCGTGTGACGCATCCCCCTGGCAGACGCCCTAGGCCATGGCCTAGGTTGGCCTAGTTGATAATCCCGGCCTGCCTATAACTGCCACAGGAAGCGCTTTTTCTACGTTCTTTAATGTAGAAAGTAAGCATACTTGCTTACCAAAAATTTAAACAACATCAAACCTGCAAAATTAATCTAGCCATCTGGTTCGATCTATTACTAATTTTGATCCTGGAATTAAATTACGGTGGAGCTATCTGTGTTTCGTTGGCGGCGTTCTCCCCAAAAAGGTATGAACCTAATTATTCAGTTTTGTTACAGTACTTTGTTATTGCACCGCCTCATTTTCTTCATAGCTTGGTTTCAAATCCATTCTAATCATGTATTATAAAAAAATAAGTTGAACCATGAATTGATATACCTACTTTTGACTTATTCACAATATTAACAAACATTAAGAAAGTACCGTAGTAGGAGGAAACAACTTGAATAAGATTTTACTATGTGGTTCATATGTGGGCTGTATGATATGTGATTGCTGTTAATAGTATTAAATAACTTTTTTTAAGTAGTAAAATATTAGTGAGTTTTAAATTTAGTTATTTAAAGCCATAGATTTAAAATTTAAAGTGGATCCTTTAAGATTATGAGTTAGAAAACTGCATGTAAAGTCGTTATGAACAATCTTTTTGCGTGTACCAATCTTGTACAGCTGTAAATCTTGTAGGTAAATTAAGTAATTTTGGATTTTAAACCACTCTCGTAGTATATTATAGTATTTCAAAGATGCACCTTATTTTTCATTAAACTTATGTTTCCCCTCCCCTCTCCCCCTAACCCATCCCTCCCCTCCACCCTAACCCGCCACTCCACTCCCCCCCAACCCGCCCCTCCCCTCTCCCCCCACCCACCACGAGGAGCGCAGCTGCGGAACAAATGGGGTTGCGTGATTCTAAGAACTCATGTCCAGCAACTTGACACCTCTGACAGCCAGACAACTGTTTTCCTAAAAAACCACTTCGGTTGGCAATATTTCACTCTAAAACCACTTAGTTATCTAAATATAGAACCCAGGTGTCCTCAGGAGCCATGTTCTGCAGTCTTCGTTTGCCCGTATATAAGGGGTAACCAATACTTCAGTCGCTCTCTGATTGCCGTTGTTTGAGGAGTTCGTGACCAAACGCTTGTACTTGCCAATTTAAAAGTTCATTCTTCGTAGTTTTATTCGACAGTTTTAGAAATATTCATATTTTTATATTTATATAATAAGAGTACGGTAGTAAATTTGTGTTCGTTTGTTGTGTTGTCTGATTGTCTTTACTATTGATGCCACAGTCTCCCAAGTGGAAGGTCTTTATCGAGAAGGTCTTTGTCAAGACCGTGTACATATTAATGATGGGTTTTTATTAATGAACGGTTCCACCCAACAGGACTTCTAAATTATTCTAGGGCCAAATGGGTTGAAATTTGGTGTGGAGTGGACGCTCCTATTTGCTCATAAGTATTCACTAAGAAACGGTTTAGGAAATACACTATAGTTTTAGGAGTCCTTTATGGCTCCAGTGGACCCCACTGGACTTCAAAATTATTTTTGAGCATACGGGTTGGAATTTAACATTGACGTTCTTCTTTACGCATACGTACTCAATAAAAACGGTTTTACAATATATAGGTTTTAAAGTCGTTTAGGGCTCAGGCCCACAGGACTTCAATATTACTATTGAAAATTCTTGGTGGATGTTCCTCTTTACTCATATGTACTTATTTAGAAAAGGTTTCACAAAATTTGGGTTTTGTAATCCTCTATGGCTCCGCCTCACTAGACTTAAGAGGGTTAAAAAATTCAACCTCTAGTGTTTCACTACATCTCGTGTGTAAACTACCTCTTGTGTTTCACTTATTTTTATAGTGAGGTAACAGGTCATGCCGTGCGGCGCGCGCCGCACCATGTGAAAACCCCAATTCCGTTCCTGAATATTTCTGAGTTTGATTGAAGTAAGTGTGTTTATTAAAATTAATTCATTGATGTTTAATACAGTTGTAAACAAAATAAGGTAATTAATAAACCATTTTTAAAGAAATTTAAATTTCCCCTCTATGCTGAGCCATTTCAAAATGTATAGTCCTAAAACCAAGTGGTAGCTGTCCAATCAGGATTCTCGGACACGGCTTACGTGCAGGTTTGTCAAATATTTCATGTATTCTATACCGAAATACATGTATTATCTGTACCTTACAATAATACTCATAGCATATTTACAAATTTATGAATCATTAAATAGAAGAAAGAAGATTGTGTGTATAAATACATAATAAATATGCAAAGAAATGAAAATAGAAATTTGTATATTTGTATATTGTATCTATGGTTTAATCACAGACGGCAGATAGGGATTAGTCGAGTGGTTGGTGGGGGGGGGGGGGGGGGCTCACACCTGAACTCTGCCCCGGGCCGCAAAATTTTTCTTGGCGGCCTTGTATACAGATATCTTTCCTATACAACTCCCAGATTCCTAGCCGGCTGTTATATTTTAATAAGCCAAACCTACACATTAAAAAGTAACAGTTCTCAATTAGTTATTAAAAAGCAATTGTTACAAATAATATTAAAAAACAAATGCACAATATGTTGTGATGTAAAATTACCAGCTGGAATGCAACAGTGAAATAAAATAGAAAAAAAAAATTCGAAAAGCTATTGATGAAATGTTATCAAAGTTTAAAAACGGGCTATATCATTAAATTACCCGCTAAAATACCAATTGCAAAATTCCTTGAACTGGAGACCAAGGCGAGATAGGCAAGGACACGGCAAGAACAGAAGAGCGCTCCCGAACATTTCAGCAGTGGCAACACAGCTGGGAGCACGACACCCGAGGACGATGGACTGCGCGACTCATCGAGCAGGTCCAACCATGGGTGGAAAGGCGGAATGGTGAGGTGGACTACTACCTCACGCAGTTCCTGGCAGATCACGGCTATTTCAAGTCGTACCTGAACCGGATGGGCAAGACCGGTTCACCGGATTGCATCTACTGCCCGGGCGTTCCCGATGACGCGGAACACACCTTCTTCCGCTGTTCGCGTTGGGAAAGGCCCCGCCTGGAGGCCACAAGAAAACTCGGTGTTTTTCGGTGGACACGGTCTGCCAAAAGATTATGGAGGATGAGGGCAACTGGGATTGTTTGTCACAGTTCGCCCAGGGCATCCTCCCGGAAAAGAAAACCGATTTGGACCACGAAGTGGCCCAGATCCCTTGACCGAACGGCTGGATAAGGAGCGAGCCCCATGGGCGTAAGCCAAATTTAGGCCTAGCCTGACGTAATGTGATAATCAATTCCAGGTTAGAATCCTAAAGAGTAGAGGAGTTTTTTTTGTGGGTAAACCCGTTTTTAGGTTAGTCCCATACTACAAGCTGGCCACCTGTGTGCGTAATGCATTTTCCCTGCCTCTCCTTAAAAAAAACATAAAATATACTTAGATAAAATTTTGTGACAACTTTGTAGTGATACTTTGTAAAAAAATTAAAAAGTGAGTACAAATAAAGTAAAATATCAAATCCAAAAATAATATTTATACTGTAGCTGATTTATTAATTTATTAAAAGCTATAAATTTTCCATTTTACATATTATAATTTCCTCGGTGAAAACATAGATTCAAAATGGGCAATATCACAATGGAACAGTCAGATTGTATGTATACAATTTTATACTCTATAGAATTTCGGTGATGTGTCATTTTAACGAATGAAATCGGTGCGGAGGAAACACACGGAAGTAGAAATGATGGTACGTTTGTAAATACACAGTTTATGTTCTTAATATTAATAAAATGTTAGCTACATTGTCTCTATAATTTTTGGTTAATATGATTGAGATATTTAGTGTAAATGGCTGATTCATATTTTATCTACTTGCTTAGTTATCTGGGTTAAGATATAGTGAAAACTGTGTATGCTATGAATACAAAAGGCAGGCTTACTCTTGATACAGTACATGTTTTACCCAGCGACCAGGGAAAACCAATTTGGTTTTACTTTTTCGCTGGTTTTACTACGTTAATCGGTCAAGCTTAATTTGCCCGAAATCAACAATACGGTAGATCTTCTTAAATTTTTTTTCGAAGATAACAGCAATGTCATGGTTTCTAGTTTTTAAATGTGTATAAATAAAATGAACATTTTAACTGGATTTGATATTAATTTTTAGTAGGATACTTAATGCAGTGTTTTCTGGTAAACGTTGATGTCATAGCGGGGAATCGTTGTCAAAAATATTTCTATAATTAGAGAATGTCTTTTAGTGAGATTCATTTAACTATGGATGTAAAATATTATTACACGTATACGTAAACTCATTAGTAAAGATTATCCTCTAAAGCAAACTTCACAATTATTTTGATTTGCTTGTCAAGTATCAAATGTTTTGACTAATTTTAGAGCAAATTAGCAGTTTTATCATCTCGGTATAACAGGGATGTTTCAGTACGAACACAATTGGGGATATTAAAAACGGATATAAATTTAATAATTTGTATAGAGTGATTCTGTGTGGTTAATTTCCAGGAAGTATAGAAAAGTTATTTATACAAACTATTAAAATATTTTGAACCTGATCTGATAGTAATGCAAAGAGACAGAAAGATGTGGGAGATGTAGGTATACTGAAGACAGAAAAATGGTTTCTCTTGTCCCGAATAACTGTCTTTGGTAAAACACCGTCGCTGTTCTCAACTGACAACATCCCCCCTCGGAGGCCGTCACTCAAACTTCAGCAGGAGTCATTCTGACGGCTGTTTTCAACAGTTTATTGATGGAAAAGAGTGGTCTTATTATCCATGTCAATGTTCACAATCAATGTGCCAAAAATTAAATACAGTCTACTCTTTCTAGCTTGAATCTCGCTAGTTCGAAATCACCGGTATTTTGAATTATTTTCCATAGCCTTGCAAAAACCTGTCGAAAAAATAACATACATAACTCTAACATATTTTTAGTCGAAGGGATTCAAAAATGACCTCTATAGGACTAGCTTGAAATGCAGTTGAAAAGTAGATTTGCAGTTTACCTTCACAAGCCTAAAATACCTCTATATGTCGAAGTTTTCCTTACACAACTAAAACTGTCCTGTTGCATGGAATCTTAAACAACAGGCTTTAGCTTGAAATATTTTGGTGTTTTACCTATTGTTACACCTCAATAAGTTTTACATTTCCATGGAATATGGAATACGAGGTATCATACTACCTACAAATTATTAGGAGAAGAATATTACTCATGGACAGTATTGTAATGTGTTGTCCATGTTATGATAAATTAAAAAATTTCTTTATCTTTTAACAATGTGTAATAACTATTTTCTATGACCTAAGAGATTTTGAAAAGAGATTTGATTATTGAGGCTGCAATCGTGACCAGAGATGAAGCATTGTATGTATTTCAAAACATTTATATGTAAAGAATTGTATGTATTGTGATTGTGAGATAAATATGCAGTAGTTTAAGTTCCTGTTTTTATAACATGCTGTATTTCAGAAAAATAAAATCTATTATATTCTATTCTCTTTTACAGTACTGTATAAAATAGAGAGAAAACTGATATTTTCCCGAAAAGAATGATTTGTGGTGAAACCAAGACAAATTGTTTGACTTTTCAAAGGTCAATTCAACAGCTATAAACAAGGGTTATCTTTCTTTATTCAACTTTGTTACAAGAATATTTTTAATTTTTATCAATTCCATAACATAGTGGTACAAGGCCTAATACTTCTTGTGGTTATGTTTCCTTCAAAGATTAATTTTGTTGAAACTTTTGTTTCCAGGAGATGAATGTAAGATGATAATACTCTTTTCCTAGAAAATATTAAACTCTACCGGTACTAGAAAATCTTTTTTCCATTTGTAACGTTTATTGTTTTATTGATTATGCTAATAAAAAAAGTAAATATATTAAACTCATCATTATATATATATATATATATATATATATATATATATATTTGTATTTTAAAATTCAGTTAATAAATTGTTCTTAGAACGTAATCGAAACTAGTTTTCATCAATAGATAATTTTAGTCAAGAAATAATATTGACTACACTTATGAGTTTAAACTAAAAATATAAAATATACTAAGTATAATACAACTTACAAGTGTCTTAGATTATTTTTAATTATATAGGCGCAAAACTGTTTAGAATACCATAACAGAGCAGACACTATTGAAATAATGTCTATCTGACTAATCATCGTTGTGTGAAGTTTAAAAATATCAAGTTTTATTAGACGGTATTTTTGTTTGAAAATCATAATTATTTTTCCTTGACAATTACTTAAAAATGATTAGTTAATTAATTACTTCATTAAATGTTAGTGAAATCAATCCAATTTAACGTAAATAGTATTTTACGACCAACGGATAAAGCATTGAAATCTATTTCAATGAAAACTGTTTGAATAGATAAAACGTATTGAAACTTTAAAGTCCAATGGCTCGAAGCACATTGAACTGAGGGCGATAAAAATTATTCCACCACGTCTATAGAAAATTTTTTTAATTTGACACCTCAACCATCAAAATCGGTTCATAAATAAATGAGTTTTGCTGCTCACAAGAAATTCCTTACGTAATTAGTAAGATAGATAACAATTAGTCCCCTGAAGTTAATAACATTCTTGAATATTTTCCTCTGGATTCTTGCTAAGACTTTAAAATATAAGTTATTATTAGTCAGTAGATTGTTAAAATTGAGAGAGTGTAAATTGTGATTTTTAAATTTATCTGCTTGTGTAAAATGTGGGGTTGCTTTTGAACTGAATTACTTATAAAAAGTATCATAAAATGGGCTGTCCCCATTACAAAGCATGCTGGTAAGTCGAAAGTTATATAGGCCTACTGACACGAAACACACAATTCTTCAAAAGGTCTGCAAGAATTGAATTGATTGTCTTCGCCTGCTGTAAACCCACAGCCTTGGGGACCAAAAAAGGGGCTATTACGCATACGAGAACAATATTTTTTTGCAACTTCAGGATAAAAAAAACCAATGAACAATTGTTATAAATTTACACCTACATGTTTCATAGTTATATTATATTACAATAGAACCCTGTCAACTATATTAATGTCGGTGTGGAATAAAATTTCAAGGAAGTTATCAAATTAAACCATAAATAACGTGTAACCTATTTTCACTTTACACATAATTTTATCACACATTTTAAAACACACTTTACAGTGTGTTTGGAAAATCTTTTTCCGAAATTCCTTGTGGTGATTCCTTGTTTCAAAATGAACAAAAAGGTCATGTGAATATAAGTCCTAAAATCTAAGCCGCTAGAATACATTTTGTTTTTTACAGTTAATAATTTTTGTGTCCGTAACGGATGGTTGGTTATATTAAGTTGAAATTTGGCATCAGCCTCTAGGCTATCACAAAAATTTCCACTTTCATAAAAAATTTTCCCAGATTCATATTTTTTCAACGGCGTTCATTTGAATTTTCCAAACTCAAATATCTCAAAACTGGTAAATTTTATAAAAAAATTCACAAGTGACAAAAAGTTGCAAAATTAAATTGTCTAACTAATAATACCAAGTTGGTAAGGACCTGACTGCAAATAACGGAGCTATTTAAATTTTTTTGCAGGAAAACATTGATTTTGCATCATACTTAATGAAAATTAAAGTTATTTTAATAGCCAAATCACAATAACTCCATTATTTGTTTTCAGATTCCTACGAACTTGGTATATCATTGATTTTAGATAACGTTTTTGTTACTTTTAAAAATTTAATAAAATTTACCGATTTTGAGATATTTAAGTTTTAGCATTTAAAATCACACACAACCTTCAGGGCTCTGTCCAATATTAGAAGTTCATGCAACGATTGTATTATGAAGGCCACGAGTGAGATGCAAGTTAGAACTCGTACGCAGCGAGTGTTCTAAATATCTCAAGAGTGGCTTAGGCTGAATACAATCGTTATAAATACTACTTTATCTACAACGAACTTACATTTGGTAAATTATACAGTAATAAGGAGGTCGAAAATTCATAGGTTATGGACGGCCACCATAAAAAACGTAACCACACAGATGTCGCTTGACCCACTCGTCGTGCTCACACGGATATGTTCACACTCTTTTTAGGTTAGACCCATAAAGCAACTAAAATCTGAATAGTAATGGAGCAATCAGCTGATTTGCGGAACTGCGTACTTTTTTTATTGAAACACTACTTTTTCAAATGCTGAACTCTCATTGTTCTAGAACCTGAATTTGATTGAGAAACCTGAACGTTTATAAGTCCTCAGTAAGCAACCGGGCTTGAATTTGGTTTAATAATGTACTTCTATATGATGTTACCTATAATATCTTTATTGGTCGTAGACCAAAACATTAAAAGAAACAAACTTAAACAAGATGACAACTTAGCACTGACATTCTAACATAAGTTATTACATAGCATTTAAAAACAAATTATAGGTAAGAATATGAGGAAAATAGAGATATGATATTCTCTAATGAAAACCAGAATTGGAAGACGTTGGGTGGATTGTCATTGGTACAGGAGTAACAGAGAGTAACGTAGGAGGTTAAGTGGCTTATAATAGTGATATATAATCTGTAACATAGGTTACAGTGTAACGTGACTAACGAAATAATGTGATTTACATTGGGGTGTGATTGACAGCAGAGTAACGTAATAATGTGACGTTTAGTAAGTTATTGCGTGCTTGATTAAAAAGTGTAACTTAATAGCACAGAGTAAAAATGTAACGTATAAAAACTCTCGAAGCAATTTCAAGTAACTATTGTATCTTTGGAAGAACTTTAAAAGTAATATATACTACAACCTAAGAGTGATTGGTTAGATTAATTAAACACATTCTTAAAAAGTAAATAAGTCTCATATAAATTAACATCGTAATGGTTGAGAGGTTAAAGCACTATTTCGTAAACCAAAAGATCGAGGTGTAAGGAAAAAAGCAAAATAAAAATTGTATAGGGAAAAACAATATAATGAAGCAGTAAAGTATAGTAAATTATGTTCAACCAACTTTTGTTATATGTGTATTCGAAGCAGTCTAAACACATAAAACAGTCTGAGCACGGTCGTTCATCCAACAGATTTAGGCCTAATCCCCTAAAAAAAAGAAAAAGAAAAGGAGGATGAAACCATTACAAAACCATACCACTAGATGCCACTAAGTAGGATTACATTGTACAGTATTTTCTACCATATTATCTAACTTGCATGGTTCCCACATCGGATGTATGCCTACTCTGCAGAGTATGTATAGACAATGCTGAATGTTAGTGCACTTGCAGTCCACTTGTCGCTAACAACCTGTTCTATTTTAGTCAAGCTCCTGCTTTTATTCTTAATTGAACCTGTTTCCGTTATCATTAAATGGCGATATGAAACGATTTAAATCGATAGATTGAAATGCTCCAAATTTTTCATTCACTTAAACTAGTGCTGACACCGTTTGAAGCCTTGACTTTATCAAATATACATCTACACAATTCACTGATACAATATGAAATCCCCTAGTATTAGCACCCTGAAGTGTAGGCTGGCTGCGGACGGTGAGGGGGAAGGGGAGGAGCAACAAGTCCGCATGGTGGGTGTTCAGTTGCGACTCCCCCTGTATAAAAGCACACGGCCTCCCGCTCTTTGTCAGTTGCGCCGTCGTCTCTCTCTAGCCCTCGCTGCTTTTTCTCAGGTAGGATGCCGTACTAAACAAAACATCGTCTCCCTCCATTGTCTGTTCTATTTATGGTCTACATGTTATTTCAGAAAAAAATTTGAAAAATAATTTTGGGAGTTTAACAGATGGATTGAAATGAAGGATGTATTTAGTAAGTCGCGGTTTATAGGTAGTCTGTTTTCTAGGTTCGCATCGGTTCGAAAATAAACATCATCTTTAGGAAAGGTTTCAAAAGTTATAGTCGATAAAAAAATCAGCCCATAAACTATAATTAAATATAATATTTACTGAGTTTGAACGAGTGTTTGTATACTAATGGGGAAAATATAATTTTAAGTTTTAAAGCTAAGATTTATATGCACACCCGAATTGTGTATAAACCTTCATATATCCATACTTATTTCATACGCTAAGGTATTTCTTTTTTTTGTAAGGGAACTCCTCTTACTATTTTCAACCAATTATTATATTTAGTGTCGTTAGGTAGGATTTTGCCTGTAGCTGTATCCACCAAAAATTGGTGAACATTGGACTTAAAATAAAGATGCTATCCATTATTTAAATTTGAAAATTTCTCATTAGACGAACATTGGGATTGAGTTGAAAATCTAAAACATCTGTCAATGTACATCTTTAAATAAGTGTAGTTTTGTGTAGGTTTACTGATATTCACAATATAATATTGGATTGTACGGGAGTAATTGAGTTAGGACTAAAAGTAACATTTTTGCAGAGACATGTGATAGTCTAAATTAAACTTCTCGATATCGAGCAACAAGTATACTAGTATTGTTAAAGATATGTTGGGTCTAATCTAATATCATATTTCAGAAGAATATAAAGGTTAACTATTGCGTATGGTGATAAAATTATATCTTCATTAATAGTGACTAAATCATTTAAGTTTTTTTTCTGTGAATTGTCAAGAGAATATTCATAATAACCAAACGAAACTATTTATCGTTTCAATACAATTTAAATTTTAGTATCGGCTGAATTTAATCAAAAGAACGGCACTCCAATGAAAAACTATTTGCAGAGGTTTAATGAAAACGTGGTACACCGTTTTAAATAATGCTACTAATTTATTAGCTTAAATGTATTGATTGAAAGAAAGGCATGAAGAGATTAAATTGATAAAAACTACATTATTAGTTAACAATGATAAATGTAGCAGTTAACTGAATAATGACATCTATTATATGCTAACTTATAACGAGTAATCGGGCATGACATACAATCTATCGTGTTTCTTTTGTGACCGGCAAACAAAGAAAACATTTTTTGGAGTACTTTACTAATTATTATTTCAATTAAATTTCATTTAAGTTTAATTTTAATAATACATTACTGTCAAATCAATTAATGCCTGTTTGCATTCTAATGCAACTACTAACTTCCAACATAACTGTCTAGGTTAAATAGATACTTTTATGTTACAGGGAAACAAATCATGACAAAAAGTAATAAAACCTGTTTCATCCTATTAAAAAAAAAATATATTTTTGAATCGTCGCTTTAAAAACTAGTGCTGTGAAATAGAATGAAAGTTGAAACTAATAATGCTATTTAATTTAAAATGCGAGGAAAACTATTATAAATTTAATTTACAATAAATTTAAATTTACAAATAAATGACATGTTTACATATGGATAATCTACATTTTTATGAAGATATTTTAGGATTTATAACAATTTATTTATAAACTCAATCGACTCTGGAATACCGGGAAGCAAGTCCGCTTTTTAACAACTACAATAGTGCAAGGTAATATTCTTCAGCAAAAGGAACTGTAAAATGCAAAAACTTGTATATGGTGACGATTGGAATAAGTTTTTGCACTTTATGGTTACATCAGTAGAATATTGTCTTCAAGCCTTATAAACAATTAAAATTACAAGACAATAATTTAGATCCAAGATGATGTTATTGGCGAATCAATTTTAAGACTTCTGTATTAAGTATTATTAACGATAATATTAAAATTTCGTCGCATCAGCTACACCGACTATAACTACATAACAACATCGGCATTTTAAAAACGCTCCAACAGTGTTTTTTTGATGTTTTACAAATACCGTCACGCTTGCTTCAAATGCAACAAGTTTTATGGTTAAAATCTCCCAATAAGATTTCTGTAAAAATTAAATTCGGAAAGTTTTTCTTAAGTATGAGGAAAGTATAAGGCTCGTTCTTTAAAGCATTTTCAAACATAACTTAAAGCCACTCGAACAAAAGCGCTCAAAAGTTTGTTTTGAATAATGGGTGAAAAGACTTCGAAAGTGTTACTTACCAGTATATCGAGCACAAAAATAATGTCAAACTGTTAAATCTCATAGCAAAAGCTTATTCGAGGTATTGTTTTGTCTTGTAACGAAAAAAAAAACTAGAAAAGTTTAGTCATCGATAACATATATTTAAAACTGACTTAACCCACTATTTTTATTTTATTGAGAAATGAATTAATTAGTAGTAAGTTTAGCACATAAGAGTCTAAATCACTCTAAGAGGTGAAATGATTGATTGAGCAAATAAATATTGTTCCCAATAACAAAAAAAAGTAAAAAAGAGTGAAATTGAATTAGAATTATTCCTTACCAACAAAATTTCACTTTAAAAAATCACTTTATTTCGACACAAAATAGTTGGAATTTTACTTTATTTAGGGAGCTTTTTAATGTTTTAAGGCATTTCATAGCTTACTGTTCGAGTTGATTGCACAATGGGATTTATATGGCCGTAACACGTTAGGCGGTCGGCTCATCTAAAAATATAATTTCCTTTAAATAAATATTAACATTTTCTTAAATCTGAAAACTGCAAACTGTTAGTCTTTCCTGGAGATATATTTTTGCCTTTATGAAATTGTAATGTCAAGCTCCGCACTTTAAAAATTTTTATTCCGTTGTTAGTACAATTCAAAAGCTCATAAATTGCTATTGCAGATTTGTGCTCTATGCCCTACATAAGTGGTTATAAATGTTGAAGTAATTCGGAAACAGAAACTATTAAGTCGATGAGACAAAAGATCTTAATGTTCCATTTCTAAATATTTATAACTATACCTTGAAAACAGAATTCGTCATATTTTAAAGTGAAACGGAATGGAGTGAAAGAGTCGTATTTAAATTTCAAATTGGTAGAAAAAGACTGCCATGAAACTTAATTTTATAGAGTTAAATATAGTTCCTCCATTGTAAATAGTATTATGGTGAAAAGATGCTGTTATTGTCTTTTACTAAGTAAATAACTATATTTGGTTACTCTCTGTTGTGTTAATAATGAAAAAAATCTACATTTGTAAAAAATCTCTTTTATTCATCACGGCAAATTGAGCCGGCACATCCAACCATCGAAATGAGTCATGAAGAGCTTGAGTCATGAAAACCCAGTCTTATACTGTCAAAATAGGCCTACTGTCAAATGCTAGGTCTACGTATACAAAGGCTTATAATGTTGAGTAGAATTCCATATTAGATTTTCTCTGGGGGTTTAATGGTTTTAAAATGGGGGTACCAAATATTTTACGATTGTTTTTTAATATATAACTTTGAACTAAACTCTTAAAAAGATAAAGATTAATCAATTTGGTATTTCTAACCATTAGATTGAGTGGTTGCAGATAAAATTCAAACAGAAAATCCCTCCCATATTATTCATATCGGAAATCGGTGAAAACTTTTAATACCTTATTTTAAATTTAAGTTTATAAAACTTGATGTATCTTCACCTGTTTTTAATGTACTAATATTAACACAAAATCCTGATGCAGCAGAAAACCTACATCCTAAATCTCATGGTATTTTAATGGAAAATGTGGTATGTGGTCCTCAGTCTTTTGGTTTATCTTAATTTTAATCAGCTGGCCTTTTTACTTCATGCGCTTGTTACATAACGTGTAAGTGGTACCGATTTTTATGCTTATAAAAAAATCCATAGGATTTAGAATGTTGGTCTGCCACATCAGAGAGTTTTGCAAGTTCAATCAAACCAAGGAACGGCACATATAAAGTTTGAAAAATATGTTTAATATAATAATTTTAAATGGTTTTGCTGACTTACGATAAAAATAACATGGGGAGATTTTTCATTTTTTCTTTTATCTTGCACCCCTACATTTATTCAACTTTTGAAAATATAAAATTATTTATTTTCATAGCTCTTGTAATCTTTTGGATTAACTCAAAATTATCTAGTTTTAAGAAAATTAATGCTAACAAATGTGAAAGCCCCATTTGTAACTAAATAAATCGTCTTGAAGAAAAAACCTTAGATCCTATCTAAGTTTAGGATTTTGTTTATGGAGTAGGTTTGCCTTTACAAATTTGGCTTAATAAATTTTAGATCTCATCATTCGAACGATCCTTGCAGTCGCTTCCACCAATCCGGCGGACTGTGGCTTCAACTGTCGCGGATCAGCGCCCAGTAATCCTCCAAATACGAGCTTTCCCCTTAAACATATATTTTTTATTATTCCCTAATAATTTTGGGATAGCCTACCTTCGTGTTCCGACATATTAGATGTTAATAATAAAATCAATTAATTGACATATCCCCTTTTTCTTGTTGCTTTTATACATCGGTACTATTTATCATTGCAACTCGTCTCATCTTTGTATAGACCTAGGTATAATACTGTTAATATATGCTTTTGGCGAAAGTGAGCTCCCAAATGATACAAAATTTCTCTCAGCTGACTATTAAACTCAGCAAATAATCATAACAGAATCTTACTCTCTAATATGAACTGTGTATTGACTATTAAATTAAGGAAACTTTTAACTATAAACTTTTAGAGGATCTTTGAACTTTTTGAGGAAATTTGAAAAATCTACTTACTAATTTAAATTTGAATTTTACATTTAAACCTTCCGTTCATCAGCCACTGATGACAGCAGTACAACTTCTATCCCTCCATGCGGATTCATCGATATATACTACTGGATCGCGCGCTGCCACTGCCGGCTGTGCCGGCCGAGGGTTGCGTTCACTAAAAATTGAAGGCGGTGGGTGGCAAAAGCGCTCCGCAGCGAATCACGATAGCATTGTAGCGTCACTTACGCCGTTGTTTTACGTGGTGAAAAAAAGTTTTAGGACATTTTTATTGTGTGTTAGGCTATATTTCTTAACTACACGTCCAGTTAGAATAATATTAATAACAGTCTCCAACAATAATTTAATATGTTTTAAAGCTTTTATTGTACATTCTAAAGATCTATTAATATACCCAATAGAAGTTTAACGTATTTAAAAAGTCAATTCGTTAGGATGAAATAAAACAACTATATAGGCATAAAAATTAATTTATTACTGATAAACTCCTGCAAAAAGTAATAAAAAAGCTTAAAACACGCTCACAGGTTACAAAACAAAATAGTCGTTGTTAATTTTTTGTCTTAATCCTAAATTATTCTTTTTTGTTTCCTCTGATGTTTTTCTTTTTGCTATGTGATGGGACAAAATCTTAAAAAATACTTTACAAGTGTACTTAATCAGAATTATAACATGAGAACCCGTAAACTCATCATTAATTGAATGTGATTGAAAAACACTTTCCTTAAAATAGTTACAAACTTTTACAGTTAGTTTGAAGTTGTTTCCTTTACACAAAACTGAATTGAATTTTATTACGAAACTGAAAAAATTGTCTGTTTGATAAAATAATAAACTTTACATACAGTACCTTTACATTACAGTACCTTACTTTACATACAGTTATAATATTATTTGTTATTCCAAATAATATAATAACGAAAACGAAAGCATAATATTGATAATAGGCTACTAACTATTAGCATTAATAAAATCGTATGAACTACAGTTGCAGTTTAAAACAGTTTTGCTTGCAAAATAATGAAATAGGCATAAATAAAATAAAATAATTATATAGATGACAAAAAATATAATTATAAAACTCTAAGTTAAATTAGGCCTACTATGGGGGAACTATCGCGGCTACATGATGTCATAAAACCATTGACGATTGTAACCTATAGCATAATGCAAACATACCGTATCTAAAATGTAAAAACAATCTGTTTGTAACCTTAGAAGATAAGAACATAAATTCAAAACTGAAAAGAGAAGATAATAAACAAGTAGTGCCTAACACAATAAAATATACTTACCGATAAAAAGAAATGTCGCTCCCTTTCTTCCATCTTGATACGAAATTAAACGCTGAACAACTTTTTACCATTAAACTATTTTTGCAATGCTAATACTACATATCATAACACATGAAACAACTAGGTACGAGATACTAAAATCTATTTGCAACATTTAGCCTACAATTGAAAATGTGACAAAAACCAGACGAAAAAACCTAAAATAAGACTATAAATTCAGCTTGACCTGTCCGCTGTGAAGCCAACATAGAAATAACCGCGAAATGCAGCTTTCTTGGGAGATACCGCCTAAAATCAGTTGTTAATGTCATGGAAGGCTTTGATCAGCTGATATACATTGGTTTTCAGCAAGTTCTCCAGTGCCATCTTTAGTTCAAGGCCACGCAACACATATGACGCTTAGTACGATCTGGCGCTCTTGCCACCCAGCTCCTTCAATTCGCCCAGGATGCAACCCGCAATACTCCGCTGTGCGACGACCGGCTCGCTCCACACGGGCCTTATGGGCAGCGCGCGATCCAGTAGTATATATCGATGTGCGGATTGTACGCTCCTTAGGCTTGCAACCTTCACGGACTCAGCAGTGCTTCTTTCTGCATACGACGCCTTGGATTTTCCTTATATTTCTTACACTGCTTCATCTGAGGATCTGAAACTTCAAAAACAAAACAAGTGTTCGTCCTTCAAAATAATTCTGTTGGAATCATCGCTGGCGTTCGTCAAATGTCAAAGGTCTGGAGTCATGTAGGTCTCACTTCCGAAATCTTAATATTCTTACATTTCTCAGTACTTTCATCTTTCAAATAGTTATATTTTTTCAACAGAACCACAGTATTTTCCAAACCCTTGTACAGCCTATAAAATACCAACAAGCTATCCCTCTCCAACATACTTCCTTTTTTAAGCGCTTTTCCTTTTACACAGCCATTACATTGTTTAATGCCTTACTTGAGTTTATACAAAATGAAAATGATTTGAATAGTTTTAAAAGAAAGCTCAAGGCCTTCCTTATTGAAAAGTGCTTTTATTCTGTTAAAGAGTTCATTCAGAATAGACCATTATAATTTAGGTATTCTAATCAGTTTTATTATTAATTTTGATCTTTTCTGACAAAAGGATATGCATTTACTTATGTTTTCATGACAATAATAAATATTTGATTTGATTTAATATTTACCTCAAGTTTTAAAGGCCAATCAAGTGAACCCATAGAACTCTATATATATACACGGGTGCATATAAAGAGTTCTATGGGTATGAGTGAACCCCTAAGGAAAATTATTGTTAGTTATGAGAGAATTCAGTGACTATATTCAATACTACCTCTAATTTAACAAACAACACTTAAAAATTGGTTTGGCATTACTGAAGACTTGTGTTACAACCGAGTAACAACTAATAACTATAATTAACTATTTAAAATAACTATAAGTAACTTATTTACTATTAGAATTCACTAGAATTAACTAGAACTATTTACTATTAGAATTTACTAGATTTAACAATTTAATTAACTGGAACTATTTAAAATTAGAATTAACTATTTCAACTATTAATGAATTAACTTTTTTTAATTTTAAAGCTGTCCATATTGATAATGAATAAACTTTACTAGTAAATTATAATAGTTGTTTAAAGCTTAAAACAATAAATATCATTAGTGAAGTTCCACAGTAATTCTAACTTACACTAGAATGCTTTTATGTGTATCTGTAAAAATTCCATTAAATAAATGGATAGTATAAGTTCTTTGACGAAAATAAGGTGTAACCGTATATGTTACTAATAAAGATATATTGATCATATTCTGGTTTTTATTTTTACGGTCGTAATAACTTTTGATATTTGCAGTTAGATTTGTACATTCTAAAAGCATTGGTCGAAGAGTCGTTTTATTATTCGTGTGAAATGGGAAATAGTTGTCATAGCATAATTTTAAATTGGCTTTCAACATGTTTATAGTCATAAAGTTTTAAAAATTGGTTCCCTTACTGAAAAATCATAGAGTATATACAAATAAAAATGGAAGACAAGATAATTGATGTTACTAAAGCTCACAAAAGAAATATTTATTTAAGACATGAAAAGTTAGGCTGAGAATACAATTCTCTGTGGTGCATTTCCTGTTTTGTTAGATAGAGAACATATAGTTCATTTTATAACAAAAACAATTTTTATAAAAGTTGTTCTCCTGAAAACTATTAAATAATACCCCCCGTCGCAGCAGACCTGCGTACTCAGCGAATTTCCAAATTAGTAATATTAATTTTGACCAGCTAAACTTGTAAACAAAATTTCATCACTTGCTCATTAATAGGGAAATAAATGTCTATTATTCTCCTAATAGGGAAAGAGTATGCATGTATGCTGCCATGGGGGACACTAAAAGTAGGTTTTTAGCATAGAAAAAATTCATTTTGACCATATAAAGCCAAATAGTAAGTTTCATCAATATCTGTCCATAAATAAAAGAGTTTGCCTATTCTCCAAATGATTAACATAGGAAAAGAGTATGCAGGTTTGCTGCCATGATAAGTACAAAAACCTAGATTTTTACCTTAAATGGATGAATCTCAACCAAATGAAGCTAAATACCAAGTTTCATCCAAAAATATTGGTTAATAAGTGAAATATTAACACATCCTTATTCTCCGTAAGATTAACATTGGAGCCTCAAAAGACAATGTACTGTCTTTAGACTTTGTAATATCTCAATAACCAATGGAGATAGAGCAAAGCTTCAAAATACTAAATTGTGTGTTTTTTTGAGCTAAATCCAATGGTCAAAATAAAAATTTAAAATTCTTAAAATTTACATATGAAAAATGCAAAAAACCCATTTTTGGGGTACAAAACCCCCCAAAACAACCCCTTCCGGTAGGTCGATATGTCTGGTTTTCGAACTCATCCGAATAAACGTAGCATTACACATCTCTACCAAATTTGGTGTCGATCGGACCATTTTTACGAGAGTTATCGTGTCTAGGGACACATATATATATACATATATACATATATATATAAATACATATATATATATATAAATTTTAATGACTATTATTTTTGGTCTCTGGGCACCTCAAAACGAAAAAGTAACATGGTCCCGGGCTTAGGTCTTACCATGAGACCTACGGTAATAGCTTATTCCCTATGGGAAATTCGCTAAAAAAAATTGAAAACAAGGTTACACATATTAACTTGTATTCTGGAGTTTTTACATTATATTATTTTGCAAACGGGAAGAAGTAGGACCATTTCCACCGGACCCATACAGTCCGCAGTTAGTCCGGACACACTGGACCCCCACCCCCTGGGCCATTTATCAAATTGCTTTGTTCAAAAATTGTGTTCCACCCTCCCGTTTCTAAGAAGGTAGGGATATTTTCTTGTTTTTAAAAATCTTTTTTTGGCAGTTGCTGTTTGGTTTGCTTAGCATTTCCAAAGACGAACAACAAACTTCAAGACGAGCAATTAGAGTAGGGTTTCCATTTAATTTTGAATTTTTATTGTTGTGAAATGTAGAGGAAGCAGTGAGTCAGGCAGCTGTAACCCTCGTGGTTGTATACCAACTCTCCACATTTCTAGTAGTGAGCGAACAGATCTTTTAAGCCTGAAGAGGGCACAGTTCTGTAACAGCCGCAATGAGCTCTCCGATGCTCTGAAACTTCACTAGAGTGAGCCAATCTTTTCCCGCGCAGTCTCTACGACACACATAAGCCACTGTAGCATCTTGACACTATGGTCCTGAAACGTGCCACCCAGCTGAGAAACGCCGCCAAGAGATGACCTACTCGTTCGGTCGCCAAACATGTATTAGAGTCTCACTGGAGCCACTGACAACCTTTTATAAGGACCATGCAACTTCAGGCATCTCGATGAGGAATTCCTTTGATCATTGATCTCACTTCAACAGAAACCAGATTGTATTTAGCAATTAATTTTCGCGCCTCCCCGCGCCTACCGCTTAAAACATCAATTGCATTTAGCTCCCTAACCGTTAAGTTTAAAGAAAACTGTCAAAGAATAAAAAAGTCTTAAATTGTGGATGCAATCTAAAAAAAATACATTAAAACGTCGGGTTCGTATTTAATTTTTTCGAGTTAACTGCTAGATTGGAAACATGGCAGACGTTTGGAAAATATGTAATCAGCATAAAGCGCAGAACCAAAAGTCCATTGGAGTTCCCATTTAACTTTTTTCAATAAATTATAACTTACGGTTTTCAAGTAAAACAGCTGGAGCACTTGTATCATTACATCAATTAAACTGTATATTCGTTAGGCCCAAAAGTCTAACCATACGGGAGCTCGAACCTAATACCACAAAGCACCATAAGATGCACTGATGCATTGACAGCGGGTGGATACCTGATTTAGTTACAGGAAAAGTCGTAAATTATATTAGTTTAATATTTTATATTAGAGTTTAATAGATGAAATTTTTTTTACTCAGCTAGTAAACATTTTCCAGTTTTTGTCATACCATTGTTTTCTTTACCATTGTCAAGCCCGCCGAAACAAAAACTTTAGTACACATCTTAATTTTTAAAGAAAACGCGGTTGCGTTGCGGTGCCCATACCAGGTTGACGCCCCACGCGGCCGCGTGGCGGTCGTATCGCGCATCGGACCTTCTTTGGACAACCCTTGGAGACTCAGCTACTACCTCAGTTCCACGGTCAAAACAGTTTTCCCAGTACCGATATGCCTAAGGCACTGGATGGGACCAACCATTGCAAATCCTCATCTCTACAACCATTGCAGCACTTCCTAAACAGTGCTGGCTGGCTGGACCGAAGGGCTGGCTTCTGACAACACACTGTAGGTGTAAAAGACATCAGCCCCTGCAGTGCAACAGGGGCATTCTCAGGACTCCCATGTTTAGTCAAGTATTATGACTAACTTCTAAGTATATTTATAACCCGGAACCTCAAGTTTTTATGAATATACAACAAATGGTCATATTACTTTAAATTTAGTTCCAATATTAAGTCGTAATATTACGGTTTAGGCCTATGTCTTAATACTACGTTTTCAATACTAAGTTTTAAAATTTTGAAAATATTTCGAGAGTATTTACCTTGAATAATTTATAGAAACATTTCAACTATAAACTACAAGAAATTACTTCTCATTATAATATGCATATTACAATTAAACGGCGAATGTAGTTTTTTTTAATGTCCCTACAAGCAAATTCAAATTCGAGCGTTTTAACTAAGAGTTAGGTTATGATAAAAATACATTGGAAAACCTTGAAAATTTGAAAAATAATTTGAAATTTATATAATTTGAAAAAAATTTTAAAAACATAAATGGTTGTTTACGAATGTCACATGGTTTTGTGCTATAACCATTCTAAATGTAGGCTACTCACCATAAAATAAAACGCTGTGCTCTATGTAGGATTTAGGAGTAAAAAGCATAAGCTCACTCATTATCTGTTAAAGCAACCATCAAGGCGGAAACAAAACAAGGGATTTGAATTGTAGTTTGAATGCGACCGCCACAATAGGGTGTCATTTTTGCATCTTAACACTGTTTATTGCTTTGCCGACCCAAAATGAAGAGAATAAAATTTTTTCACATTTTTCATTATCAAATATATCTTTTTTTGCATATTCAGAAAATGCTTTCTAAGAATTAATGATAATAAACACAAACAAAAAAAATTCTGAACACCTCGGAAATTTAACCGGTGATGACTTAGGACCAGGCAATACAAACATAGTGTGGCCTTTTGTGTATACTGTAGTTTCTTTTTAAATTATGTTTTTGGTGATAAACCACTTTGGCTTGTCAAGACGTTCACAGCAAGTTTTGCACAGAGGTATTTTCCAAAGTTAAAACAAAAATAATAAAATAATAAGAGCACGTATGGAGATAAATCGATAACAAAAATATTACTATAAAATAGTCATTTTGTCTCATGGTCTTTTTTAAGACAGTACACATTACATAAAAGTAGTTTATAAAAAAAATTGTATTCAATCAAATCAAATCAAATCTAAATCAAGTTTATTTAAAAAATTGCAAGGCACAAATATACCTGAAATAAATGAAAATAAATAAATTAAATTAAATAAAAACTCTGCATAGGCCAAAGTGTGCACGGATGAGTCTAAAGTAAAAATAAAAATTGCACCATAATTAACAAAAAATCTATTACAGTATTTTAAAACTTAACTAGCTTAATAAACAATTAAAAGAAAACACATGATTTTATAAGTACAGAAAAAAAGTAATATTCTATGATTTTAAAGCGTATAAACTAAATAACTGCACAGACAACAAATGATAGAATTTAATGGATAATGTGAACTGAGTAATTAATAATTAATAATTACTCAGTTAAATAATAATAATTTAATAAAATAAATAAATCATTTAGCAACTATAATTAGTGGATTTCCAACATTTTTTACAATTTAAGCAGTTCGGCCAGGAGAAAGACTCGCATAGTTGGGTCAAGTATTTTGTGTCAGTGTTAGTTATTCTGCGGTGTTAGTTGTAGATGGAGACGAGAAGCTGCTCAGACGCCTCTGTACTACGTACTACGTGTGTATTTTAAGAAACATATTTTGAAGCTAACTTCTATTTAAAACATTAAAATTTTAGCGTATCTCTAGCCGTTTAGCTATAAGACCAATTTTAGCTTTGATCTTTATTTTGTTTACAATTGAGACTTAAGTGAATTAGGGGGAACCAACGAGGGGGCATTGGAGTGGAGCCCCCATCGAGCCGTAGGTGAGTTTTTGAATATATACTTTAACAATTTTAACTAATTGCATTTTCATCCATTTTAATTAATTATAAACCCCTTGAATCCCTTTCCACGGGCAAAAAGGCATTTCCACGATTTAGTTTAAAATAATATTCCAAAATGTGAGTTGGATCTTCTCTCTCTCTCTCTCTCTTTTCCCCCCCCCTCTCTCTCTCTCTCTCTCTCTCTCTACAAACGGTTATTTAAACTCTCCTGCCTTATGCGTGATTTATTTCTAATTAGGGATAACTGTGTGATTTGGTTGGTTAATTAGTGACGGGTATGTTATCACGCTCTATTTACCTCGTTAAATAAATTTGTTCTTTTTAATAATTTCCAACATGATTTAATCTAATTTAATTTGTTTTCCAACAGATAACTGAATGACAGTTCTTTAAAATTAAAATCCAATAAATGTGTCACATACGTTTATAAACACAGCTTGACTTTAACATTTTGTTATAGAATTTTGGAATAAGAAGCGGGATACACATGCCAACGAAAGTGGCATTTTTCTCCACATTAAAATATAAAATAGCATTACAAGTCTCAAAAACGGTTATCATATATAGTTAATGACATGGTTGACCACGAAAAGACACTATTGCAGTTTGATTCAAGTCGAAAATTAATCTTTGTTCCAAATATGAAATACGGAAATAAAAAGATTTCAGACACAGCTTTTTGATGTTAATATGTGTTTCAATTTTGGGTAATAGAGTAGTTATCTTGTTAGTTTTGCTTTATTATTTTCTCCAAATAGAGCTTGATTAGAAAAATCTTCATTATTTTCTCCAGATAGAGCTTGAATAGAAAAATTTTCATCATTTCAAGCCTTATTAATGGAATACAGTCGACTAGTAAATCAATAAAATATTTTACACATCCGTGATTTCGTTTGGCCTAATTAAAATATAAAATATATGGTTTAAGGGGTTTTACTAAACAATCTGACAAAATTAGAGATGTATAAAATTAAGATCACTATTTTCAGGTACATTACAAAGAATATTAGATTGTACTAAGGGTCTGAAGGACCCGTCATCTTGGTTTTTAATTCTCATAAGACTAATCTTAAATTTCAAACGTCCGCTTCAACTTTAATATTGGTTGAAAAAGATTCATCCTTATGTGATTTTAAAGAAAACTTTAATACCTATAGGGAACTATCAAATCAAAGTTTTAAATTATTGATTTTTTTATAAACAACAAAGTATTCTCATTGGTTGTTTGAAATTGGACGCGTTCTTTCAGTAGTTAAATATAACAAATCGCTCTATAACCGTGATTTTTATTTAACAGTGTCATAGATATTAAAATTTCCCTTAAAACAGCACTCTAAAAGTCTGCAATCCCTTCGCCATCTTGAATTTTAGTCCCATAAGAACAATGTTAACTATAAGTGTATTTAAAACACTTTATCTCTATAATTTTTGGATTACCATGAAACTTGAATATATTCACCATAATGGTATGGCGGTTCATATGACGTGGATAAATCTTTTAATAAACCACCTAAAAATGGTTTAACATTGTTTGAAAATGGTGATAATGTTTTTTATTCGTTATTCAAGTGGATATTTTTTAAAATTTATTTTCAATAACGTCAAATGTAAGATACTAAGGCAACATTAAAAACGACATAAAGTTTCTTATTTTCAGTCGAAAATAAAACTCACAGTAATGTTTCAAATTTAACATTGTTCTTATGGGCAAAATACAGAAATGGCGCTACTGCAGACTCTTGTTATAATAGCTAAGTACAATAGGTGTTGTTATGCGGTAAGGCCAAATAAAATTATTGATTTCTAGTAATGAAATACTCTGCCAAAATTTGGAACTGAATAGTGAAAAATTAAAAATACGATAAAGTAAAAATTTGTTACTTTACAAAGTACAACATAAAAGTTTAATTGTTACATTCTCATTGAACTAATTCAACACTTAAGGTAAGACGGCACCCAAAAATTAAAAAAAAAACTTTTTTTTGTTTTTTATGTTTTTGTATTCTCCATTTTATGCTGAATTCATACATACTAAACACTGTTATGTAAAATTATTTTTTATATTACTTAGTTTCATTTTACTAAATATATGCACCATCATTTCAAGGAAAATACACTGAGTAAAAATATTAACACTTAAAGGCTTTAAATTGACGTTCTAAAATAGCAAAACGGGTGTTGGTGTCAGTGCACAAATACATACAATATCAGGTCCTCCCTATATTTTAAAAGCATAGGCTTGCCTCACCGGAGCTTTCAGGTTCCTGGCAGCTTGTGCCAGGAGCCTATCCCGAGGACGCCGATATCATATGCATTTGTGCACTGACACCAACTCCCCCCTCGGTGAACCGGGCGGGATTCGAACCCGCCCCAGGCGCTACCTTCTGGCCAGAAAGGTAACGCCTTAACCAACTGATCCACCGAGGCTGGTGGTCGAGGCGCTCCAATTGTCTTGTTGAGCCGCTAGCGCTGCAGGAGAGAAAACTGGAACTACGATGCCGCGCTACAAATGCTATCTCAGAAACGATGAAAGCAATCTTCGGCCTTAATCGTCGGGTGAATGCTGAATGCTTAAAAGCTATCTCAGCTATATGAATCTTTCGTCCATGGCCTTAAAAGGGCTAATTTATAGGTTTTAGTTTTTTGCCGTTTTCCGAAAAACTTAATTTTTGATACTTTGGTACGATTATTTCCTTTATTTTTTAATAGATCTTCACAAAAATTGGTACAGATGACCATGGCAGGCTGCTAAGCAATAATACGAATCAGAATCGAATGATCTCTTATGGTTTTAATTTTACAGCTTCTATTATGTATAAAATTTCATAAAATATATATATAACTTTAAAAACTGTATAAAAACTAAATTTTTTTAGATACAATAAGACCACTTCTTATTATTGTTGTGAAAGGTCACTAAAATAAAGAGAAAAAATTTCAGATTGATATCACAGTATTTGTGTAAGTTATGTGTACCTAAAGATACCTTATTTAACATGGCGGAGATAGGGAGTGCTGGACTACCTTAACTCTTTAAATTTACAGTTCATTAGTTGTGTTAGTTTTCTTCACAAAAAAACTCAATTTCGGACCCATATCAGTTAAGGAATATAAAAACGCAATAAAAGATGAATTACCGGTCTTAATTTACAATAAGAAAAAATATCCTTCAAATTTAATAATATAACATATTCATACATGAACCTACAAATAAAATTAATAACAAGGTTTTCGCAGACTATTTAATGGGATTGAATTGCATTAAGCTTGCTAATAAAACCAACTCATATAATGAACGTGGCGTCAAAGGTTTAAACAGTGTTGTTTGTTCCCGGCTACGCCCGACGCGGGCCCTCGTGCCTGTTTGGATACATCTGTAAGGCTCTAGCATTATATCAACAGAAAAGCTGCACTTCAGCGTTACAATGAATTTAATTTAGTTTTGTGTCAACAGACATTGTTATATCATTCTCATTGTTTGATCTTGTTTAAATGGTCATTTAGATTTAAAGCTTTGTACTTCTACAAATGAATATTAACGTTCATTATTAATATTGACAATTGTAGATTTCATTTTGGATTTAATGAGCGACTTTGTTAATAGAATTTTGAATGAATTATTTTAATAATTGGAGGAAAATATTAGTTCGAATGAAAAATGGAAAGTGCAAAAAAATTTATTCTAAGTTAAGAAAATTAATAAAGAATTTTACCAGTGAAGTCCAATCGTTCAATAAATTTAGTGTAATAATTTAAAAGTGAAAAGCAAAAAAGTAAAACAGGACCTTTGAGTGAACTGAATGCCGTTTTTTGATCGGTTTAAGGTTTCAAACGGCCAAGCATTTTATAAATCGAGGTGAATAAGCTCCTTATTCAAATAATTAATTTTAGTAATTTACTTTTTAGCTTTGGATCTTAACTTTTTTTACGTAATTATGATGAAAAGCTACTTACCGTCAACTTGTGAAATAATATGTTAATTTTGCAGTATAAGTAGGGGGTCTACCTAATTAATTTGCCACAAAATGCGTAAAATTTAAATAATTGTTAACAATGAGGTGAAAATGTTTTTTTATTCTTAAATAACCATTGCAAAAGCAATTTCTAGTGAAATTTAGACTGCCTTAAACAACCAATAATGCAAAATGAATTTAAAGCTAAAATTGCGCTTAAAGTCTCGTAGAAAAACCATACTTACCGTGTTGATCATACAGCGTTTTCTTACCCTTACAAATCAAATTAAAATTTTATCATGTTAAAACCGATTATTACACTGTAAAAATTTTCAGTTTACTCATTTATTAAATGCCAATTTGCTGTTTAAAAAGGAGCAGAAGGACCTTACATAATTATAACTATATTAAAACAAGTAACTAAATTATATACTAAAAATACTAATGAAATCCATGAGTTGTTTCTATTTGTTCCTATAAAATTATATGTTCTTAAATTCTATCACAATTGCAAACAGCATTGAAATATTTAATGAAAATTTCTGTAAATAAAAAATAAATAAATAAATAAAATAAACAGGGTAATCATCAATATTTGGTAAAATTCCTCCTTCTAAATTTCCATACAATCACAAGGGGAACCCACTTTCTTGTGAACTGAATTCCTGATAACTTCCAAATGAGCAAGAAATTTGAAATTTAGCAAAAAAAAAAAAACACTTTTATGGTTCAACAAAAATAAATAAATAGATAAAAATTGTAAAAGTGTCAACATTTTTGAGATAATATATTTAATTTTTGAGCTCTAGTAGCCAAACTGTTGGCCTATCGAAAATCTGACGCAATCCTAGCGAAAGCACTGTCAATTCTCTACAACTTTGTTCCTTTGGCAAATTGTCGTATCTCTACTCTAGACGTTTAGCCAAATTTGATTAGGGCTCTTATTAGACAATTGTCCAAGTATAATCAGGACTGTTCTAGACATTTGGCCAAATGTGATCAGTGCTCTTACTATACAATTGTCCATCTATAATCAGGACTGTACTTGACATTAATTTGGCAAAGTGTGATCAGGGCACAACTGTCCAAGTCTGATCAGGACTGTACTAGACATCTGGCCAAGTTTGATCAGGGCTCTTACTAGACAATTGTCCAATTCTGATCTGGGGCGTTTTAAACAATATTTACGTTTATGGACAAACGGTATATTATTGATTACAAATTGCGATCGGAAAAAATGAATACTAAACCATACTTGACCCTAAACACAAATTATAAAAGAACCATTTATTTTATGATTACTATTTTAAGAAAATAGTAAAAAGACAAAAGGATTGAACATTTTCTTCCCAAATATAATTCTTTGAACAGTTTATCTGATTATCATCATTTTGAATTTCGCACAATGAGTATCAAGAGTTTTCAAAACTCGTGACAGACTTTTTAAAGTTCGCTTTTCAATCGAGGAACAATCGATTCGTCGTTCAACAATGAGAGATCCGGACTTTGAAAAACGAGAATTCTTATGTCGAGGTAATTTGAGACTTTCTTTTTATGGGAGAAAACTTTTCAGCTCTAGAAAACTTCCTTATTTTCTTTGATCCCTGTTTGGAAAATGTTAATCGAGTTCTTATTTATAAAGGATTATCTATTTTAAATCAAATTATTTTGCTTGGTTAAATATGAATGATAATAATTTTATTGGTATTCAATGGCATGATATGAATTTGTAATCATTCCAATTCATAATTCCTGATTTTTTTAGTTTACTTTGTAAGAAGTAATAACCTATTACCGTTACCTGTTACCTCCGTAGTCTGTCTCGTTGACCTCTGCAGCATGAGACCCGTCATCTCTTCTTTTGCAGCCATAGGCTTTATCAATCAGGTTAGGGTCAATCAGGTTAGGGTAGTGCCAAGGTAGGGTTTAAAAAATCGGGTAAACTGTTGTAACACTTTTCTATGAGGTACTGTTTCAGTTCTTTCTTGAATCTATTCATGTGCGTGTTATCTTGGATATGAGATGGAAGTTGTGAAAAATACTTGAGACCAGCTTAGCTAGGTTTGTATTCGAACAGTTTTAAATTGTGCTGCAAAGATGGATTAATTCTACAGTTCCTAGTTGCATAATGATGTTGATGGGGCTGTATCAAGTTGTTAATTTTGACATAAGTAATCGCTTTGAACATGAAAGTCCATTATATCAGGGAAGCTATAATTGGCAAAGTAAGTTATTTACAGAAGAAAATAGATTAACCCGAAGAACTTGACACGATAATTGCATGACCGCGAACAATATAAACTCTTACCTTTTATATAAACTTGTAAAGTGTACGTGTTTTTAAGTGAACTAAACAAGCCCCTTTTCTATATTTATATTATTATTAATTGATGAACATGTGGTTGGCACTATTTGGTCGATGGGAGTTAAAAAGATGACGAAAACCATTAGTTCGACTTAATGCATCTTTCTGGGTTTTCTATGAAACGCTTTCTAGTAAATTAATTACAGCCTTACAAGTGCTGAAATGAACATTACATAAGGGTTTTGTTAAAATTGTCTCACTGTTAACGAAATAAAAAGATTTTAAACTTAAATTTCAGTTGAAATGGTCTTGAGTTGACTATTCTTTGAAAAAGTCTGAAGGAAATATGGGATTTACATAGTTTTACGAAGGAATTATATATGAGTGGGAAAAGTTCCATGAAATGGTTAACATAGAGAAATTGCCTTTTGAAGCTCAGAATAAACCAGAATAAATAAAAAATTAATGTAAAAATGAGTTATTTAAGTTGAAAAGATGTCCAACCAATACTTCTATGATCCACCGAATTGAAGAAAAATTGATTGACGTTCTAAAATAGCAAAACGGGTGTTGGTGTCAGTGCACAAATACATACAATATCAGGTCCTCCCTATATTTTAAAAGCATAGGCTTGCCTCACCGGAGCTTTCAGGTTCCTGGCAGCTTGTGCCAGGAGCCTATCCCGAGGACGCCGATATCATATGCATTTGTGCACTGACACCAACTCCCCCCTCGGTGAACCGGGCGGGATTCGAACCCGCCCCAGGCGCTACCTTCTGGCCAGAAAGGTAACGCCTTAACCAACTGATCCACCGAGGCTGGTGGTCGAGGCGCTCCAATTGTCTTGTTGAGCCGCTAGCGCTGCAGGAGAGAAAACTGGAACTACGATGCCGCGCTACAAATGCTATCTCAGAAACGATGAAAGCAATCTTCGGCCTTAATCGTCGGGTGAATGCTGAATGCTTAAAAGCTATCTCAGCTATATGAATCTTTCGTCCATGGCCTTAAAAGGGCTAATTTATAGGTTTTAGTTTTTTGCCGTTTTCCGAAAAACTTAATTTTTGATACTTTGGTACGATTATTTCCTTTATTTTTTAATAGATCTTCACAAAAATTGGTACAGATGACCATGGCAGGCTGCTAAGCAATAATACGAATCAGAATCGAATGATCTCTTATGGTTTTAATTTTACAGCTTCTATTATGTATAAAATTTCATAAAATATATATATAACTTTAAAAACTGTATAAAAACTAAATTTTTTTAGATACAATAAGACCACTTCTTATTATTGTTGTGAAAGGTCACTAAAATAAAGAGAAAAAATTTCAGATTGATATCACAGTATTTGTGTAAGTTATGTGTACCTAAAGATACCTTATTTAACATGGCGGAGATAGGGAGTGCTGGACTACCTTAACTCTTTAAATTTACAGTTCATTAGTTGTGTTAGTTTTCTTCACAAAAAAACTCAATTTCGGACCCATATCAGTTAAGGAATATAAAAACGCAATAAAAGATGAATTACCGGTCTTAATTTACAATAAGAAAAAATATCCTTCAAATTTAATAATATAACATATTCATACATGAACCTACAAATAAAATTAATAACAAGGTTTTCGCAGACTATTTAATGGGATTGAATTGCATTAAGCTTGCTAATAAAACCAACTCATATAATGAACGTGGCGTCAAAGGTTTAAACAGTGTTGTTTGTTCCCGGCTACGCCCGACGCGGGCCCTCGTGCCTGTTTGGATACATCTGTAAGGCTCTAGCATTATATCAACAGAAAAGCTGCACTTCAGCGTTACAATGAATTTAATTTAGTTTTGTGTCAACAGACATTGTTATATCATTCTCATTGTTTGATCTTGTTTAAATGGTCATTTAGATTTAAAGCTTTGTACTTCTACAAATGAATATTAACGTTCATTATTAATATTGACAATTGTAGATTTCATTTTGGATTTAATGAGCGACTTTGTTAATAGAATTTTGAATGAATTATTTTAATAATTGGAGGAAAATATTAGTTCGAATGAAAAATGGAAAGTGCAAAAAAATTTATTCTAAGTTAAGAAAATTAATAAAGAATTTTACCAGTGAAGTCCAATCGTTCAATAAATTTAGTGTAATAATTTAAAAGTGAAAAGCAAAAAAGTAAAACAGGACCTTTGAGTGAACTGAATGCCGTTTTTTGATCGGTTTAAGGTTTCAAACGGCCAAGCATTTTATAAATCGAGGTGAATAAGCTCCTTATTCAAATAATTAATTTTAGTAATTTACTTTTTAGCTTTGGATCTTAACTTTTTTTACGTAATTATGATGAAAAGCTACTTACCGTCAACTTGTGAAATAATATGTTAATTTTGCAGTATAAGTAGGGGGTCTACCTAATTAATTTGCCACAAAATGCGTAAAATTTAAATAATTGTTAACAATGAGGTGAAAATGTTTTTTTATTCTTAAATAACCATTGCAAAAGCAATTTCTAGTGAAATTTAGACTGCCTTAAACAACCAATAATGCAAAATGAATTTAAAGCTAAAATTGCGCTTAAAGTCTCGTAGAAAAACCATACTTACCGTGTTGATCATACAGCGTTTTCTTACCCTTACAAATCAAATTAAAATTTTATCATGTTAAAACCGATTATTACACTGTAAAAATTTTCAGTTTACTCATTTATTAAATGCCAATTTGCTGTTTAAAAAGGAGCAGAAGGACCTTACATAATTATAACTATATTAAAACAAGTAACTAAATTATATACTAAAAATACTAATGAAATCCATGAGTTGTTTCTATTTGTTCCTATAAAATTATATGTTCTTAAATTCTATCACAATTGCAAACAGCATTGAAATATTTAATGAAAATTTCTGTAAATAAAAAATAAATAAATAAATAAAATAAACAGGGTAATCATCAATATTTGGTAAAATTCCTCCTTCTAAATTTCCATACAATCACAAGGGGAACCCACTTTCTTGTGAACTGAATTCCTGATAACTTCCAAATGAGCAAGAAATTTGAAATTTAGCAAAAAAAAAAAAAAACACTTTTATGGTTCAACAAAAATAAATAAATAGATAAAAATTGTAAAAGTGTCAACATTTTTGAGATAATATATTTAATTTTTGAGCTCTAGTAGCCAAACTGTTGGCCTATCGAAAATCTGACGCAATCCTAGCGAAAGCACTGTCAATTCTCTACAACTTTGTTCCTTTGGCAAATTGTCGTATCTCTACTCTAGACGTTTAGCCAAATTTGATTAGGGCTCTTATTAGACAATTGTCCAAGTATAATCAGGACTGTTCTAGACATTTGGCCAAATGTGATCAGTGCTCTTACTATACAATTGTCCATCTATAATCAGGACTGTACTTGACATTAATTTGGCAAAGTGTGATCAGGGCACAACTGTCCAAGTCTGATCAGGACTGTACTAGACATCTGGCCAAGTTTGATCAGGGCTCTTACTAGACAATTGTCCAATTCTGATCTGGGGCGTTTTAAACAATATTTACGTTTATGGACAAACGGTATATTATTGATTACAAATTGCGATCGGAAAAAATGAATACTAAACCATACTTGACCCTAAACACAAATTATAAAAGAACCATTTATTTTATGATTACTATTTTAAGAAAATAGTAAAAAGACAAAAGGATTGAACATTTTCTTCCCAAATATAATTCTTTGAACAGTTTATCTGATTATCATCATTTTGAATTTCGCACAATGAGTATCAAGAGTTTTCAAAACTCGTGACAGACTTTTTAAAGTTCGCTTTTCAATCGAGGAACAATCGATTCGTCGTTCAACAATGAGAGATCCGGACTTTGAAAAACGAGAATTCTTATGTCGAGGTAATTTGAGACTTTCTTTTTATGGGAGAAAACTTTTCAGCTCTAGAAAACTTCCTTATTTTCTTTGATCCCTGTTTGGAAAATGTTAATCGAGTTCTTATTTATAAAGGATTATCTATTTTAAATCAAATTATTTTGCTTGGTTAAATATGAATGATAATAATTTTATTGGTATTCAATGGCATGATATGAATTTGTAATCATTCCAATTCATAATTCCTGATTTTTTTAGTTTACTTTGTAAGAAGTAATAACCTATTACCGTTACCTGTTACCTCCGTAGTCTGTCTCGTTGACCTCTGCAGCATGAGACCCGTCATCTCTTCTTTTGCAGCCATAGGCTTTATCAATCAGGTTAGGGTCAATCAGGTTAGGGTAGTGCCAAGGTAGGGTTTAAAAAATCGGGTAAACTGTTGTAACACTTTTCTATGAGGTACTGTTTCAGTTCTTTCTTGAATCTATTCATGTGCGTGTTATCTTGGATATGAGATGGAAGTTGTGAAAAATACTTGAGACCAGCTTAGCTAGGTTTGTATTCGAACAGTTTTAAATTGTGCTGCAAAGATGGATTAATTCTACAGTTCCTAGTTGCATAATGATGTTGATGGGGCTGTATCAAGTTGTTAATTTTGACATAAGTAATCGCTTTGAACATGAAAGTCCATTATATCAGGGAAGCTATAATTGGCAAAGTAAGTTATTTACAGAAGAAAATAGATTAACCCGAAGAACTTGACACGATAATTGCATGACCGCGAACAATATAAACTCTTACCTTTTATATAAACTTGTAAAGTGTACGTGTTTTTAAGTGAACTAAACAAGCCCCTTTTCTATATTTATATTATTATTAATTGATGAACATGTGGTTGGCACTATTTGGTCGATGGGAGTTAAAAAGATGACGAAAACCATTAGTTCGACTTAATGCATCTTTCTGGGTTTTCTATGAAACGCTTTCTAGTAAATTAATTACAGCCTTACAAGTGCTGAAATGAACATTACATAAGGGTTTTGTTAAAATTGTCTCACTGTTAACGAAATAAAAAGATTTTAAACTTAAATTTCAGTTGAAATGGTCTTGAGTTGACTATTCTTTGAAAAAGTCTGAAGGAAATATGGGATTTACATAGTTTTACGAAGGAATTATATATGAGTGGGAAAAGTTCCATGAAATGGTTAACATAGAGAAATTGCCTTTTGAAGCTCAGAATAAACCAGAATAAATAAAAAATTAATGTAAAAATGAGTTATTTAAGTTGAAAAGATGTCCAACCAATACTTCTATGATCCACCGAATTGAAGAAAAATTGATTGACGTTCTAAAATAGCAAAACGGGTGTTGGTGTCAGTGCACAAATACATACAATATCAGGTCCTCCCTATATTTTAAAAGCATAGGCTTGCCTCACCGGAGCTTTCAGGTTCCTGGCAGCTTGTGCCAGGAGCCTATCCCGAGGACGCCGATATCATATGCATTTGTGCACTGACACCAACTCCCCCCTCGGTGAACCGGGCGGGATTCGAACCCGCCCCAGGCGCTACCTTCTGGCCAGAAAGGTAACGCCTTAACCAACTGATCCACCGAGGCTGGTGGTCGAGGCGCTCCAATTGTCTTGTTGAGCCGCTAGCGCTGCAGGAGAGAAAACTGGAACTACGATGCCGCGCTACAAATGCTATCTCAGAAACGATGAAAGCAATCTTCGGCCTTAATCGTCGGGTGAATGCTGAATGCTTAAAAGCTATCTCAGCTATATGAATCTTTCGTCCATGGCCTTAAAAGGGCTAATTTATAGGTTTTAGTTTTTTGCCGTTTTCCGAAAAACTTAATTTTTGATACTTTGGTACGATTATTTCCTTTATTTTTTAATAGATCTTCACAAAAATTGGTACAGATGACCATGGCAGGCTGCTAAGCAATAATACGAATCAGAATCGAATGATCTCTTATGGTTTTAATTTTACAGCTTCTATTATGTATAAAATTTCATAAAATATATATATAACTTTAAAAACTGTATAAAAACTAAATTTTTTTAGATACAATAAGACCACTTCTTATTATTGTTGTGAAAGGTCACTAAAATAAAGAGAAAAAATTTCAGATTGATATCACAGTATTTGTGTAAGTTATGTGTACCTAAAGATACCTTATTTAACATGGCGGAGATAGGGAGTGCTGGACTACCTTAACTCTTTAAATTTACAGTTCATTAGTTGTGTTAGTTTTCTTCACAAAAAAACTCAATTTCGGACCCATATCAGTTAAGGAATATAAAAACGCAATAAAAGATGAATTACCGGTCTTAATTTACAATAAGAAAAAATATCCTTCAAATTTAATAATATAACATATTCATACATGAACCTACAAATAAAATTAATAACAAGGTTTTCGCAGACTATTTAATGGGATTGAATTGCATTAAGCTTGCTAATAAAACCAACTCATATAATGAACGTGGCGTCAAAGGTTTAAACAGTGTTGTTTGTTCCCGGCTACGCCCGACGCGGGCCCTCGTGCCTGTTTGGATACATCTGTAAGGCTCTAGCATTATATCAACAGAAAAGCTGCACTTCAGCGTTACAATGAATTTAATTTAGTTTTGTGTCAACAGACATTGTTATATCATTCTCATTGTTTGATCTTGTTTAAATGGTCATTTAGATTTAAAGCTTTGTACTTCTACAAATGAATATTAACGTTCATTATTAATATTGACAATTGTAGATTTCATTTTGGATTTAATGAGCGACTTTGTTAATAGAATTTTGAATGAATTATTTTAATAATTGGAGGAAAATATTAGTTCGAATGAAAAATGGAAAGTGCAAAAAAATTTATTCTAAGTTAAGAAAATTAATAAAGAATTTTACCAGTGAAGTCCAATCGTTCAATAAATTTAGTGTAATAATTTAAAAGTGAAAAGCAAAAAAGTAAAACAGGACCTTTGAGTGAACTGAATGCCGTTTTTTGATCGGTTTAAGGTTTCAAACGGCCAAGCATTTTATAAATCGAGGTGAATAAGCTCCTTATTCAAATAATTAATTTTAGTAATTTACTTTTTAGCTTTGGATCTTAACTTTTTTTACGTAATTATGACGAAAAGCTACTTACCGTCAACTTGTGAAATAATATGTTAATTTTGCAGTATAAGTAGGGGGTCTACCTAATTAATTTGCCACAAAATGCGTAAAATTTAAATAATTGTTAACAATGAGGTGAAAATGTTTTTTTATTCTTAAATAACCATTGCAAAAGCAATTTCTAGTGAAATTTAGACTGCCTTAAACAACCAATAATGCAAAATGAATTTAAAGCTAAAATTGCGCTTAAAGTCTCGTAGAAAAACCATACTTACCGTGTTGATCATACAGCGTTTTCTTACCCTTACAAATCAAATTAAAATTTTATCATGTTAAAACCGATTATTACACTGTAAAAATTTTCAGTTTACTCATTTATTAAATGCCAATTTGCTGTTTAAAAAGGAGCAGAAGGACCTTACATAATTATAACTATATTAAAACAAGTAACTAAATTATATACTAAAAATACTAATGAAATCCATGAGTTGTTTCTATTTGTTCCTATAAAATTATATGTTCTTAAATTCTATCACAATTGCAAACAGCATTGAAATATTTAATGAAAATTTCTGTAAATAAAAAATAAATAAATAAATAAAATAAACAGGGTAATCATCAATATTTGGTAAAATTCCTCCTTCTAAATTTCCATACAATCACAAGGGGAACCCACTTTCTTGTGAACTGAATTCCTGATAACTTCCAAATGAGCAAGAAATTTGAAATTTAGCAAAAAAAAAAAAAAACACTTTTATGGTTCAACAAAAATAAATAAATAGATAAAAATTGTAAAAGTGTCAACATTTTTGAGATAATATATTTAATTTTTGAGCTCTAGTAGCCAAACTGTTGGCCTATCGAAAATCTGACGCAATCCTAGCGAAAGCACTGTCAATTCTCTACAACTTTGTTCCTTTGGCAAATTGTCGTATCTCTACTCTAGACGTTTAGCCAAATTTGATTAGGGCTCTTATTAGACAATTGTCCAAGTATAATCAGGACTGTTCTAGACATTTGGCCAAATGTGATCAGTGCTCTTACTATACAATTGTCCATCTATAATCAGGACTGTACTTGACATTAATTTGGCAAAGTGTGATCAGGGCACAACTGTCCAAGTCTGATCAGGACTGTACTAGACATCTGGCCAAGTTTGATCAGGGCTCTTACTAGACAATTGTCCAATTCTGATCTGGGGCGTTTTAAACAATATTTACGTTTATGGACAAACGGTATATTATTGATTACAAATTGCGATCGGAAAAAATGAATACTAAACCATACTTGACCCTAAACACAAATTATAAAAGAACCATTTATTTTATGATTACTATTTTAAGAAAATAGTAAAAAGACAAAAGGATTGAACATTTTCTTCCCAAATATAATTCTTTGAACAGTTTATCTGATTATCATCATTTTGAATTTCGCACAATGAGTATCAAGAGTTTTCAAAACTCGTGACAGACTTTTTAAAGTTCGCTTTTCAATCGAGGAACAATCGATTCGTCGTTCAACAATGAGAGATCCGGACTTTGAAAAACGAGAATTCTTATGTCGAGGTAATTTGAGACTTTCTTTTTATGGGAGAAAACTTTTCAGCTCTAGAAAACTTCCTTATTTTCTTTGATCCCTGTTTGGAAAATGTTAATCGAGTTCTTATTTATAAAGGATTATCTATTTTAAATCAAATTATTTTGCTTGGTTAAATATGAATGATAATAATTTTATTGGTATTCAATGGCATGATATGAATTTGTAATCATTCCAATTCATAATTCCTGATTTTTTTAGTTTACTTTGTAAGAAGTAATAACCTATTACCGTTACCTGTTACCTCCGTAGTCTGTCTCGTTGACCTCTGCAGCATGAGACCCGTCATCTCTTCTTTTGCAGCCATAGGCTTTATCAATCAGGTTAGGGTCAATCAGGTTAGGGTAGTGCCAAGGTAGGGTTTAAAAAATCGGGTAAACTGTTGTAACACTTTTCTATGAGGTACTGTTTCAGTTCTTTCTTGAATCTATTCATGTGCGTGTTATCTTGGATATGAGATGGAAGTTGTGAAAAATACTTGAGACCAGCTTAGCTAGGTTTGTATTCGAACAGTTTTAAATTGTGCTGCAAAGATGGATTAATTCTACAGTTCCTAGTTGCATAATGATGTTGATGGGGCTGTATCAAGTTGTTAATTTTGACATAAGTAATCGCTTTGAACATGAAAGTCCATTATATCAGGGAAGCTATAATTGGCAAAGTAAGTTATTTACAGAAGAAAATAGATTAACCCGAAGAACTTGACACGATAATTGCATGACCGCGAACAATATAAACTCTTACCTTTTATATAAACTTGTAAAGTGTACGTGTTTTTAAGTGAACTAAACAAGCCCCTTTTCTATATTTATATTATTATTAATTGATGAACATGTGGTTGGCACTATTTGGTCGATGGGAGTTAAAAAGATGACGAAAACCATTAGTTCGACTTAATGCATCTTTCTGGGTTTTCTATGAAACGCTTTCTAGTAAATTAATTACAGCCTTACAAGTGCTGAAATGAACATTACATAAGGGTTTTGTTAAAATTGTCTCACTGTTAACGAAATAAAAAGATTTTAAACTTAAATTTCAGTTGAAATGGTCTTGAGTTGACTATTCTTTGAAAAAGTCTGAAGGAAATATGGGATTTACATAGTTTTACGAAGGAATTATATATGAGTGGGAAAAGTTCCATGAAATGGTTAACATAGAGAAATTGCCTTTTGAAGCTCAGAATAAACCAGAATAAATAAAAAATTAATGTAAAAATGAGTTATTTAAGTTGAAAAGATGTCCAACCAATACTTCTATGATCCACCGAATTGAAGAAACTTCTTATCATTAGGCCTATATTTTAGACAAATAATAAAAGAAGGAAAACAGAGCAAATAATGTAGGGTTATTCCGGTAATTTTTCTAATTGACGTCAGAGGCGCAAGGGGGTGAAGGGATGCCGGAAATAACATGCGAACGGAAATGACGTAATAAACATGTAACCGATGACAATGAATCAGCTGCAACACATTGTACTTGACGCGAGCTCTAGGGAGCCCTTCCTGTAGCGACTGTGAAACCGAATCCATACCATCAGACCAGGCGCAGACACCTTTATGTCTACTGACAAGGGTAAATCGTTATGCAGTTTGTAAACCAGTGCTTAATTTTGTTCTAACTAGGCATTGTGGATTAGGGAAATTTTTACTACATATTATGATTGAACATTACAATATTGATTTTGAATTGGAATGTATGTTGACTAAATAAATAAACGAATCACCTAAACTTAATATAAAGCATTATTATCATTGAAGGATTTTTTACGCTATCAAATTTTTAGAATTTTATAAGGTTATTCAGGATATACTTTAGGATATTCTTGCACATTTTTATGATTTTCATGCATATCTATAAATAAATAAACATAAATAAATTAAAGGCATGGTTAGCTTCCTATATTCATTCCTATCAATAAGAAGAAAATCAACGTCAATTTGAAGAATGGCAACACCATACCCAGTTTTCCTCTAGAATATCACATTGACCGATCTATAAAAATTTGTTTTTATCAAAATCCAAGCAAAAAACAACCAAGTGCCAAACGGGGTTCCAATCTTAGATAAAATAGAATATTATTTTTAATTCATTACGATGATTTGTGTAAGAAAGCTCAAGATATTAATTTCTTAAAAGAAGTAAAATGTAAAATCATCGTGAAAAATAAAATGTTGCGAAAACAATGTTTCAATTGCACCATTACAATGGAAGCTCTCTTAACCGACTTATTCGGATCAACCGCCTGTCGCATTATCCGACCATTTTCCAGGCATGTACAAATTTCCGCCGTGAGAGCCGACGATCTAAAAATAATTAATGTTTCAACAGGCCGATTCTTTCTGTGGCAAGTAAAATTTAATCATTTGCTCACAATATTTCTTGCAGGCAGTTTTTATTATTCTGTGTTTGCTGGTTTTGTTATTTAACAGTTTTTACACTATAACTGTACATTTACCTTAGTAACTAAGTGCCAGATTAACTGAGCCTTGCTCGTTGGTTTTAATCCACTTTTGTTATAGTGTCATGGTAATAAAGCTATTAAATTTCTACCAACAACCAACTATATCTCTTCACAGTTAACAGCTGTTTCAAAAAGGCTGTTCCTTTATTTTTGTATACCTTTCGTTGTTATTTCGTTATTAAAATAGCAACCCATAAGACCAATGTTTAAAATTACTATTTTTAAACTTAAATTTAGATCAAAGTCGATTTTTCTGAGATTGAGACTGTTTCTAAACTTATTCAAAAATAAGTTTAGAAACAGTCTTGGCCCAAAGGCCAATTTCGATATCGTGGAACACACATCCCTTCAGACAGTGCTCGTATAGGATTGACGGTTTTGTTTGGTTTGCAACAATTTTTAATATTTTTCACTTGTCTTAACACACATTTCAGATATCATTCGGTTTAACCAACCTTTTTTGCCATCCGACCACATTCCGATCCGGTAGGGGTCAGTTAAGAGAGCTTGAACTCCATATTAATTTTATATTTTATCCTTTTTTGTCATGTTAAAAAAAAAGTTTTCGATTTTACTTTTACGATTTTAACATTTTTGTGTGAAAACAACGTTATTTTTACACTGTGTGCTGTGTGTCGACAACGGTAGGATTTACCAATGATAGCTGTTGGTGGCCCAACATTGGCTTTGGTTGGAATTGCCGATGATAGTTACCCAACAGTCAGTTCGTTGGCTCAACCACGACATTGCCAACCTTATTAGAACTATTCCAACGGTAGTATTTTCCAACAGCAGCCCAACGTTGAATTTTGGTTGGATTTTTTTGCTAGAAATTCCCGACAATATATCAGTTGGGCCAACCTCGAAAATATCAACCGACCATTTCCCTACCACCCCAGCCATTATTTTAAGTTGGTCCAACAATGTGTTCTACTAGGGATATAACATGTTATTAATTGAGCATGTATTACTTTTACTTGTATGTTGGAGAAACTAAGTATATAAAGTTTTCTAATTTCCAGACGGTACTGTTTATTTTGGAACATAGGCTACTAGAGAACCATCTTCTAAAAAATTAACTTAAATAACATCATTGTTTCATAGGCTATAGGCCCTAACCTCACTAATCTGGGCCTAGGCAGAATGTAAATGTAAACTGCATGTTATATGGGATACGGACAGAGATATTATAATTTATTTTGATACTTTTCAGAATATCTCTTTTATTGTTATGATTCAGGTAAATCATAAAAATAAAATAGTATGATGAATGTGAAGAAAAATAAACGATTACCCTAAATTAAGAGTTGCTTTTTTCTACTTGATTGATAACGAAAGTTAAAACCCTCCATGTTAAATTTTTTCTTGGTCGTACTTTTGTCTACTACCAATACAGAAAATAATATTTCCATACAAGTAATAAAACTAATTAACAACGTAGATTAATTTATATATTTCGGCTAAAACCTAATCTTCAAAACCCAGTAGTTTGGTTCATAAGAAGATGGAAAAATGAAATCACAAAACTCAGCTACAAAGAAACAAAACCTTAGAATCCCGAACCTGATAAGAGTGACCCTGAACGCGGCCATTGTTGTTGTATAGTCGATATTAAAATGTGAGAAATAACAGCAAAGGTTTTGTAATATAGAAGCCTAAGCTACAAATGAAATGGAAAAATATATGGTGTCATGACCATCAGTGGCTCTTTGCTTTCCAAAATGATAATCAGCAAATATCTTATTGATGGGGGTTTAAAGATATAACATCTCAAATCACAAGCGGTATAAAACTATATATCTATACAATAAGTGGGATGAAATGTGATATTCATCTTGCGACCACCGGGATTTTATTTCACTGAAGGAGCAAGACGCCCAGCGTAATAATTAATTTCAAATTTAGCTATGGAGTCATGTCTCGCGCCTTTAGTTGCATGTACATTGGATGCCGCCCTTCTTGGTGACGCTACCACTATGAGGAATTTGATTAATTATCTGTTGTTTATAAAGTTTGTTGAAATTTTGACTCTGTGTTTAAACTTGAGTGAAACCAAATAATCTGCATGGACCGCTCTTGATATTTTAGAATAGTTTTATTTAATCCCTATAAAATCTGCCGCCCCTGAAAATATTCCGCTATGGCCCCGGGCCCATTGGTCCTATGCCTAAATCCGGCCCTGAATGTCAGCCATTCATATCGTAAATTTTAGATATTAAAAAAATCATGAGATTCTATAAATATGTTATGAAATTCATATGAATTGCAATGGTATGCAATAAATTACATAAATTTAATATGATTTGGCACAATTTGTATACATGTTATAAAAGTTACTAAAGTATCACTCATGATTACCGTTAACTCGATTATATTGCTTTTGTTTCAGTAGACTCAACTATTATATAAAAAATATATAAGTAGAACGATAAACATGTGCCAGATATATTCGTGCTATAGTTAAAAAGAACTATTACACACATCCACTTACCTATAAGAAAACCTTGTTTCAGAACTATTATCGCTAGAGTCAGCAGGTCTAAGACCTGTTTTCGGATATTGCAGCTGAGAACAAAAGGTCTAAAATAATGAGCGCTCTTCAAAAAGCTTGTTATTTCTTGCATTGTTGTAGTCGTCAACATTCTTTTAAACTAAAATAAGACTTGGCAAATGTTAAACTGCATATTAACGAATAATAGAATTGTTACTATTGGACCAAACATACCTAATCTTACATTATCTGCTCCTAGACAGGAATCTAAAACTTGGTTGATGATGGTTACTCTAAATTCAAAGTAAATCATTTCTTAACAAACACTATCACTAACCAATACTATTAAAAAAGGTTAAGTCCTTGAATGTCATTTCAACAATTTTAACATATTTAGCCAACTCGGATCTGTAACTGTAATATTTAACACAGCACTTAAAATAAATAATAAGTATTCTAAACTAATTCCGTTTCTAGAACGTTTATTGATACTTTCACTAAGTAAATAACTGGTTTAGATGAAGTCAAGTTGAGTTACATTCGATTCACTTAGAGTTTAGTTTCTTTGCGTTGACGGCTGCCAACTTTGTTACTTGAAATCTATTGTTCTGATATTTTCAAAGATATTGAGTCTTCTGCTTATTTTAGACTAGCCATTGTTTCAAATGAAATGTTTTGCATTGAAGTATATTACTGAAAAAGTACGACTTTGTATGTATATTTTTAGTTGAAGTAATTAATAAACTAAATTGCAATAAAGTGTTTGAATTTACCGCACATCAATTGAAAACAAAAACAACGTAGCAAGATCAGCTTAGCAGGGATCTCTTTGGATCTCTTTCAGAAATTTTAAAAATAATGGAATACATCAATAGTCTAAATTGACTTTGGGTTAAACTCACTTTTATTTTGATCTCTGGGAGATGTTTTAATTTTTTCCAACAGTGCACTTTACTGGTGCAGACTCAACTCTATGGACCTTAATGCAAAAAAGTGTGTGGTCATGCAATTTTGTAGAAAATATTTTGACCCTTTTTTGAGATCAATGTACAAATAACCTTACTCTTATTTTTTAAGGTATTTAAGGTATAGGATTATTTTGTAAAAAATGAGAAGTTATTAAAGATTACTTTCAAATGTATGCCTCTGATAACTGATTTGTAATAAGTAATACTGAAGTAATACTTTTGAAGCAAACAAAAGTTTATTAATATGTAAGTTTGCTATAGATTAAATTAGTAAAAGAGCGAGGGAACAAACATACAACGTTTGTCTTAGCGAACAACATTTTACAACTTAAACTTAATCACAACATTAAACTTGATTCCTAACAGTTTAGCATTTGTGTCATCAGATTTGAAACTTCTAAGGAAAAACGAGAGTAAGATTTTTATTTTTAATTCATAGAATAAAAAAATGTTATGTCTTTAAAACTTTTTATGCGTCACTAAATTGACATTAATTGATTAGTGATTTTGTATTTAATAAAAGTAGCAAAAAAACGGAGATATATTTATAATGTTAGATTTCACGGTGGGAATGGAATTTAAAATCTTCGCCTAACTAAATACGTTCTCTTAATACGAAGTAAACACAATGTTTACTATTCCCTATTCTCCTGGATTGCCATGTTGCAGTAGGTAAATTTGTGGTTCTACAACACTTGCACCATAATGACACGCGCTTACGTAAATTACATTTACCGCAAGATCTTTTGACTCATGTTCTCAATTAAATTCTGCTTCATTAGGCACACATTTTTACCACAAATTTCATTAAAAATTATAAAGAAATTAAAATTGTACTCAGACCTAATTTCCAATAATTGTATGATTAAAATTACCTTTTATAACTAATTCTTGAAAAAAAAAATAATTTTCTTTGAAAGTATTAAATTTCATTGTAATTTACCAGGGTAAAATGCATTGAATGAATGTGTGGATGAATTTTAGTTTATTTATTAAAATGTTTATTGTTACGAAGAAACATTTAAACGACATTTTTACCAACATGGAATTTCGGAAGAGAGTTTCTGAACTCTTTGTACATAAATACAAACAAATAAAGGTATACTCAATACTAGCTAAAGATAGTTAGTTTATTTTTTTAGTTACAGCCCATGAATTGAACTACAAAGAAAGTAACGGACTACTGAGATACAAACAGATTTTTGGACATAAAATATTTACATCCATTGATACTCTACTAAAATTACATTTGCTCCAGTGAAACGTTATTTACTAACGGAAAGCTCATAAAAGTTTCTAACTCACAGAAAAATAAAACAAATAAAAACATATTAGATTGAGTATAGTCAAATTTTTATTCTAATTTAATAGTCTTGAGGCATTCAGATAGTTATGAAAATTTAAAAAAAAAAATTAGATTTGCATTCCGCGGTGTGCCAGTTTTGCTTCTTCAAATTTCATTTGGCGATTTTCTAACCAGCGTTGTTTAAAATGAATCACATTCCTCAAAAATCAATGTGTTGTCAATAAATTGTTGGTTGATTTTGGTAATAAATTATTCATTGTATTGTGTATTGCTTTTGATAACAATGTGCCTTCTCAAGAAAATACGTTTAAGCCCGTATAGTGTGTTATTTTTATTAACCTTCCTGAATTTGTTTGACAATTGTCAGTGAGACTTTTTGTAGGATAAAATCTTTGTCAAGTTTACTATGATGTTTAATAACTTTATAAAGGTGTTTATGTATATAAATTGAAGGAAGTATTTGTCATTCTTTCAATATACACGAACGTGGAACCGATAGTATTGTCTGTACCGTAACGAGGGTATTGTATCATATCAGTGACATGAATGTTATATTGTATTTCTGCTCAGGATATTGGGACAGACGTTCGGAAATTAACCCGACAACTTTGACATATGAATACATCTAATTCTGTGTACCATATATCACACCTAAATGACATTTATTATTAAGTTACACATATTTAAATTTAATATTGCGAATCAACATTTATTGGACACCTGTCGTGAACATCTTCAAGTTTTTTATTTACTAAGAGAAGTTCGATCCAACCCTAGTAATTAGGCTATCTTCCCTTTTTTATTTACACTCTTAATTGTAATTTGATTAAAGTTTTAAATGTGTTTAAATCTACAATTGTGTTGATAAATTATCAAATCTTCAATTTATTACCCAATTTCCCAACTGGTTACCAATCTCTTAAAAAACCCACTGTGGTCAAATATGAAAAATATAATAAATTAGTAAAAAACGATGACCTGTACACAAGCACCGGTATTGTACCTAAAGGAATAAAAAAAAATCACCAACACATAGAATTTGCACATGAGAGTTATCTTGATCCCTGTAAAAATATTGACAATATGCCTCCGCATTCCCCTGTTTCGGACGGTGTTTTTGACTGTTCATGGTTTAAAAATATGTTTTCTTGTAGATAATGTCCTCATACCTCAATATATCAGTAAAAATAAATTGTTTTAGACCTTGTACAAAAAATCTTGAAAGTAAGGAAAATTGAGTTACTTTTCTATTTCACTGATGGTTTTATTTTCACGTTTTTAAAACTTTTAAGGTATGGCAGACCTAAGATTCAAGAAAATCGATTGAAAAACGGCTTCTGAAACAGAGGAATAAAAAAATCATATTTTGCCCAAAAGTGTATGGTTTACATTGCCGATTGCGCTACTAGCCCAAGTGTGGAGATGACTCTTAGGTCATGAAGTTGGTTATCTTAATGTCACTTTTGTGTATATTAAATATGCGAATTTCCGATCTTTTAACTGTAAATATAGATGAATATTGTCATTTGATCATATGGAGTTTTCATATGATTTAAAATACAAAAAGATGAACAAATTTTAATACAATGTTACTTGTTACTTGGTTGTTCCATCCGTGTCCTTAGAGGCAGGGAATTAGACAGGTCATTTCTGTTCCATTAGTGGAATCAAGGAGGGGTTGCAGCAATTGATACACATTGCTTTGTCGAGAATTTTTTTGATAACTCTCTACCAAATACATTTTTGTTCTCTGTTTAGATTTTGAAATTTTTTCAATGTTTTGCAATTTCTTTGGCAGAGCTTGAAACTATTTCATCCCAGGTTATCGTACTCCGAACCCCTTACAAGCAACTTTGTGCCATCTGCAAACTTACTTTCCTTACATACCTATTGACTAATTTATAATTTGCAAATTTTACTGCAAGCTATCTTGGTTGAGACCGTGTTCATTAATTAAAACCAATCAGTTTGTTAAGTAAGTAAAAAGTTCTCAATTATTAACATCTTTTAAGAAATCACTTCTACATTTAAATGCATCATTGATTTGTTTTTTTTACCTGTAGGCCTTGAAATTTTAGGTTTTACACAAGGGCTATGAAGATTTTTATTATGAATTTGATTTTTAAGTAGGCCTACCGGTTTTTGCGGTGTTAAGTTTTGTTTGTTGCTCCTGTTGTGTTCTAGTTTTTTGTTAGTTTCCCTGTATCCAGTAAGGCTACATAACTTTGAACATTCTTGCAGAGATTATCTTTGCCGTTGCTATTCAAGTGTAATCCATGTATAGTGAAAGAACCTCTCTCCAAAAGGCCATTTAGGTTAAGAAATGTGAGTTTATTTTCTATGCAGAAGTTCTTAACTATTTCATTCTATTTTCTTTTCGATTTAATTTTTCCAATTCTTATCCCACCTCAAAGAAGTTTCAACAAATATTAGATTTATTTTGCTTTCCATTTTTTGTTTAATTTCCTCTAATTTTCCCTCCAATCTCTCCATTCCTTGTTTTGACACATGGTTTACCAAGCATATTTCTCCAGTCCCCAGCCTAGGCAGCTCGCACTCTACACTGCCGAGGATCGTGGTAAAGGGTGCCACGGCAACACAGTGCCAGAAACACTGTGTCCTTGGTCACCACCCTTCTCTCTCAGCCGCTCCCCACATCCCCTAGCGTGACTATCCCCGATAACCAAGGCCTAGATTTTGGGCGCTTGCTAGTCCTAGTTTGCAATGTATTATAATAGAGGATGTTTGTATATGGGAAATTCCATGAAGGAGGTTTGTAAGCTTAATTTTTGTATGACCCGCAAGTCTTAGCCCCAGGACCGTCATAAACGTACTCATGTCATGGTTTTTTGAAGTTGTATATCTAAGTTTATGAACACAGCACATGGCAGAAAATGTCTTTATAATTAACTAGCTTACCCGGCATGCTTCGCTTTGCCAACTTGAGAATTGTTTTGCCCTTAAGGTGAGCTCGTTCACCACGTTCACTTGCCATCAAATTTAGCTCGTTCGCTACTCTCACTCCCCGTCAGGACTGGTTCGTTCGATACGCTCACTTCCGTCAGGTTTATCTCGTTCTCTACGCTCACTCGTCGCAAGTCTATAATATCGTCTAGTTTTTTTTATAACCAATCTTCCCTCAATGATTTAAACGAAATCAGCGGTTTATAAAATTAATGATCATTGAAGTAATTATATGTTATAATACAAAAATTTTGTTTCTATAAGAATAACATTGTAACTTTGAGGACGTCTAGGTCGTAGGCCTTTGTGAATATTAATATGAAAATAGTCAGACTTTCCTATTTTAAGCCTAAGAATGAGTATACAAAATTTCAGCACTCTAGCTAGTCGGAAAGTTGGAGAATTAGTGATGAATGAGTAAGTGAGTGAGGACTTTCACTTTTATATGTTTAGATTCTATAAACAGCTGTTCTCGTTAAAAATACTGTGGGAAGTCGTCATTTAAAGCATTGAGGGCAGATTGATAATAAGAAACTAGAGGATATTATAGAGTTGCTACGAGTAAGCGTAGAAAACGAGCTTAACCTGAAGGGCAAAAATTCCTCAGGATAGCTGCAAAGCATGCCGGGCATCAGCTAGTTCTAGTATAAGAATCAAAACAAATTAAGGGTAAACATCTTGAGTTTCACATAGGAAAATACGAGAGAAAACTACATTGTTGACGGGAAAAAAGAATATTTCTGAAGAATGAAAAAAAAAATTCGTGAGAAAGGTTTTGGGCCTAAAACCTCTCGAGCGAGTCCATCACAAAGGTTTCAACAGCAAATTAGTATCGATTGAAACTACCTGCGCTCAGAGAATTGAAACATTTTGATGGGTGTAAATAATGTTTAGGTCCACCCAAATAACCACTACGGGTAAGTGTGTTTATTAAATTTGCCAACAATAAATTTTATCTACTGTGAGTCAAATGTTATTGTCAGGTCTAAATAGCTGATTTTCAATATCTCTGATATTATATGGATTACCTGGTTAGTATTTGATTTTTAATTAATAAAAAAACTAAACCTAGTTTCCTTTTTCAGGTAAGGAGCCATTTCCGATCCCTCCGTTTTGAAAAGAAGTACAAGTAAGTTTTCTTCTAAATTTTATGTGTTCATACTACTGAATTTTGTTAGCTATTTTTCAAAAATTTTAGAAGTTAATAATTTAAGGTTTTACTTCAATGGGTATTATAATTAGTCGGTTGTTGGTTGTGTTGTAGACCTTAGAATATATAATTTTCCGATAACACTGTAATACACTTAATAATATCATGGGCAGTGAATTTAATTAAATTTTCATTAGATACATCTTTTAACCTACTAAAATGTATCAAAGTAGGGTCTTTATTTTGGTTATAAACGTATAAACGTGCGATTAAAAACTAGTACGTAATTACTGCATAACCTAGTACATATAAGCGATATCTGACATATAAATTAACCCAGAAAATATTCTATGGGATTTTTTAAGTGTTGAGATCGAAAGGGTGTTGTTCCCTAGGCGCTGCTGCAATGAACGACGACGAGGTTAAGGTTTATTTAAGGAAGAGCTGAAACAACACAGGTAACTCGCCGTCTCGTCTCGACAGTGCCGAAATTCCCTTGTATTTTGGTAATTTGCCCTTAGAGATTTTATTTTCAAGCACAGCTCTACTTCTCTCTGTTAATTTATTTAAAGGCGATTTCGTTAGCTTAAAGTAATACGGAGTAGATACGTAGTTTTTATACATAAATTAAATTAAAACAGCTTGTGAATGACAATAGGAGAGGTAAAAAAGCAAAAAAATCTAGTTAATTTCTATTGATCTTAATAACTTGTAATTTTATACATTCCTTAGTTATTCATAGTATTCATACACTCTACAAACGGGATCTTGAGAGCAACGTTGTGTTTTTGTCCTTAAGTTCAAGATATCATAAATATTTTATTTTATTTCCAAGACAGAACCATACTTTACTGGGTGGTTGAATTACAGTTTTTAATAAACTTACACTATTTGTAAATCTGCTTCTTAATATTCACGAAAAAGAAGAATTGTAACAGTTGTTTTTAAAAACATAGAACTATATCAATAAAGTAGGCCTAATCTTATAGTTCTATAAATTTAATCTTGAATAATAAGTAAACATTTAACGAACAGCTTACCAAATAGCTATTTTAAAGGTGTAGCATGCCAGCGTACGCAGGTTTTAATAATTTGCTCCCTTCGCTGCCTTGCGATATTTCAAATTTATAGACTTATTCAAACTTTTATATCTAAATATTATATATTTTTAGCAATACTAAGGTAATTAAGTTATATTTTTGTCTTTAACTTGCCTCTTGGTACATTTGGCACACATGAGGTATGACCATATGGTACGACATAAGCCACACAAATTTCATCACTTTGCAATAACTTTGTATTTGATTACAAATACATATTTCTTCTAACTGGATATTCTCCTTTTCACACCACTTTACTACAGCCTTTTGTATTTTTAAAAATATATCTAACATTCCACATAAAGTCTTTATCCCTCATACAATCTCAAAACTGTCAACACATAGTTAATTAAAAAGTCTTTCGTCTCGATTTTAAAAAGTTTCAAAACTACCTTAAAAACTTTCTAACCCTTGATCTTCCAAAATATTCAAATTTGTTGACCATTCCATTATATTATTCATAGTGTAAGCCGGGGAAGAAAGTTATACAATTTTAGAGCTGTTGAATATTAAGTTAAAATCTCATTAATTTCTTGAAAAGTTCGTGTCAAGTTTAAGGTTTTAATCGAATCAACCCCAACTCAACAGACTTTGGCGACCGATCGCTGGTTAAAACTTTATTGATCCATACAGAAAACCTGCGATCATTGAATATATTGATTTTATTTATTTATTTTTTATATTTATTTATTTTTTTATATTTTATTTTTACAGATTAAAGAATAAACAGCGAATTCCATCCCGTATGATTTTACCACAGCCTCGCTCGTCTGAATTCACTTATGCCATAATCGCTGTTTGGCTATCTCTATAATAACATTTATCTCTATAAACAATAATAACATTTGAATCTTAAACCCACTTTCAGAATTTTTAAACCTTTAAATGAATACGAGAAAAGTAATGGAAAAAGTTGAATACGTTATAATTTTTTAGTAAAGTGAAGGAGTTAGAATATTAGTTTTATTGACGAACGATTTTGTATTTGTCGTTTTAAGTAGGCTTTATCACATGACAATTTCTTTTTATAATGCTAGGTTCGACATGGACAGACATTGGGCAGATGAAATGCGTGAATAGGAAATTGAAATACACTGCCCGGAAGTTGAATGACAACGGTTCTACAAACATTGGTCATGAATGAGTAAAATACGGATTCAATCGCAGCTCATCGTAACGAAGCCATTTGAATGAGTAGGGTGTTTTAGCAATTTTTCAATTTTAGCTTTGGCTAACCGAGGATTTAAGGGTGCATCCTTTTCACCAAGTAGGTACTGTTTGATGTGATTCACAATGCAGGTAATGTTATAACAATACGATTTATTTCTGGAACGGAGATGAAAGATAACCTATATAGTACTAGAAAACTTACATATACAGTACTACTAATCTACCACTAACTCGCCGATTCTCGTAAAAATATTTTTTAATATTAACTCTATTTGATTTAATTATTAAATTGAATTCCATGTACCACTTTACATCAAATGATCTGCATCGAACCTCTTTTTAAGACCACCGTTCTGTCACCTAAATGACATTTGGATAAAAAGACGGATTTAACAGGCTTTTTGGTGTAGCGAGGGTATTGAATAACAGTTATGGATGTGTCTATAGTAGTTATTAGTAGTTTTAGTTATCCATGTAGAATGACGTTGATGAATATTTTTTATGATTTAATTTTTTTATTTGCTAAATTTCGATTCAACTACCAACAATATGTAAACCCAAAAAAAATTCTAACATATGAAGTGTAAGGCCCGGGGACATATGTATAAATTATTTTGTTATACTTTTAATAAATGGATAACCGGAAGTAGGCCTACTTACCAATATTTTTCGAAAATTAAAAATACTATTGTTCAGATTAAATACTTTATTATTTATTTATTTTATTTGTTCAGGTTAAATCCTCTTCTAAATGTAGTGTTGGGGTGAAAGTAATGTTACTTGCACATTAGCCATAAGTTGTCAAAAATTAAATATGCTTGCCCTTAGCAGGCCTAGTGTTTATCGAAGTCTTAGTATAATTTGATTCCAATTCTGGTGAACTAAAGGATTGTTTTAATGAGATCAATTCGAGTGGAAAGTTGTTAGTTAATTTGCCATACCTTTGATCCAGTCAAGTGCTGAAGTGGCTGTGCCATGTCTGACGACTTGAGTTGTCTGTAGCGGCAGCGGCACTTGGAATGGGCGCGGACACCTTAACAAGAGAGCTCATTACTCTTGAGCCCTTAAGATAAAAGTTCTTATTAATCCTATGCAAATACAGCACACACTTATGTTGACAATACTATCTATTGTCAACCTAAAATAATGCTATGTCTAGTTTGCCTTACTGGACGTTTTCCGTTATACGACTACCAGAAGTTTTTCGAGTGGGAAAAAGTTTTTTGTTGCAAATCAAACATTAATAAGGTGGTTTTTAACATTTTATAAATATATTTGGAACCAAAATAAATTAGAATAAAACATAGAGACATTTAAAATTAAAATAACAAGGTTAAAATTTACATGAAAGTTGTAACCTTAGAACGAACACCTATAACCAAATAAGAATCTGAACGGAAAACAAGAAAACCAGCCTTCAGTTACCGAAAACGTCTTCCTCAGTTACTCTGGAGAAATAGATTGGGAATATGTTCGAACATTTTATCGAACAGGTCGTGTGGGCCGAATCACTGATTTCACAAGTGTTGGCACAAGTAGCTGGGGAGTATTGCTTTGACATTTACCATTGATTTATTGTGTGATTTAACTAAACCGGTAAGACTACTTTCACACAACTCAGTGACAAGCATCAAAGGCAAGGACAATATTGGAGCGATAAGATAACGAACAATTCCACGCAACAATGTCTGGTTCGTTACAGTCTTGCACCGCACGAAGCGCAGCAGTGACAGGTAGCCTACAGTCAAAGCGACAATATTTGTAAAACCTACCAAAACCTTCACTATAATAATGTTTAAATATTGTAGTCATTGATAAACAGCGAAACTTACATTAGTTTTGAGGAAAAGTACTAGTGGTTAAGTGGTTTAACGAAAAGGTTTAACTAATCCTAATCTAACCTAACCTGACATAACCTATCCTTAACCCCTAATCCTAGTCATCCTGATTTCCGTGCTACACGTATCGATTCACACATATTTAATTAGGTGTGTAGCCAGTTGTAAAATATATTAGTATAGGACTCGAATTTAACCAACTATGAACTATGACTATAAAATTTCTACCATCCTTAATAAGCTCAAACCATGCTTACACAGATATTTTGAGTTTTATACCTTTAATTAACTACAGATTGGCATTAGTTCGATTTAATCAAAATTAAGGAATTGACAAACGAAATTAAATGATGACAGATTTTATTAATTTACAACAACAAAATTATATTTGTTATGAGAAGCTTCCACGGTCGATGTGCAAATCCAACGACCAGGACAAATCCTTCTGGTGACGACCAGGATTCGTCGGATAAACAAAATTATTATATTTTTTACTTGCAACACACAATCCTCCTCAGTATTGATATAATTATTGATAAGGGTTGAATAAATTTTAAAGTAATTTCAAGTTTAGTTCTTTATTTATTAATAATATTTATTACCATGGCAATGTTTTACAATGTTTGTGATTTTACACAATAGGTTTTTAGCAAAACTTTACATTTCAAAACATTACATAAACGGATTTGACCAAGTTCATTTTGAATTTATCACCCACTTAACTTTTACCAGTCTCTTTACTTCTATTTTAATGTTTTTCTTCTTTCTTCCTTTCTTCCTTTCTTCTTCATTCTTCTTTCTTCTTTCTTCTTACTTCTTTGTTCATGATTATATTTTTGATTTAAAGTTAGTTTTTCGGCCTATCGTCCTCTTTTTAGTTTATTTTGTTTTACTATTCCTTACTTTAACTCCTCTATTTTTCCTTGCACTCCTTTGGTCTCGTGTGTCATAATTTTATTTACAGTCCTGTCTTAGGAATAAAATTTAAATATTTAATACAAGCCCATCTTGAACTTAATGACAAAAACACAACATGGAACTTGAGATTTATTTTCCAGAGTGTTTAGAATAACATAAATAAAGAAGGAAAATAAATAACAGTTTTTTTAATAAATAAAAATTAACTATTATCATAGTATTGATTAAATGTAAACTTCTGTTCTAATAAATGTTTTTTGTTTGAAATATTCCCACCCTTTATGTAGTTTCAAATTTGTTCAAGACGTAAATCAATATAAATGTCTAAATAGTTACAAACTTGCATTTTTGTTTGTTATATTTACTAGTGTTAATAAATAGCATCTTTAAAAAATATGAAAAAATAAGATGAAAAATCCTAGAGCTGGCGTAAAATTGGACATGCAAATGTAATGACAAGGGTTTATAGACTTTGGTACACCCGGTATATGTGGGTGCAATAAGAATTGGCAGGCACACACAATGCAAAATCTGTAAAAAATGTTCTAAACGACTTTGACTTAAAACAAAAACTATTTTCATACTCTTATAAAAATAAATTCTTTCTTTAACATAGTTCGCAGGATAAAATAATCAAAACATTCTAAGACCGAAATAAACTACACTGTCCTATTAGTTTGGACAGTCACGCACTTTATTTATATACTTATTAAAATGTTATAGCATTGATGTGGAATGTGGTAAACCTACATACATGCCAGTGGACATCTTCATAGTACACAGAACCTGTTATAGTTCTGTAAATGAAGAGAAGATTTGATGCTAGCGACGATTAAAATCTCATACGTATAAATAAACAGAAAACCTGGTGAAGTCATGCACATTAATTAACTTAAAAATATACGTTAGTTCTTGGAAAGACAAGTGTAGTTGAAGAAAGAAATGGCTACTGCAATGATCATATTAAAAAGGACAAACATGACAATAGGAAAATTTGGGGAAAGTTAATTTTAACCTAGTGAGAGAGTAAAACAATTTAGACAGTTGTAAAGATTTTATTTACTGCCTCACATCAAAATGATCACTGGCCATGATCATATGTCAGCTTGTGGGAACTTTCTAGCTCCTTCCCATGGGGATATCACAATAAAAATATTAGTATCGCAGCTTTGTGTTTTACCCTGCAGGCACTAAACCAATCCCACAGACTTAGTTTTAATAATGTCACTTGTAGTACACTTGTAGTAATGCTACTTGGAACTGTCCTAGCCCCGCCCTCCCCCTTGCCTATTAGTTTGAAATTTGAATCCTGCACACTGGAGGGTTCTGGATCTTAACCGAAGGCCACTGATTTGTTAGTTGAGGTAAATAGCCATTTTTGAAAGTGAAAATCAATACTACACATCATAGTGGCCCTCCTTGAATTTTATCTCCTGTTCTTACTTTAGAATTACGTTATTGTAAATGAATAAACCAATGGGAAGCGTAAGACAAAAAAACTAGATAATTTGCAAACTATTCAAATAAAATTTAGTCAATCAAATACACATGTACCCAGATAAGTAACAATGATATGAGAAAATAAATAATTTAAACCATTATCAATTATTAAGTATGCAGTCTATGTAAACAACCGTAGGCCTACCTGTTCAACTATGGTAGGTCAATAAAAAAGTATATTCGGCATTTTGCCTAATCATAAATTAGAAGAGTTATAAAATCAAAGTCATAGAAGAGGAAATTTTTGAAGAATCATTAGAAATACAGGATGATCCGTAAAGATTGACCTGATTTCAGAAAACTATAATTGTTTCAAAAATTGGTGCACACAAACAAATTTTACATCAAATTACTCACAGAACCATCAAGTTTATGATGATGTACAACAAATGTTCTATGTGCCCTCCATTTGAGGTTCTGACGACATTTATACGATAGCCGAACTCATCCCAAACTGTCCACTTCTGGGTCTCCCCCCAGTTCCACAAACTGATGTCTTCTGAGACTGTAGCTACTGAATCTGATATCCTGGTTTTAAGCTCCTCGATGTCACGAGCTAAGGAAGGAACATTAACACGTTCTTTTACATAACCCCACAGGAAAAAGTCGCACAGTGTTATGTCAGTTGACCTTGGAGGCCAAGAATGCAAAGCCGTGTCTCGCGGTCCTATCCAACGTCTGGGGCAAGTGGTATTGAGGAAACCGGGAACATCCTTGTGCCAGAGTGGCGGTGCTTGTCGATAGATGATATCATCTTGTTGATAAATGAAGTTGTCAGAGTCAGCAGTAAGTTTTATAAATAGCCTATGTCGTAGCATTTCTAGGTAAGATGCACAGTTCACTGTGTTTTTCTAAAAAAGTAGGTTCCTTAAACCTTGGTTTGTGACCAAACTTTATGACTGACGCCACACCCACACTTAGCACTTAGCTAGACATCTAGTGGCGATTTTCAAAAACTCTAGACTACCCTTGTTGTAGATAATGCAGTTTCAGTGGCGGTAATGCGATACTATCAATAATATCAAAAGTTAAAATCGGGTCATTCTTTTTTAATCACCCTGTATTTACAGCTAAAATAATAAATAAAAACTCAATCATAGTATGGCGATGATGATAAAACTACAACATGTACAGACATGATGCAACATGATGCAAATGAGAAATTATAAATAGAATTTATAATTTCTCATTTTCGTACCGAGTTGTGTTAAAACCTAGGATTAATGTACAATATCATTACGGGTAAATTATGCCAACGTAAATATGTTTATAAACCTCGTATTTGTTATATGTGAATGTTTTACAATGCACGACATATAATATGGATTTTTAAACACAAAGGTCTAAAGAGACCCTTTTACGTACAAGGTAAAGTGTTAAGACCGAAATTGGAAAAGACACTTTAGGCTCAAGCTATAAACAAAATTTTTCGTGTTGGTGTTAATTTATTTATTAATTTAACAATACTCCATGGAATAATTTTCAGTTTGTTTTCCGAGCTCACCGATGTACTATTATAGCTAATATATCTCTTATTGTTACATTTTTGTTCAAATGTATCTTGTGTCTATTAAAACAATGACATAAGCTTTTTGTGCAATACTGCTACTATTCAGTTTTATTTTATTCATATTAATGCCTCCTGGATTGATTAAACTGTATTGCGGACTGAGTCGTATCAGTCTGCGCACGGCAACGGTACCTTTTCTAGTCTAGAAATTTGTTGTGTCAGCCGACCAAATGTGTAAAATGTTTTAAATGTGTTTTGTGATATGTGTGTTAATTTGTGACTAAGAAAAGCTGTTCAGCATCCAGATGACATTTTAGAATTGACGATTTGATAATGAGGTAGTAACCTCGAAACTATGGTAATCGTTTATGAATACTACAGGATTGAAAACAATAAGGTACATTAACCTACTATTTATTATTCAGTTTTACTGCATTTCTAATCGTAACACCTGATAACTGCTAAACCACTTGATTCTTTTTCTTCTTTACGCGTAAAACCTACTCTTTCCGGTTTCATTTTGAAGGTATGTGATAAAAATTTGTTTTCGAAACAGAAGAATAAAAAATGTATATCATAAAAGTTAAATTCAAATGGATTAAATAAATAAATTATTATTGTAGGACGCGTTACCCTTAGAAGAAGAGGTTGAATATTTATTGTTTAGATAAAGTTCTCAACAGCAGGATCATCTTCATCAAGTAGTCTTTTTCATTCTCAGTATGAGGTGAATTGTTAAAACGTCAATTTTATACATTTTTACTAAAATATGTTTTAGAGAGGCTAATTATATTGTGCTTTAGTTCAAAATCCTTCCAAAACATCTTAAATCAATTATACAATTATGAGTTAGTATTTACTTTAGAAGAATAAATTACAACTTTGATATTTTATATAATATTTACCTATAAAATATACCTCCTTAAATAGTATGGTTGCAAATGAAATTTAAAAAATGTACATAATAATATTTAATATATATATATATATATATATATATATATATATATATATAAATATATATATATATATATATATATATAATTAATCCTCAGCCTCTTTTTTCACTACCAAAAGACCCAACTAAATATAAACTTCAAAATCATAAAATAACTACTAAGCTTGATGAAACATATTTTTAATAGGCTATATTAAATATTAAATTTAAATGTAACATGTCTAGTCCAAATAATAAGTTCTGATCGACAACTTTTTTGATATTCAGTAATGCATTAGAACGTAATTAATAGTTGTTCAATGAGACCATCAACTAAATTGGCGTCACCGTTAATTTCTATGGCAATTACATATGAGTGGTTGGAGCGTCAAAATGGAACGATTTGTGTAGTGATAAATGGTTGTTCTATGACATTACAATACTTGTACCACAATTGTATTCTGATCATTTTAATAATACCTGTAGTGTGGTATCCCTATATGGCTGGAAGTTCACTTGTCCTCTGTAATGTTTAATATAGAGACTAATCATTTTGATGTGCAATAATATTTCATATAATTTCGAATATTTGAATTTAAAATTAAATTCATCCATTGAAATGTTAACTTTAAAAAAGTTTTACACTCATCAGTCATTATCAAGGTGTCAGCTTAAAGCGTAATCTGAATTTAAGTTCAATTACGCTTGAAGTTATGTAATTCTTAACTGCTTAAATGAGACTTTGTCTGGAACTTTGATTTTGATCACGAAAAGAACCTTTATAACTGAGCAATTCAAGATTTACACGTAGTTAAATAGAGTAAACTAGCTAAATCATTCTGTTTCAAAGTTAATATGATAATAGACAATTCTACTCTTGTTTGAATTCGTACTGATGGTTATGATAATTTCTCAATTTCACAGCTGTGACTAAAACTGGCAAAAAAGTGTAAAATCGGGCCAAACTTCATCAAAATTGACATCGCCTTACGGACCTTCAACATTTTTATAAGAAATCAAGAAGTATAAATTATTCCGAAAAGTATCTAAAGTTTATTCATTGAGCTGAACAATAATTTATAAATTAAAATCAGACCAGAAATTTTGTGTCACCCATGATGTAAAAGAAGGCTCAGTTCTGAAGCCCTTTTAAAAAAAGCACAGTGTAAAATGATATATTACAAAATCATTTACTTTCCTACATATAAAAAATAAGTAGAACACGCTTGAATAATTTGTCTTGTTCCTAAGTTAAAGGGCTACACAAAACATATCTGTCCGAGTTGAAATTCAAGTAGAGACGGAATGTTGCGAGATGGCCCCAAGCCAAGTTTCATTCTGTTACTGTTTCAATGTGGACATTCCAGAAACATTCGCTGCAAAGTCAACACACAATGAATGGCTCTCGACCGCACCGGGCATACAACGTTATTGGTTAAAGTGCCTCACTTGAGCGAAAACCACTTGGTCAATACGACATGTAATTATAGCTGACCTTAACAAAAAATAGCAAAAGAAACTTAAATATATTCAGAGGAAAGTGTTAGATGAGTAAAATAAAGTGAAAACCGATAATAAAGTATTATAATCGATACTTCATAAGAAATCATTCGACAATTTTTATGGAGAAAATCGAGTCTTAGAGGATTTTTCTCCTAGATAGCTAAAAAAGTGAATTATATAAAAAATGTCGATATTCCATTGTTATAGTTTCTATTGTAAAGTTAAATTGAAAAGATTCTCGAGTTTGAATACATTTTAATTAAAAAGTCGCAAACTTGCATCGTCTGTAAAAGCTTTTATATTAATCCAGAGAGTTCAATGAGAAAAAAATTCATAAACTTTTCCTAGCGATTTTAGAAGATTATTTGAAGTAATCGACTGGAAGTATGCACAGTAGACAAGTTAAAGCAACCAGATTGGCAGCTAAGTAAAGGTGCGTTGTAAGATAAAAATGATGATTGACAGTTACTTGAAATATGACCTACGCGAACACTACGCTCGTGAACATTGGCCCTAGTCAACAATGGCACTCGTCAACACTGGCGCTCGTCAACAATGGCGCTCGTCAACACTGGCGCTCGTCAACAATGGCGCTCGTCAACACTGGCGCTCGTTAACTACGCTCGTCAACACTGACGCTCGTCAACATTGGCGCCCGTCAACACTGGCGCTCGTCAACTACGCTCGTCAACACTGGCACTTGTCAAATACGCTCGTCAACACTGGCACTTGTCAACTACGCTCGTCAACACTGGCGCTCGTCAACTACGCTCGTCAACACTGGCGCTCGTCAACTACCCTCGTCAACACTGGAACTTGTCAACTACGCTCGTCAACACTGGCGCTCGTCAACTACCCTCGTCAACACTGGCGCCCGTCAACACTGGCGCTCGTCAACTACCCTCGTCAACACTGGCACTTGTCAACTACGCTTGTCAACATTGGCACTCATTAACACTAGCACTCGTCAACAATGGCGTTCGTCAACTACGCTCGTCAACACTGGTGCTCGTCAACTACGCTCTTCAATACTGGCGCTGGTCAAATACGCTCGTCAACACTGGCGCTCGTCAACTACGCTCGTCAACACTGGTGTTATTCAACTACGCTCGTCAACACTGGTGCTCTTCAACTACGCTCGTCAACACTGGCGTTCGTCAACTACGCTAATCAACACTGGCGCTCTTCAACTACGCTCTTCAATACTGGCGCTGGTCAAATACGCTCGTCAACACTGGCGCTCGTCAACTACGCTCGTCAACACTGGCGCTCGTCAACTACGCTCGTCAACACTGGTGTTATTCAACTACGCTCGTCAACACTGGTGCTCTTCAACTACGCTCGTCAACACTGGCGTTCGTCAACTACGCTAATCAACACTGGCGCTCTTCAACTACGCTCTTCAATACTGGCGCTGGTCAAATACGCTCGTCAACACTGGCGCTCGTTAACTAGTAAAATGCATAAACATGTTGTGTAAAAGATTAACTGGCCTTTAATTGTCATAACATTAAAGGGCCTGGGAAGCATGCTCTTCTTTGATATGTTTTTACGTTTAGGCAAAGTTCTGGAAACTTAAAAGCATTTATATTCTATATCTATAGCTATCACTTGATAACTGCTTCATATGGTTATTGATGTTTCCTATGTCTAGAAGTAAATTTTCTGTAAGAGTTATAAATCTCAGAGTCAAATTGCAGTGGCCTATAACACTGTTTTTTCAGTTTAAATTATAGGAGTGTCAAATATGCAGTATTAACTTGAACATTTGTTTTTCTACCACTGTAAAAGAGTTGGATTCACTAAATATTTTACAATAATAAGAGAAACTAATTTTATAGATATACTTTTATTGTTACTTCTTTTTTTTCTTTTTTATGAGTTGTGATCTATAAATGCTCCAAAAGTTTTCGCTATGAATAAAAGGGAAAAAGGATTAATAATTTTCTTCTCTTTGAGTGATATACATTGTATAATAATTTCTTAGAAATGTCAATCATTGATCATTGTAATAATTTATGCAACGATTGCATTATGAACGCATTTAAGTCTATGAGAGTTAGAACACAAGCGAAACGAGTGTTCAAAGTTTCTCACTTAAATGCTAAATACAATGGTTATATAAATCACTTTAAGAACAACTTAAACTTGGTAAATTACTGTAAAAAAGTAAAGTAACAATAAAAACCAAATTAATGAAAAAAATTAATATTATGGAACAATCAGCTGATGGAAAAAATGAGTAATTAACACTACTTTCCTCAAATGCTAGGCTCTCATTGGTCTATAGTCGGTATTTTAACGTGACTCCTGAATCCTGAGTTTATTATGCAACGGGTTTGAATTTTGTTTATAAATGCACCTCTTTATGGTGTTACTTGTAATATGTGTGCATCATGTGTGCTTTGTGCAGCAGTCGTAGGTAAAATAAAGTTCTGTTTTGACTTTGGCAGTTTTATGTCTACTCTTAACGTGTCATATTATCTTATTATTTGATAAATGTTTCCAACCACAATAGAAGACAAACGAGTAGTAGTTGGCCTCACACAATCCCCACTCGAAATACTTGAGGAAAATACATTGCCCCCATTTCTACTTGCATTCACTGCTGATGAAATGTACGGCTTGGATAAAATAAAAATAAATTAACAGCTTACCTTTGTAGCCCGGTGAGTTTGACCGCAGTAAAAGTGAGCCTAATAGAAATCATTCTCAATCAGATTGTGGTAATACAATTGATGATGGAGTAACAACCACTCCATAGGTTAAAAAAGATATAGGATAAGTAAGAGCAATCGGCGCGGTGGATGTAGCCTAGCTGAGTGACTATTAAGCTATTAGGCCTACGAGTTTAGCTGGATAACAACTACTTCATGGGAATGAAGAGCTGTTGGTGGAGTAAGCCAGAATTTCGCCCAGCTGACCTAGTCTATAATGATACGATTTTAGACAGGTAACAACCACATCATCTGCTTAGATTCCACAGTCTAAGTGTGAAATATTGAGATATTTTTTTGCTTTCTCCCCCTATACCATAGTATATGGAGAAAGTATTGTTTTCGTAAAAATTTACGAATTAGTTTGATGATGTATATATCCATTTTGGAGCCCCCTTCTCCCTATGAATGTGGATGTAAACAGAACGAGAGAATGCCCTAATGGTCCGATTTTAATGAAATATCGTATATAGGTCCAAATCCATGATAATTCCAGGCGTTTTTTATTATTTTGAATTTTTTATTTTTAAGTGTAGTTTACCCCTAAAAACACTCAAAAACCGTCAAAATTAAAATTTCTCAAAAAATGGCTTACCTAAACGATTTTGAAAAAAAAATTGTTGCTTATTAGGAATAAAATGCTGAATAAAATGACACCACCCGCATTTCCAAATAAATTAGCGTTCAAAAGTTATAGAGTAAAATGCTTAAAAAAACTCAATCTTTTGGATTTGCAAAATATCTGTTAGCTTAAAATAAATTTTACTTATCTTACTACTTACTACTTATCTTATTTTGCTTTTATTTTACTTTTATCTGATATTTTGAGGCTTTTTACACCTTTTTATATTCTTGGGAGAAAGTATGTGTCAGTTATCTGATACCGTTTATTTCTTTACGTAGCATGCATAGAAATGGGGTTCTGATTTCTATAGAAAAATTACAAAGAACCCTATGAAAAATTACGTCTAAGCATCATTTTTAGAATAATGCTATCGAAAAATAAACATTTTTATGAACGTGAACTAAAGTTGCAGTCAAGAGTCTTCCATATGATTACTAAACTTTGCATTCAAATACACAATCATCAGCTGGTAGGTGACTTAGAACTAAGAGATATATTGGCTTTTTGAGGAATCTTATTTTTTATATTTTAACGAGGTTGGCAGGCGTCTTTTTGCCTTACTTTGGCCCGTTCACATAGACTATTGAATTGTGAGTGGATCGTTAAAAAAAGAAAATGAACCACTACAGTAGAGGTGAATGGTACAGATAAACCAAACACTTTATTGCAGAACCCACATCTCTGTGCTAGTCTCGAGGTCCGTCGCTCTAACCACTATAATACGCCTCCCACCCACCCAATTTACGATTTAACTTTGTGGCACTCTTTTTGGGCCTAGCATTACACTGGAGTCTAGATGCAAACTGAAAATATTGTCAATGCTGAGGTAGCATTATATTTTGCATCGAATAAATTGAATAACAAAATACATTTGAATTTTAGTTTAATCCATAAATTTCAAAATTTCTACTTTAGAGTAATGGGCCGTTTATCCACTCCAATGTGGGCGTTTAAGACCACTCCAATAATACTGCAGACGAGTAGACAAATGCCATATTATTTTGTTTGTATTTTTATAACGTTATAAGCTATTCTGAGCACGCTGTTGTATGAAAGGGATTTGATATTTCGCTTTTAGACTACAATAGCACCTAAGTGCCGGTCGGAATGCAAGGTAAGAGGGTCTAAAGAAGGCATTGTTTTAAGTCACGAGCCGTCGATGAGTAGATGCTTTTTCGATAAAACACTGCTTGGTAGATCGTTATCTTTTAATCTCTAAAATAACAGTATTGTAATTTCAAGAAAAAAATCTGAAGTTGCCAAAACGAACGAAATTCAAGCTGAAATACTGACAAGATGTATTTAATTCATTTATGTGAGTCGACGTCTGTCACAGACAAAAGGTTTTGCAAATAATAAATAAAATTCAAAATTATTTCCTAGACAGAACTGAACTAATTTATTGGTAATAAAGCTAACAGATAAGGTAGACGTTCCATCCACATTTAAAATAAGTAAATAAATCAATAGCTTCTTATTTACAGCCTTTTACATGCTTATCGAGTTTTCAACATCTTTAAGAGGTTTATATTAAGCTTTTTATAAGAATGAAGAAGAGGTTATCAAAAGAACTCTTTTTGGAAGTCTCTTCCTTCCTGTGTTCCTGGATTTTACGCCAAACTCCGCAGTTGTAACTTTGTTAACCACCATTTATCATGAACACTTAGAGAGTATACCTAGGTAAAATAAAAACTCTTTAATACAACCAATAAAATTTCGATTATATTATTTTACCACTGTCACCGATTGGGAAAATGTCACTGTATGTTTTTTACCTATCAAAGAGTCCCTTCGATAGTAAATAATGCTATTTTATAGCCTAAATACTTTTCAAGGGACTCTTCGAAAAAGTTATAATTATAATCTATGCTGAATAAGGTAATTTATTGAAATACTGCTGCAACATTTTCTTTCATTTTACTATAGGTGTAAAGTCGTTATATTTATAAATGAGGTATACGTGATATGGTATGAAAAATATAAAAAATACGAGTGTGCAACTAGTACTCGAGATCTGAGCATTTTTCGAGCCACGTTTGTACTACAAAATCCTACTCGAAGTTATTAATAAAACTCGTTAGTTGCAGTCTACTTTTCTAGCTGACTTATGTTATAAAGTAAAATTTATGAAAATATTTGTACATAAAGAATAATTATTGTTAACTACAACCAGATTGAAATTATCTCAAATTTAATTTGACGAAAAAATCGAAAAATTTTTTATAATAATATTTGTATTATATTAGATTACTTGTAAGAAATGAAAGAGCTAATGTTTCATTGTGCCAACAAAATGCCAGTCACATGTTCATAGTAAAATCAGTCCTATGAAACTCATTTATTAACTGTTTCTTATAAAAAAAATAAAAATAATTTCGGCATATTGATTAGTTTAACGGTATATTGACGCCCAAGATGTATTTTAGTGTAGGAATTTGATGATTATCATTTATATAACTGGTTTTTCATTAATTATGAACCCCACCACCTATGATCAATGGAAATTTTCTTGTTGAGTTTTGTGCCAGGGTGTTGAACAGGTGGAAAAGTAATAAATGGGAAATGATAAGAGGATAATCGATAATACCACTGAGTTTTCATAATTTAGTCGGTCATATTTTTACATTTGCCATTATGCCATTTGAAAAACCCAGTATTAAATACGAATGAATACAAAATATTTTTATTTACTTAGGGACACTTCATTACCTTATTACTATTTTATTTATTATATAAGACCTAATAAATTTTTTTCCCACACTCGCGAGTTATTTTCAAAAGCTTGGCTCGATACGACTTGACCTCAAAAATTAGTACTCGCACACCCCTGATAAAAATGATGTTTTTGAACAAATACACTTCCAACAGTATGTACAGTATTTCTTTCATATGCATTATAAACTTTTCACTATTATTTTATATATTTGTTTTATGTAAACTCAGCATAATCAAATTTAAAGGAGTTTTCAAGAATTTCCAAGAATTTATCACTTAAGTTTTAATCATCATTTAAGTTAAAAACTGAAGCACATTAAAAAATTTTGTAATAGAAGGTGACTAAAAGACTTTCCCCCATTTTTTTTAACCCACAACCTCTTATGAGAAATTTACAATTTTTCCATAAATAAAAAAATACTAATGATTAATATGGCTTTAACAAAGGTATCTAGTACGTAAATTTATCCACGTACTTCTAATCAAGAATTTATATTACATTTTTATTCATCATATTCTTCTTGTAAATCATGCCTATAATTTTCACGATATTAGGGGAAGGTCGGCTAGTATCGGACAGCGGGTAGTATCGGACAAACGCTGTTTCCAGCTTTTGCCGCTAGAGACAGCACTGACTAGGACATCAGCAGAAGCACCAAGGAGAAAGACTATGTGAGCGCCATTAAGCGTTCCGTACCTCAATAATCGTCTGCGCTGTGACATTTCTTTTTGCTTTTGTGACAATTTCTGTGCACGTACGTATGTTTGAGACATCAATGTGCTAAACTGAGTCAATAATTTTATGATTCAACACCACTATGTGATAGTAAAGAGGCTTCACTTTGTTTTGTAGGTGAATGGTTATTTTAGTTTGGTTATTATGGAAGTGGTAGTCAAAATGACGGACCATGTCAGTCGGGTAGTATCGGACAAGGTCGCGTCGGGTAATATCGGACAGAATAGATAGGTTGTAAATTGTTGAAATAATTGTAAACAACTTATCGTAATCAATAATTAACTCCCATTATTTATATTTAGGTTTTCGAACATCATTAGAGAGAAAATTAACAAAATAAAAAGCGCAAAGATAGACTTAAAAATATAAATAATGGACCAAGGCCTTAAAAGGAGGAAAATAAGAAAGTTTTGAAAAAGGCAAAAGACATAAATGTAAAAAATTACAAAAAGGCAATTACAGTTTGAAGAAAGAAGTAGGTCTGAAACACATTGCATTATTTGTGATGAGACATTTCAATAAAACTGGATACAATGTTCACATTGAAAGGGTTGGCCTCCCGAAAACTGTGCTCGGCTTGAGGACAGCCATCTCTATTATAAGTGTATGATATTTGTGTTGGGCACCAAGCAAAGAAGAAAAGACTTTAAATGGAAACACCAACAATGTTTTGAGCCAAAGTGATCTTAATATTGTGACTTTAAAACTCAATTGCCCTTATTTAGACTTAAGGTTATCCGCTAAAAAACTGATAGTGAAAACCAATTTTTTTATACTTATAGTTAAGTTTTTTGTAGTGTTGAAACAATTTGTAACGATAAAAGTGTGTTTTCAGGCTGCAAGTGGTTTTATTTTAGCTACAAGCAGTTGTAGTTAACCCTGTCCGATACTACCCTCCAAAAGATCAAAGGGACCCAAAAGTAAGGGTTAGAAAAAGTGTGGAAAAGTTATACATTCATTCATACAATAATTATTATATTAAATGTGTGGATAAATAACATTTCAACCTTTGATATTTTGCATAGTAAATTATCATTATTCTTTTATCACTAATTAGAAAATCGAAAAATAGCTTAAGTGTCCGATTATCAGTATGACAACTGACTTATGAACATTTCCAATCTATACATGACCACAAATTATTCTAAGAACCCTCAGATAAAAGGAAAAGTTTGTCCTTGATGTAAATAATAAAAAACATAAAATTTCAATGGTTTGCCAGAAATTTATTTTGACACAAATAAAAAATATAAAATTTAAATGGTTTGCCAAAAATGTATTTTGACACTAATCTGGAAATTGACGCAAATCAATGACTGCGTCACTCTCCCCCCCCCCCCCCCCAAGCACACCTTTGTTTCATAACTATATTAATTAAACAACTCAAGTGTCTCTTTAACCGATTATTTTTTTATTTAATTTATCAATGCCCTTCAGTTTTGTATGAAATAGTTATTCATACAAATTGCAAACAAAAATTGGAAAAACAAAAAGATGATTGGTCATGTAGGATATTTGCAATTGAAAATATACAGAGAAAATATTTCTCAAGTCGTAAGGTGCCTAGTTTGCAGACTACGTTGAAGTAAATCACCTTGGAAACACGTAAAACAAGGAGAATTAGTCGGATAAATAGGGTTCTCAGGTACACCTTACCGGGTAGTTACGGGCAAACAAAAATAAATAAATAAAATATCTTTAGTTAGTATTACTTTCATTAAATTATAGCAAAATAAAATTACATTGAAAAGTAACTAACTTTTATCTTGAATTGTCTGTGCCTTATTATAGCTTGGCTATTAAAAGCTAGCCTGCCCATTACCGATTGCTACTTGTAAAGGTTTGCTAATAGATATTTTCAAGCTGACCATACAATTTCTTAAAGTAAAATAAAATACTTTTTATTTTTACTTCTTAACAATTAAAGGAGTTTTGAAGAACGAAATAACTATAAAAAGAACATTAAGTATAATATGAAGTAAAACATGTTTGTGACACATAAATGATATATAATAAAAATGTGGTCAGAAATGGTCCAAGAACAAAGCCCTGAGGACCCCACTTATCAGCACCCATTCATGACCTCATGCCATTGTCCTTTGTAAAATACGTTCTATTGACAAGTAATCAATTGGAGAATGATCATTACTTTCCTGTCCACAATAAGGCTATTTCTCAATGAATATTTAATGAGGTACAATATCACCAGAGTACTAGAATAGGAAAAACTAAGCAGGCATCGTCTATTTTTTCTGACTGATACAACGTAAAGTATGCTCTTAAACTATATTAATTTTGGATAAATTACTTTTAAAACTTAATTGCACTATTTAAGTTTGTATGTGTTGTTTAGAAACATAAAATTTATATGACCGTAATCACCTTCACCTATCAATGAAGACCTAGGGCATTTTGCAACTTACGAAAGTGACTTCTATATTAAATTTATTAATTTATATTGATTAGTAATCTTAGAGAGTAAATAGCTCAACCAGCTGTTGATAATTAAGTTTGGATTTTTTTTGAAAACTCTTAAAACAATACTGGCACAGATAAAAAAAATCGTAACATATAATTACTTTTGTCATTAATCTGATATTTGTTTTAATTACTGACAAAAATTACACTTTTGTAGGATGGCGGGGATACACTTAATATAGGCTGATCAAATCAGGGTAAATCAAAATCCCTAATGTTAAACAGTTTTGAAATGTAATTCAGTCAATAGTCTAACTATGTACCTACTTGCTGAAAGTCATTACAAACACTAACAAATAATTTTTGAAATCATTTCCTGATATGGTCACTTCTGCCTGAATATTGTAGTTTCTAGAGCCAAGTTCTGTCTCATTAATGACTATTACTTTCCAGTCTTTAAACTTTTATGTTTCTTATCAAGTATACGGTAATGATCCAAAATGGATCTAAAGATTACATATTTATCTTCGCTTACATAATGAAATACTTTGAGCAAGCCTATTAAAAAATATTTAATCTCATATAGACTATATGAATATTTTCTAGATGTCTTAAACATAATTCAGCACATTTGAGAACGTCCCAAAATTTTCGAGATTAAACTAATAAAACTTGATCCCACTGGGTACAAACCCTTTAATCTAGTAATTGAAACCTTGTCCTTCTGCCCTACATAATCCTTTCCCACCCCTTATTCACAGGAAAGCTTTTCCACTGCGACTGGAATCTGGTAAACAATTTTACAGTCGTGCAATTCTCCCTTAATTTACAAGATGGTAAATTAAAAGAAACGGTCCTGCATAAATGCTTTAATACCGGCAATAAAATTCGAGTGATTAAATTCCTAATACCTCACAGCGGAACTGCAAATAAAATGAAGTAACCTTAAGGCTTACCGTTTATTTATCAAACAAGATAATAAATATTATTATACGATTCCTACGTTTAAAATGAATACAAGTGAAAATGTAAGTAATTGTGTAAGTTTGGTGTCGTGAAAGCAAAGTCAGTTTTGTATTCTGAAGATAGATATATTTATGACGTATGATGTCCTCTTCCACTTCAAAAGTCGGTAGAGAATAATTTTTTTTTAGTAACGAGAAAATAATCCACGGAGAAGACAAAGCCAAATTTTAAATATTAATTTTTAAGCATGGAAAAGTGGAATTTGTTCTTATAATTGTAGCAGTATTTACTTTTACAGGTGCAAGTATACAAAAAAGAACAACACGTGTGCCCCTCTTATTATTAAAGGTCTTTTTATGACGCATGGAAAAGTGGAATTTGTTCTTATAATTGTAGCAGTATTTACTTTTACAGCTGCAAGTATACAAAAGAGAACAACACGTGTGCCCCTCTTATCATTAAAGGTCTTTTGATGACGCTATTATTCCAACAAAAGTTGTCGTTAGTAAGAATCGTCTACAATCTACAATCAGCATATCATTACTGTGCACTGTCGACAGCATAACTGGCTGTTGAGGTCCGACCTTGTCCGGGAAAATAACTTCATCATCGCATGTGTGAAAGCGTCGTGTGTAGCAAATTATCACTACTCTATTAAAGTTTACTGGTGTTTTAAATAAATTTTAAGATTTAAAATAAATTGTTATTTTTCACGTTAGGGCTCCTTCTATTTTTTGGGCAAATGCTCAAGCAAGAATTATATATACTAAAAATATAAGCTCAATTTTGAACTTGATATAAATGTATATTGTTGTTAATTAGTTCATCAAATAATGGTCATGGATATCTCCCCTTTTTCAAAAGTTGAATAAAAACTACAATAAAAAATTAATAAATTAAAATATAAAAAATGACACCTTTCGTAAGTGTAATACAATTGAAGTTTTTGTTATGAAACTAATAAAAATTTATATTTAAAAGAATATTGTTCAAGACTACTTGTTAAACTGGTAACGTATTATGTTTGTAGTGGTCTAATGAAACACTTAATTTTTCTGACTCCCAATGTATTTTCAAGCGTCAACGGTGATTTGGTGATCGAGCTAGTGCGTGCCCTATTAATTTAATTAATTACACGAGGGCATTTTAATTTCATATCAGATTTCATTCCAATCGAATGTTATTGTGACTAACGCTGAAAGAATTAGGAAAAAGGTGTATGCAAAAAAAATCTGAAGAAAAAGAAATAACTAAACACAAGCACCATGGAAGTATTGACCTACAAGTTGGTTGGCCATAGGTTTTCTACATTGCTTATTTATTTTTATTTTTTAGTGCATCATAAATATAAAGTTAACTTCGAAGTGGAGTTTATTCTCTGGTAAAATACTAAAACCTATTTTAGTTAAACCCAAAGGTGATAATATTGATATTTCAATTAAAATTTCCCTGCACACCCGAAGCAGTTATAAAACTGAATCGTAAAGCCAGAAAACACAGGGAACAGTTTAACAGGAACGTCAAGGGGAGTACTACATGTTGGACGGATTATTAGTTATCAATCGATCCAATCAGCCGTTCTCTCCACGGAGCAGTAGCGGCTAATTCAATGGCCTCAAAATAACAGTTGCAAGGGGCACTGCATAGTAGATGTCACCTTTGGGCTCTATTGTAGCCAATGATTGAAATCAGCTATTTATAGACTCTGGTGCAGATATTTGTCACTAGAGTGATGTTTCTGTGCCACCATATTGTGCGCTCGTATGATTTTCATAAGTATTTTTTTCAATTCTTTGGGATATTTTAGGACTTATTGAGTAGAAATCAGCTTAAGTTATTTATTTAAAGGACGACTTATAGGTTGAAATGTGATAATTAGGTAAGGTAAATATAAAATTGTCTCAGTATTCGACAATTTAAATTTTCCCCATAAACTCCATGGAGGTGATGTATGTTTACCACCATATGGGTGTTGTAAGCAAATATCAGTTAAACCCTACCGTGTGAATGTACAGACCAAATTTTACCAAACTATGTCAATAAATAAGCGAGATACAGGCTTTTGTTGATTTCCCTTAAGATTAACATGGGAAACCTAATTTTGGTTTTCCTTCGTAATATGTTGAGCCAAGTTAAAAATGAAAAATACTAAAATGTTTGTTTTTTAAGCTGATTTGAATAGTTAAAATTGTTGAATTTTGAAAATTGAGGTCCAAAATTGCCAAAACCCATTTTTGACCCCTTTGAACCCCCCCCCCCCCCAAAACCCCCCGTTTCCGTAACCCGATCATGCTGGTTCCCAAACTCATGAAAATATACATGGTACCCACGAACACATAAATAAATAAATAATTACAAATATATTACATATCTGTATATATTACATTTATGTATACCTATTTATATCAATATATATATATATATATATATATATATATATATATATATACATACATATATATGAAAATGAACGAATGGTGTTTTTGACTCAAAATTAAAAAGTAACATGGTCCTGGTCTTTGGTCTTACCGTAATTGTACAATTATTCTACAACCGTAATTCTACTACCGTAATTGTAATAATGGTTTCTAGCAGACATGGGCAACGTTGACACAGTTTCTACTAGCAGGCCTTTTCAATCCATACCAACTGGACTTCCTCCTGGGACTCTTTCCAAGGCCGGAATCACTTTTTGATTGCTGACCCAACCTTAGCTGTAAGTGGTATATGGGTCTTCCTCGGAAGCAGTGGACTGTTCTCAATCGATTCCGCACTGGAGTGGGAAGATTTAATTATTGGAAATACAAATGGGAAATGACAGAAGGACCAGTCATGCGGCTGTGGAGCGGAGTGCCAGACTATGACTCACATAGTCAATGAGTGCCCTTTGAGTGCTTTCCGGAAGGGCTGATGGGCCTTCATTGTGCAAGTGAAGCTGGGCTGCAATGGCTTAGCGCCCTGGATTTAGCTTTATAGAGAGATCATAAATGTTTATTTTAGTTTTATTTTAGATGTATTGACGTAGGTGCTTTGCACTGCAGAACATCTTTTATTTATTTTATTATTATTATTTTAAGATGGTAGCTGGCTAAGACAGCCATACGATGTATATATATATATATATATATATATATATATATATACTAGTAGAATGTAGTCAGTAATTGTGGCGTTTGTTGCAGAAGACACGATGAAGACAAGTCCAGCAGCGATGGCGGAGTACAGCGCAGTCTTGTGTGTGCTGCTGCTACTAGCAGACGTAGCCACCACGGCCCCCGCCCCATATGACTACGACAGTAAGTATTCCTGATTCTGGGCCACCAGAGCCAAGCGGGACCCCGGGGATGGACTTGAACGGGCCCCCCTCCTACCTCCCCCCATCACCAATTGAAAATAAATTCAGAAAACATTGACAATTTGCTAACTGAGATGTGCAATGTTGGACACTCATATATACGGGAATATTAAAACAATAATTTAACATATCTTATTTCATTAGTTTACAATAAAGTTCACTTGGCCATTCCCCTTCGTGCTCCCACATGCAATGCCATAGCGTCCAATAATACCAAGCCACGCCATAAGATGTGGCAACGTCACAATCCTTTTAGCCCCCCTTGGCCGGCTTAGCTAGGCTACAACTCCTATCTGGTAATTTCTAATTGCTGGTACCCATTAGTGCAATAACACTTGCATCTCACCTGATAAACCTTAAAACCACGATAAGAAGAATGTTTTATGAAATCTGATTAAACACTCCTGAAATCAATCTGATTTCGAACACTTCTTATGAACTACATGTTGCAGTGCTCTCGTGACAGCCTAAAATGCGACGTTGCCGCGTTTCACTAGCCGCGGCCTTGTATTTTAAACGAGGCTATGGCAATGCCTTTCCAATTTAATTTCACTAACTGTCTATAAAGCAATATTTTATTGCACATTTCATATCCCAATTCCATAGTATTTGTTGTGATAATTTTATAACTAAGACCACAAGCAAATTAACTTTTTGTTAAATTTGTCGTAAAATATTTTTTGTAATTTTCATAAATATTATTATATTTAAAACCCGTGGCCGGGCTCCCTTGGGCCTGGCTCCGGAGATTTCGCCCCCTCAACCCCCCCCCCCCCATGGTCGGGCCTCGCCTAAATAAATGTCACCTAGTAGTAGAATAGGAAGTATAATTGTTACAATATTTTTTATTGGTTTTCAACATAATGAATGTGAGTATCATATCATGTATGTATCATGCAGAATGAAAAATCTACAAAATAATAATAAAGACAAAATATTAAATGAATTCCCATTATTGGGACTTCATTTAACTTTGGAAAATATCATTTAACACTACTGGGACTGTAAAAGTTTACATCCCTATGGCTGTAAGACTGCTGGTCTTTTCAGCTAGTGTTTTGAACTTACTGTATTTTCAAGCTTACCGTTACCTAGCTAACACACGCAAGAGGTTTTTTATAAAAGCAACAAAAAATTCTATACATTGCATCATCGATTTTGTCATTTGTTAACCGTCTTAATCCGTGATTGCATGGGGGAGTAGTAAAATCATTATATAAAACTATTTATAAAATCGTGCAGTATGAAAAAATAGCTTTCGCTGCTTAGTCAAAAAGGTTTGCATAGCCTTCATGTCGGTCATGAAAACACGATCTTGGGGCAGTCAAACCCCACTTTAGGCCGTTCTTGTGAAATAAATATTTTTTAACTGCGTCACAAGAAATAAATACAAGAACCAAAAATAGAAAATCCTGTTCAGTCAGGTCAATAGCCTAAGTAATAACACATTTCATGTCTCTCATCATGTGTTTATATTTAAAAATGGAATCTCAGCAAAATCATCGTACCCTTTATTTGAAATATTTAATGAATGAAATGAAATGAAATTCTTTATTTTCCTTAATACAACAATAAGAACATAAGTACATCACATTTATTAACTACGTAGGAAAACATTTCCCACAAAGGCAAAGCCTGTGTGTGGGAAATGAGTTCTACAGTCTAGTCTATACAAAACATACTAAAAAAATGTATGATCAGTGATGAAAAAAAAAATAGTTTTCAAAACTAATTATCCATAATTAATTAAGTTGAGACAGTAATGTAAATTCACTATCGTCATAAAAAATAAATACATAATTATAAAAGCTGTCATTTTCTAACTGCAATGAAAAATAAATGTTATTTTAAAAAGGCTAAAAATATAAATGATTTTAAAGTCATTATCAGTTTAATATTAGAATTTTTGAAATGATATTTTAGAAGGAAGAAAAGTTTATCCATATGTATAGACACTACCTTGTCAGGACATTTGCGAAACCATACTACAAATTTAACTGCCTGACATATTTACTTTCATGTAGCTCCATAAATACAAAGGGTTTGCTCTATGTCTTTCCACAATCCATCAAAATCCTTGTACATATTTTGTAAATATTTATATAACTCTTTCAGGTGATGATAATTTGTGATGATATGAAACTAATTAATTCTTGGTGACTATTCATCACTTAACACGTTGAGTGCGGAAAATCCATATATGGGGTCATCAAAAATGCGAAATTTTTTTTTGATTAATCACTAGGTAATTGCTTGTATGTTGCTAAAAAGTCGTCAGAAGTTGTCTATTCATCTATTTTCTGTCAAATCTCATGACTTCATTTCCGGTACGTAAATTAACGTAGTCTGCCGGTGGTGCCGGCGATCGTCACTTTTAACTGTGTAAACTCTCGTCGGAGCCGTTTTCATAATCAGAATACAAATTCTCTAACAATTTTTCGTCATTACCCCTGCTTCATTGAGCAAGTAACGCCAAAATCAACAATAGAAAACACTGTGAACACAATCACTTCGTACACTGCGCGCCCAGGGTGACCGACGAATGATCACCCGCAAACCAAGCACATGGACTGCACCAATAAGCGGAGAGCAATATAACCTCTCCCGGCAGTGGCTAAAGCCTTAACTAAACAAATAAACCAATGTTACACAATCCGGAAGTGGTAGGTAATATTACGCAGGCCGCTGCACGCGAAACTGCCCTCCCCACTCCTTAAGAAATGGCGGACCGGGAAACGAACTACACCGAAGTGAACACATGGACTAGCACAACAGGCGGTGAGAACATCAACCTCTCCCGCAATGGCTAAGCTCATACTGAACCATTATGTTTCGGGCAGGAGCGCTACGTAAATTAACGTAGGCCGCCGCCCGCGCCAGTGTGGAACTACGTTAATTAACGTACCCCGCACTCAACGTGTTAACAAAATTTAGGACAGTAAAAACTGCATATTTCGGTTTCTTATCAGTGAGCATCCTCAGCAGGTAAAACTATATCAACATAACTATACTGGAAAATAATACGATTATGTTAAATCCAGATTTTAAACAACACACATGTTAAATTACGTAAGCTTGCTCATTAAAACTCTTTAGCGCCCAACGTTTTTGCAACAAAACGTTTTGGCCATATTTCTCTATGAAAACAAATCACAACCACTAAAGCCCAGTGTTGTAATAATGCAACACTATTTAAGTTCAAAAATGGACCTCAAGCTTGGAGTTTAGTCCACCATGTTATCAGGAATAATTTTTGGTCAGACAGTACACAGGTTTGCAATCAGCTGCCGAATGTGAGTTTTCAAATGTAGTTTTAAGTATTATTTGTTATTTTAATAGTATTTAGTTCTTTAATTATTTGAGTACTCAAATAAGGGGGTTTCATTGCTCCAATAGTATTTATATTTGATTTATGAGTTAAAATAATGATGTTGCAAAAACGCTACATGGGGCACTTGTGACATAAGATTTCATGAATAAATTAACTTTCTTCATATCAGGTTTAGATTTTAAATTATTAATTATTGCTTAAAATTAACATGTTTTCTGTGTCAATTTTGTGTTACTTGATTATTATAGGCACTGTTAAAACATGGATGATAAATCTTTAAGTGAATGGCATATCGAACAATTTTTATTAGAGCCAGATGATGAAATATCTAATGTTGGTGACATATGTGATGTTGGAAATCTAGATCTATTTCAGAGCGAAAAAACTATAAGATGCTTTAAAAAATAAACTAACAAATACAACCAAATATAGGGGTGAATATATAAAAATACAAAATACAGGGTGTCCAGCTTCCACCTTTACAAACTTTTCCAGGTAATTAAGCATGCTAAAACAAACAGAAAAATCCTATAAACATATGTCCTAAAATGTTTCGTTAAGCCACTAGATGCCATTTTGTTTTTTACACTTACGAATTTTTATTTCCGTAAAGGGTTGTTGTATTGAGTTCATATTTGGCACGTACCTTATCACACTAATGCTAATTTTTAGAAAAAATATTATTTTCTTCCAATGTATATTTTCAAAATGGCGGCCATTCAAAATTTTTAAACTCAAATATCTAAAAACCGGTAAATTTTAATTAATTTTAGACTTCAGTATGATGAGTTTCATTTTTGGTAAGCGTTGTTTGTTTCTTAATGTCTTAAGGCCTTTTTATTTATTTTTTGTATTACTGGAGTGAACACTGGAGACATTTTAAAACTTGGTTGTGTAATGCAGTTTTGGTCAGTTATTACACCTCTTATAACTTAATTACCCAACCTTTCAGGCTTTTTTCTTATTGTATAAATTTGGTCTCAGACCACTTCATCCTGTCTTTCCTACCACTGTGCAAGCTTAGAGATCGTAAATCAACAAGAGTTTTGTTAGCCATCTGCGGTTAACATAATTTTATTTCCAATTGGGTTGTTTTGATATAGTTTTATCTGATGATAATTGTTTCTGATAAGAATAAAAAATATATGAATTTTATTGCATAAATTTTTACAAATGACTAGCCATAAAAATGAATCAATATTTAGTATGGCTTTCATGTGAGTTTTGTGAACAGTCAATTATAATTAACAATATTGGTGCATGAGAATGATATTTATTTGTGAAATAAATTTCGTGAAATCTGTTGAACCTGTCAACGTCGTCTGTTGTTATATTTTTGACGAAAATGTGTTTAGTTCCCAGCCTATTCTTGTGGAAAGTGGAAGAGACAATGTCTCTTGTAATTTTTAAATTTGATAAAAACACTCGGGTTTCTCGAGAGGGAAATGACAATAATTTACAAATGTCAGGTGTCAAATATGAAATGTCAATCATGGAGCTGATCCACACCACCTGTCAGAAACACCTGATCGTTTTTGTCATGCAGCAGACGACAAAATACAACAAAAACCAGCAGACAGCTAAATCGGATGGATAAAGGCCATGCCTTCATTCTTTGGTTTCTTTGCTACTTTAAGCGGACAATTTGCTATTGAGCCTATGTTTGAAAATATTGAAGCTCTACAGAATTTATTTTTAGATATCATTATTTACAAATTTTGATTATGAATACTTAAGTAGTGCTTATACTTACCATTAGTCAAGATTCCCTCAGGGGCAGTGGGCTTTCCACTGTACGGGTGTTTCTTGGCGACCCCGGGTACCTGAGCCAAGCTGTGAGACCCTCCTCACAGTTCTTCCCGAGCTAAGGCCATTCTTCTCATCTTTCAGGTCTTAGCTCACCGTCTTTATTCTTTCCTGAGCTAACCTTGCTCACCTTCTTTTTTTTCGACCCCGAATCAAGGGTGTCTTTCCACCTTCTTTCGACCGGCGCATGCTGGGGGGTCCTGGGAGTGTCCCTGTTGTGTTGCAGGGACTGATGTGTGCCTCGCACTGCCGATGGTCTCCTCCAGTGTGTCGTCAGAAGCCAGCCGCTTCGGACCTTAGTCAGGGAGTGCGGCATGGATGCAGGGATCGGACTCTGCATTGCCACGGTGCGACCCCCAGCACGTCCGGCAAATTGTGTGTATCGGTGCTGGGCAAACGGAGGTTCGGGCCCCAGAGTCCTGGGGTAGGGGTGTCTTATCTCCTACGGGGGGTAGACCTCCGAGGGTGTACCCGCTCTCGGCCGATGAAAGGCCGCCCCTTGCCGCACGATGCGCTGGTGACATGAAAGCATGGATTTTATCAACCGAAACACGAAGAACGTAAAGGAGAATGAGCAAGCCGCTTTTAGGGCGAAGCTCTATTGTGCAGAGGTCTCCGACCTCGAAGGACTGGGACGCCGACAGGGGGAATTAAAACCTCCCCCCCACCGGCACCGTTCAAGACGGTAAGTGACGCGGATCGTCGTCCGAGCCTGAAAAGGAGAAAGTGGATGTAAATCTAGCGATGAAGGTGACCGAGGCAGAAACCTCAAAAGCCAGGCTCGATGGAATACCTCCCAGGAAGAGCCCTCTTCGTGCGGCATTCGAGCTGCAAATGCTTCGGCAGCAGCAGGACGACGCCCACGAGGAGGAAGACTCATGTCTGAAGAAGATGAAAGCTCTTTTGAAGGAGATGGCCAAGGCCCTCTTAATTCAAAAGAACGTAAACAAGGCCATAAAAGAGGGGATTCCGAAACTCGAAGATTCTCTAGACGAAATCGAGGAATGCCGGAAAATCAGGCTAAAGGCAGCGAAACAGGAGCGCGATGTCACGAACCGAGTCATCTCTGCTTCGCCTCAAGCTCATCTGGCTGAGTCCCAGACTCAAGCCAGAAAGCGAAAGAAGAGGCAGAGCGGTTCATCATCGGGAAGCCCTGAGCTCGGGGAGTTGGACTTGGCGCCGAGGCCGGTTTTTGTCACTGCATCATCGCAGACATCTCCTGTCCCGGCTGCTCATTCCATCCCGGGCGCTGTCGTTGTTCCAGCGGCTACTCCTGCAGAGGTTCCTGCTCCGGCGGCTAATCCTGCCTTGGCAGAAAACTCTGCCTCGACACCTTGGGGGGCTGGAAGACGCGCCTGTCTAAGAAAGAAAGGAGGAGGCAGAAGCAAGCGGAGGCAGCTTCGAAAAGTGCGTCGAGGGTGGAGCGGACGCAAGTCTCAAACCCGGTTGGGGAGGCCTCTGGCAAGTCTGTCAGAAAGCCTAAACAACCCAGGCCTAAGAAGCCCAGGAAGGAGGCAATCTTGATTAAGCCCTTAGGGGGGCGATCTTTTGCCGATGTTCTGGGTCAGATTAGATCGCAGGCCAAACCGGAAGAGACCGACACCGTTATCAAGTCTATTCGGCGAACCCAGAACGGGGATGTCCTCCTCGAACTGGGGAAGTCGAGTGACAAGATCGGTTTTGCCGCTTCCCTCAAGACTGCACTTGGGGACAAAGGCTCCATCAAGGCCCTAGAACCGAAGTGTTCGGTCGAGATTCGGGACCTTGATGCCCTCTCCACCGAAGACGAGGTGACCCGTGCGATCCAGGTGGCACTCCCGGAGATACCGGCTGATGGAGTGAGGGTATGGCTGACAAAGCCTAACCGAAGTCAACTCCGGATGGCTGTTGCTGAGATGGGCGAAAAGCACGCCAATAAGCTGCTTAGCCTTCAGCACCTCAGAGTCGGTTGGGTCAGTTGCAGGCTCAAACGGAGGGTGGTAGTTTCGAGATGCTTTCGTTGCCTCGGTTTCGGCCACTCCTCCCGAAACTGTAAAGGGCCCGACAGGAGTGCCAACTGCTTCCAGTGTGGAAGCCAGGGCCACAAACGCAAGGAATGTTCCTCGAGCCCCTCCTGCTTCCTCTGCAAGGATTTAGGCTCCAGTGCCCTCGGTCACTTACCCGGGTCTGGTCAGTGCGGTGCCTTCAGAACCGCACTTGAACAGGCAAAAGGCAGCGGCCGGTAATTCGCATCCTCCAGGCCAATCTTCATAGATCCTGGGAGCTGATAACCTTCTAGATCAGCTCGCCCGAGAACTTGGTGCTGACGCGCTCCTTATCAGCGAACAGTATCGGGACAGAGACCCAAACACTTGGATCTCCGACAGCCTCGGTACTGCTGCACTTTGGGCGCGTAATACGCGGGATGTCTTGGTGCGGAGTCATGGTCGCGGCCGAGGATTTGCCTGGGTTAGGTGTAGGGACGTGACAATCTTCAGTTGCTACCTCACCCCCAACGAGGCCGTCCAGGACTTCCGCGACAAGATAGATAGCCTAGAAGAGTGCGTTCTTTGCACCACCGGGCATGTCGTCGTTGGTGGCGATTTCAACGCCAGGGCCGTCGAGTGGGGAATGCCCTCTACCAGCTCCCGGGGGAAATACATCCTGGATTTCATCGCCAGGGCCGGTCTTGTCGTCCTCAACCAGGGCGACACACCTACTTTTCGGCGCCCCGGGCAGAGAGGCACGATCCCTGACGTCACCTTTGCGTCTGAGTCGCTCCTGAGTCGCTCCTTCCGAGGATCTCTGGCTGGAGGGTTGTGGAGGACTACACGGGTAGCGACCACCAATACATCGTGTTTGATCTGCATGATCAGGAAAATCGTCGAGTTTCCGCATCTCGGGAAGGGCCACGCCGGTGGAACACCAACAAACTGGACGTGGTTAAGTTCACCGAAGTCATCTCTCGGGGAGCGCTGGGGAATCCTGGTGAGGCTGGGGCCGAGGCACTAGTAACATCCACGATGGAACTGATCGTCTCGGCCTGCGACCAGTCTATGCCGCGAAGGAAACCCCGACGCGACAAACAACACGTTTACTGGTGGACTGAAGAGATTGCGGAACTCAGAAGAACATGTTTAAGAACTAGACGAGCCGCCACTAGAGCGAGAATTCCCGCAGACAGAGTTCGTAAGTCGGAGGCCTATAAAGCTGCGAGAAAATCTCTCCGCCAGGCGATCAACAGGAGCAAGGCGAATAGCTGGAGGAGACTTCGTGACGACGTTGACTCCGACCCGTGGGGCCTGGGTTACAAACTTGTAACGCAGAAACTCGGCGCCTGCTCTCCACCTTCCATCATGGAGGGCGCCACCATGGGGAGGATCGTCGCTGCGTTGTTTCCTGAACATCCACAGCGACCGCCGGTTGACTTCAGACGGGTAGAGGACGTTCCACCCTTCACTTTCGAGGAGCTGGAAACCTCCGTTCTCTCCCTGAAGAGCAACAAGGCTCCTGGCCCGGACGGGATTCCCAGTGAGGCTTTAAAGAAAGTATTTTCAATCAACGCTGACTTGTTGTTGAGAATGTACAATGCCTGTTTGGTAGAAGGGGTGTTTCCGGCTCCCTGGAAAACAGCCAGGCTTGTACTGATCAGCAAGGGCAAAGGTGATCCCGAGCTGCCGTCGTCCCACAGACCTCTCTGCATGTTGGACACGGCTGGGAAGCTGTTCGAGAAGCTGATCCGTTCCCGCCTGACTTCTGCCGTGGAAGCTGCCGGGGACTTATGCCCCCGTCAGTACGGCTTCAGAAAGGGACGGTCAACGATCGACGCTGTCACCGAAGTTCAGAGAGCTGTGGAGAGAGCCGAGAGCCACAACCATTTCTCCCGCCGAGTAGTGCTTCTTGTTACGCTTGATGTCAAGAATGCCTTCAACTCGGCAAGGTGGGTCGATATGTTGGATGCGCTTCGCAACACCTTTCGTATTCCTGCATATCTGTTGCGGCTCATCGAGGATTATCTACGCTCTCGAAGCCTGATTTATGACACGAGGGACGGAACGCGGACAATGGAAGTCACTTCTGGTGCCGCACAAGGTTCAATACTCGGCCCGGATCTCTGGAACGTTGCCTATGACAGCCTCCTGAGGTCCGAGATGCCTGAGGAAACCACTTTGGTTGGGTACGCCGATGACGTTGCAGCTCTCATTGCTGCACGCAACGTTGAGCTGGCCCAACTGAAGTTGAACCGAGTTATGCGGGTGGTTAACAACTGGATGTCCGATCACGGTCTCTCGCTTGCTCTCAGTAAGACGGAGATTGTGATCCTCACGAAGAAGAGGATCGACACCGTCGTCCCACTCCGAGTGGGAAGGGAGGTGGTCACATCAACTCGTGCCGCCAAATACCTCGGGGTTATGGTGGACACCAAGTTAAGCTGGAGGGATCAGATCTTTCGTACGGCGGACAAGGCCGCTAAGGTAGTCACTTACCTTAGTAGGCTGATGGCCAATGTCGGGGGTCCCCGATCCAGCAGAAGACGTCTGTTGATGTCCGCGGTCCAGTCCGTGCTCCTTTACGGGGCAGAGGTGTGGGCAGGCGCTCTAGATAAGGAGTGCTACAGGTTGCGACTCGCCCGGGTTCAGCGTCAAGCTGCGCTCCGGGTGTGTTCCGCCTACCGGACAGTGTCCGAGCCTGCCGTCCTGGTGGTCGCCGGAGTCATCCCGGTCAAGCTCTTGGCAGGGGAGAGGAAAGCGATTTACCAGAGACAAGGCGAGATCGGCAAGGACACGGCAAGAACCGAAGAGCGCTCCCGAACCTTCCAGCAGTGGCAACACAGCTGGGAGCACGACACCCGAGGACGATGGACTGCGCGACTCATCGAGCAGGTCCAACCATGGGTGGAAAGGCGGCATGGCGAGGTGGACTACTACCTCACGCAGTTCCTGACAGGTCACGGCTACTTCAAGTCGTACCTGAACCGGATGGGCAAGACCGGTTCACCGGATTGCATCTACTGCCCGGGCGTTCCCGATGACGCGGAACACACCTTCTTCCGCTGTTCGCGTTGGGAAAGGCCCCGCCTGGAGGCCACAAGAAAACTCGGTGTTTTTTCAGTGGACACGGTCTGCCAAAAGATTATGGAGGATGAGGGCAACTGGGATTGTTTGTCACAGTTCGTCCGGGGTATCCTCCTGGAAAAGAAAACCGATTTGGACCACTAAGTGGCCCAGATCCCTTGACCGAACAGCTGGATAAGGAGCGAGCCCCATGGGCGTAAGCCAAATTTAGGCCTAGCCTGACGTAATGTGATAAACAATTCCAGGTTAGAATCCTAAAGAGTAGAGGAGGTTTTTTAGTGGGTAAACCCGTTTTGTAGGGGAGTCCCACACTACAGGCTGGCCACCTGTGTGCGTAATGCATTTTCCCTGCCTCTCCCTCAAAAAAAAAAAAAAAAAAAAAAAAAAAAAAAAAAAAAAAAAAAAAAACATTAGTCAAGATATAAAATATTAAACATACGTAATAATTGATAAACAATTCGAGTAATGTGTGATATTAACTGAGAAGTTTTGGAAGTTTGATATTGTATAAAACGGGCTTTTATTTTGATTATAGCTTCGAATAAATTTTTAACAATGCTAATACATCATAGTTCATAGTTTTAGTTATTTCACCTAATTATTTTATACCATTCCTATAGTATATTTTATTGAAATAATTTAAATCAATTTCTTCAATCAAACTTTACATAAACAAAGTACTCCTTAAACAAAATAACTTTGTCAGTCATTTCAGAAATATTTCCAGACCGTTGATTAATAAAGTAATTACGCATTACACTGGAAAATCTGAAATAAGTCTGAGTTAGCTCCATAGAACAGGAAATGTACTAATTAATACCCTGTATCTTGCTTATTTATTGACATAACTTGGTAAAATTTGGTATGTACATTCACTAAGTAAGGTTTAACTGATATTTGCTTACAACACCCATATGGCGGCAAACCTACATCACCTCCATGGGGCTTATGAGGAAAATTTAAACTGCCGAATATAGATACAAATTTATATTTACCTTGCCTAAGTATTCCATTTCCTAACAACTAACATTTTCTAACAACCCATGGCAGCAAACTTCAAACTCATTCCTATAATGTTAATGGGGAAATACAAAATTTCAAATATATTAAAAAAATATACGCTGAGTACGCAGGTCTGCTGCGACTGGGGGTTTTTTTAGTGTGTCACTGTACTATTACATGAAATGTGACTCGAAGGCAATACGATTTTAAAGGTCTTTCCGAAAAGTTGAATCCTGTAATCCGGACCTCAAGCAATGGATGAAAATGTGAAAAGTTGAACACTGAGTTTTAATATTGTAAATTTACTCGAAGTTTTTTGAAACCTCAAATTTCTGCCCGGACGTTTTGTTTGATAAAAAGTACGATACACTTTTTAAATAAAATTTTAAATAGATATGTTACCGGACAAACCCGATTTAAGGACAAACTAGTTTGGCCTAGGATTAACTAGTTTTTCCTGTTAGCTTTAGGAGAAACTAGTTTCGCCTTCTTTTTCCCAGGCTAAACTAGTTTGGCCTAATAGCGATAGGATAAACTAGTTTAGCCTGGATGAATTGTTAGGCCAAACTATTTTAGCCTAGATGAACTGTTAGGCAAAACCAGTTTGGCCGGCTAACGTACGGATTAAGTGGTTTTGCTTGGTTCAAGGTCAGGCCAAACTCTAGTCTAGTGGGCCAATGCTGCAAGTCTCGACCTGCTCATCGCATTACACTGTTCCTACCGCCCACTTGCTCAGTCAGGATCAGGGGAGCGTTGAGTGCGTATCCGAGTGCGTCTTAGTTTGTTATTCGTTGACGTGATTTGGTTGTTCATTGTGCGTTGCACCGAGGGAGTGGGGGTTACAGAAGTTTTTTTTTTTTTTAGTTGAGTGAGTCTTGTGTGAATATTAGTGAAGTGCAAAGAATGGTTCAAGTAACGTTTATTTAAATTGGTAAGACCGTGGAGGAAGATTCTGTTAGTGATAGCATAGAAAGACTGGAGAGAAAGGTTAATGACCAAGATTTGCAAAATTTGTGTGTACCAAAGCTGGCCAAAAAATAGATGCCTTTGAAAAAAGTAAAATATACTGTGCAATTCTGCCATTCCAGTTTGTCATGTAACAAAAGTAAACAATAAATACTTTTAGTTTTGTTCCTCAGAATAACGATATATTAATTTTTAATTACCCTTAAACTTTTTTATAATACTGTAGTAATAGTTTGAAAACATTAATTTGGTCTGGACCAAAGCAGGCCAATCTGGTTTATCCTAACGCAACCCGGCCAAACTAGTTTAGCCTGTATTCAATTCGGAAAAACTAGTTTGTCCTATGGTGGTCAGGAAAAACCAGTTCAGCCTAGTCCAAACTAGTTTGTCCTGAAATCGGGTTTGGCCGGTAACAGATAAATTTCAACACATTGGTATGTTTAAGATTTAAATTTACTCTTAAAAGCTCCTGAGGCACTTATTTAAAAATTAAGCTCAGGGACATATTTTTTACATCGTATTTGCTATTTAGTATTTACCATACTCAAACATTTACCTATGTCAAATTACAGGACTATGTTAAAGGAATTATTATTTGTGGGTGTTTACTAGATTTAGGTAACCTTTGTTAAAATATGTTTACCGTACATGTATTGAATGATATATATTTAAATCACTTATTAACTTAAGAGGATCTAGCATTTGAATTTTCGATGAATCAAGGGAGAATTAGGACAAGACTTTCAGAATTTATTAGAGGTTTATTATTATTAGAGGTAAATTTATAAGAAGGGTTTGTGCTTTTTTGGTTAAAACTGTTAGAATGTTTCCAAATATGTTTTTTTCATTATAAACAATATGTGTAAGGTGGTTTGATGCTGCATGAGGGATTTTATTCCATACCTGAATTGGCATTAAATATTGGCAATGAAACATTTTTTTTGTAGCTTTTAAAGTGTATTGATGTTTTTATTTTTTACTTAAATTTCTGCTGCTTTTGTAGCCTATAAGGAGACCTTATGCATTTAACGTTTCGTCCACGTTATAGTTTTATTATTGCCAGTATTGTTCGGCTAAGTGTTAAAATCAGGGTTAAGCCCTAGTTCTTTATCTTAATCCTAATGAAATGTAACATCTTTATTTGAGATGTATAGGTTTGGCTGTTCATTTATAAAGTTTTTCGAACGATTGATTATTTTGAATTTTTTATTAGGTCAGCAATTGTGATAATATTTATTAATATACCGGGTGTCTCACGTAAGGTGTCACAAATCGATTACAGATCAACAGGTTGTCCTACAATGTTGAAATAAAATCATTTCCCCCTAAACTGACCCCAAGTGACTACAAAAATGGACGCCATTTTGAAACTATTAAAGATAATAAAACGTCAATTGGTGATATTTGTATCTATGTAATGTACTGTTAGTTTATGTGTGTTTGTGAAGTCTGATGATGCGTAATCGGCGAAACGCGTCACAAACCCAAATACAAGAGATTGCTTCTCTTGTATTTGGGTTTGTAAAATATTTAAGAGATTTTAAATATTTTAATATTTAAAATATTAAGGGAAACCCTTAATTTTTAACCATTAAACCTAAAATAAAGGGTTGTGTGGGAGGCCTTCGGCCAGAGGAGAACCCTTTACTTTATCACCAACTAACCTGAAATAAAATGTAATGCCAAACCATATTATATTTCAGGTTAGACGGTAATAATTTAAAGGGTTCCCCTCTGGCAGAAGGCCTCCCACACCACCCTTTATTTTAGGTTCTACGGTGATAAATGTTTATGCGTTAAATTACTTAAAAATATGTTCAGGCCATTTTACTAACGATTGGCCTAAATATAAGTAATACTGCAATACCGATCTTAAATTTTGACGATGACCAGAGTAGTTAAACTATGATGTCTCTAAATTATGAACATTTGTAAAACTACAAGTAGAAAATTAATGTTACATCAAAATTAAAGAACTTTGCCATTACCTCTGACTCTCTCAGTGTTGTCTGTAACACTTGCGGGGACAAAGAGATAAATATTGATTTTTAAAAACATTTTTTAACTATTTAATACTTGTCAGTGACAACCACGCTTGTCTCCGAATTTGAATAATTTCTTTTATGGGACCTAGCTCACATCTCTCAAGACTACAGTCATCTTTCTAATGTTTTAAGCAACGTTTATCAGCATGATATGATCGTGACGTACACTGACGATTCCCCATTTATGGGGGTTCAGCGGATCCCTAGGTGCATCAACCACTTTTGGGACTTTTTGGTCTCCTGGTTTGCGATGCAGAGTTCACCCCACTTCAAAAGCTTGATGAATCTCTGCGGTCTGCAATACAAGCTCCCCAGGAAAATCCCCATCCACAGTTTACCAAGAACCCTCTACGTGTAGAAAAATAGCAAGTGATCTGCAGTTCCTTTGGACTGCCCACACTTCCTTCATAGTGGGTCCCCATTGTAGATAGCCTTGCGCAGCAGGTCCTCAAATTAAAGTGTCCAGTGGCCAGAACTGTCACTTGCCTGATGGGCCTCATCTCCAGCTGCAGGATGTCGGAGACATTATCCTGAGATGGAGAACGAAGCATGAACTTACTTACCTTCAGCTGAGGAAGTCCGGCCCAGATCCGTTGAGTGACTGAGTAGTTTTTACTCGTCGTTGATCGTGTTGCAGGCGTGCGGGATCTGTACGAAGTACTGCTGCAGCGGGAGGCCATGGCCGACAACCTGCTGAACCAGCACAGGATCGTCCGCAAGAACAACCGCTCGCCCTCGTTAAGACTGCGGTTCGGCCGTCGCAGCGATCCCGCCATGTACCAGGTGGGTGGAATCTTACACGTAGGAGAACACCTCTCTGACAAGTAGAGCTTATGTTAAGATATTGATTTTTACAACTTGATTATTTGTTTCATTGTTTGACACATCGCTACGTGGCGTTTTAGAAGGTGGCAGATTTACTTATGCAAGACATAGACATTTTATGAGAGTAGTCTTAAGGAATTATTAGTGATTCGTGTAATTATTTTATTTAGTAGGTATTTGTGTTTTTATTTGAGGTAATAAGGTGCAATGTTGTCTCCGATGTGTTAACCACCGACTGATTTCTGAGTATTTGTTGCCTTTTTCCAAGTTACATAATTAGAGGACGCCCATGTTTAGACACTATCATAATTAGGGACTGATTTAAAATTATATCTCACGTATACAGCGCCCTATAGCACCGATCAATGATTTTAAAATGTTACACCTTATTTTATATTTCAATGACTTATAAAAATAGTTGATTAACTGCAGCACTCATTAAATTGTTTAACATTGACACATATTACCTTAACAACCTAACAAGTATTTAAAAAATTGGGAACTTCCATGAATATGATTTGTTGACAGGTAATGCTCTTAACACTGTTCGTAAATGTTAAATCAATATGCGTTTAAACTGTCAGTGGAACCCTGTAAGGATGGGTGTTTTAAACCTGACTTGTATCCCTATCTATCTATCCAACAAATATTGAACTGAAACGTATTAATGTAGGCCTACATAATACACTAATGAACTGAAATATAGAAATAGATGTAACATAGGAAATTTTACTTTAAACTTAAAATCAATTTATAAAGGAAAATTAAATTTCCCCCACCTGTTGTGTACGGTACAGTCAAAGTTTACTTCTTGTAATGGTGAGGGGGCGGTTTAAAGTTGTTCTTCTATTCGTCTTCAAATTGAGATAAAGTAAACTCATAAGAGAATAACATTGTCAATCTTTCATCAGAGTGGAGTGAGAACTGGAATCGCAGTTGCTACCTCCAGCTGATTATGAACCGGCAACCATTGGTGTTCTGAGTTTCGAGGTTAGATAGATAACCAACACAATGGATATTAGTGAGTCCTTTTAATAGTAGTTTTCAATACTAGGGGAAAAAGTGACTTTTTGACGTGCAATCGTGTTCTTAAAGCGAGGCGCAGCCAATAAAACAGTAATAATACTTAGAAAACAGCTGACCTTTTACTCCTAGGACTTGAAAAATATCACAGCTGGTTTTAAGGTCTTGGTCAAAAAGTTACGTTTTGCGTACTATTCAGAGAACCAAAAACATTTTCGTGCACAATGATAATGCTGCATGGGCATTTCAGTATTGAAGTTCATTACTACACAAAATACAATAAATTACTATTGCTTAGGGTAGCAATTTAACTTACTAAGCAAGAGTTTGGTTCAAATTCACTCTATTGTAGCGGCAGAGCGGTGGCCGGGCGTAGCCGAATCATCAGCACGGTATAAATATCTCATAACCGGGACCACCAGGCGCGAGCCGTGTGAAATGCGAGCTCGTATGGAAGCGTTTTGTCATTCAATATCGCCACCCAATACCTGACAATAGCACTGGAATTTATTCAATAATAAAGCTTTGATTCTTGTTCAGTGTTCACAAATTCATTCCATGCAAGGTATAATACGTTGTGGCTCTTGGGACGGGGTGATATTAAAAATTAAAACCCAATAATTAGAATTCGTTAATCCTGAAACGAAGGAAACGTTTATTTTTATTCTTCAGTATTTGGGGACACTTCTTTTGTAATTTGGATAACCTTTACCAATCATGGTATTTCAACTAAGAATAAATATTGAAGGTTAACAAATGAAACAAAATTTTTCTTTAACATGACTGCGAACAGCAAATATTAACAATTTCATAGATATTGTACAAAATTTATGAAAAAGTAGTTTTATGTATTGTTTTAATAAACAACTATTCCTTTCTGATTATTACTTGTAGAGGGCATCTTGAACTTATCAAATTCATTTGTGCAACATTGATATATCAAGTTAAAATTCAATGTAAAAACATCAATGTAAAAACCTAAACGAACTTAACCTAAAATAATCTTACCTGACCTAACTTAATTCAAAACTATCATGAACCCAACCTAATCCTATTCACCACGGATATATGTTTCTAAGGCCATAATTTTCTAGGCAATTCTTTTATTTGGAGCTATCGGAACCAATCACCTTGTGTTTGTGTCCATGGGATGGCACTCGCGACTTCTTGAAAGCAAAGCCATGACGGCTAGTGTGAAACCATAGTGAAGGTTACTGGACATACAGCGAAAAGAATATCAAGAAAATTCAGCAAGATCCACAGACACCTAAACTTAATCTAGAATATATATATTTTTTTATAAAAAAATGTTCACTGTAAGGAAGGTTTATAAGTGTACTAGCTGACTTGCACGTGCTTTGCAACGGTACTCAAATTGCAATGCCAATCCGAGGAATTTTTTCCCGAAACAGGTGAGCTCGTTTTGCTGCGCTTAGGCCTACTCGCTTCAATTATGTAATATCCTTAAGTTTTTTATAAAAAATCTTACCTCAATACCTAAAATGAGAACAGTTAAGGTGAGCTCGTTCACTACGCTCACTCGCCCTCAGATTTGTTCATCCGCTACGCTCACTCGCCTCAACTATAATTTCCTTTATTTTTGATTATAAATCTTACCACAGTAAAATTTTATTATTTTTCCGCCATATTTGAAAAATGGTAAAATTATTTCCTGGAGTTTTCACGTAAAGATCTTTTTATAAAAGAGTCCCATAAGAATAATATGGGACAAACTTTTATTGTCTAAATCTCAAACCATTTATTCAAATAAAAAATACTCAAGTATAAAAGTAATGTCTTAAGATTACATTTTTAGATATTTTTCATACTGTAAAATAACATTTTTAAAAATTTTATTATTTGTCCGCCGTATTGGAAATAATGTCATTTATGCGTAAATGACAATTTTATAAGTGAATGTATAAAAAAAACGTATAATTTCAAGACGTTTTTATTTTTGAGTATTTTTTTATTTGACTGAATGGTTTATGAGATAGAGCCATTTAAAGTTTGTCCCGTGTTATTCTTATGAGACTAAAAATAACCTTCAGTTGGCCGTAGCTCCCTAACCGTTAAGAGTCATCTTCACCCCTGGGCCAGTAACCCATTGTTGCGCAGTCGGCAATGTTAATCATACGACTTTTAGTGCAAAACATGGTATTTTTATCCTCCTGTTTCGGACCCAGTTTTTCAACCGATTTTCTTTAAACTTGGTAAGTGTTTATTCGAAGAGTTATCTTAGGCCCCTCATACCTCGAAATTTAGAAAATTTAACAAATATTACTCTCTGCAACGTTGCAAAGTAACTCGATTTTCTTAAGGAATATTTGTGAAATTTTCGTCCAAAAACAAGTTAATAAAATACCATGTTTTGCATTAAAAGCCGTATGGTTAAGGGTGCGTTCTACCTCGGCGTCAAAATCGTCGAGCGAGACTGTTAACTGCCGCTATACGCGGAAACTCACATTTTGGAAAATATATGACGGGTGATTTTAAATTTTGTTACTTTAATTTTTTTTGTTTCAGTGCGAAATCGATCGGTGGTCTAATAACGATGTTTTTGAAATTGCCCGCAGACCTTTCGCATCTCCCTTCTTGCATCGTTATTTATAAACTTTTTACCAATCTTATAGCAGATTCTTGTTTTTAATATTATATTGTATTCGTGTCTCGTCTTATTTATTCTTAAAAAATTGTTTTTAATACGTTAAAACTTGATACAAAAAAGCTTATTTCAACATTATTAGCAAGCACCCTGCTCAGTAATTTAAATTAATATCGAAATTTTAAGACGATAACGGAGTACAAAATTATATTACGAAAAGAATGACACCAAAATATTTCAAATCGGTTTACAAATGGGGTGACAAACACGGAGATTCTAAACCCTTGCATCCGCGCGCGGCAGATGGGTAGAGCGCACCCTTGTCCCTTAACATTGCCGACTGCGCAACTATGGGCTACTGACACAGGGGTGAAGGTGACTCTTAAGTTTAGGAAAATATGTCAAAGAATAAGAGTCTTAAAAACACGTACGTGTAGGCTACAATCCAGGAATAACATAAAAATTGGGGGGTTTGTGTTTAAGGTTTTTTAACTGTCCCCCAAAACAACATTTTAGAGGTGGGTATTTATTTTATTTTATTCTAAAAGATTCGTCCTTTGGCCATTGAAACTTTCCCAGAGTTAATCCGAGTATATAAATTAAGAAGCGATAGAATTTTCATTATTTACATCCAAATAAATTCCTCATTCATTCAGAGTAGTTTTATGATAGGTATTGTAAAAAATAGTTAAAAGTCTGCAGTACCCATCATCATGAATTTTTATTCCCATGAAACTAACGTTAAATTCGAAACGTCCGCCACGTCTTTATTATTGGTAAAAAATATTCATCTTTATGTAATTTTAAAGGAAATTTAAGTATACCTGCAAGACAATGAAATCAACAGTTTTATATTATTGATTGTTTGATTAATAAACAACAAAGAATTCTCAATATTTTTTGTTCTAAGATGAACGAGTTTTTCCAGTATTTTAATCTATAAATCGCTCATTATTAGTTATTCTATTCCATTATGCCTTATATATTAAAATTTCATTTAAAATGACCTAAAGATGAATCTATTTCACCAATATTAAAGAGTGGTCAAATTTAACCTCAGTCTTATGGGATTGAAAATACAATGTTGCAATGACTGCAGACTCTTAACTACAGTAATGAAAGATAAAGTTAAAAAATAGAAAAAAACTATAAATTTAAAGATTACAAAATTAATTTCCAAACGTAATTTTGCACGTATATGTCTATATAGTGAAATTTTAATAGTTATATGTGTAACTGCATTTTAAAAATATAGCCAAAAAATGTGAATTTTATTCTTTAATTATTAAAATTTTCTTATAATTCTATTAGCTAGCAGAATGTTAAAAATGAGGGGTATTTTAATGAAGCTTGTTCATTTTGTCATATGTAGTATAGTTTTAATTTTCACAAAACGTGTGAAACCCCTGACGACATAATACTAAAACTTTCACTTCCCCATTTAATTAGCAAAGTGCATAGTTAAAAACAATAGTTCAGTCTACACAATTTTTATTCTAAGGTTATTCTACATTCACTAAATCACTATTCAAAATGTGTTTTTTTTTCTCGGCCTCTTGTTTCTACTTGATTGACATCTACTTTATTTGCCTCCCCCCCCCCACAATGACCTATGGCCAAGATTCACATGTTTGTAATAGTATATTTCGTCACAAGGGCCGAAAGTGGCGTTTTGCCGGCCCCGAGATTGTGTTTTAAGTTCGAGACGAAGTCGAGAACTTGAAACGATCGAGGGTTGGCAAAACGCTTTCGGCCCGAGTTATGAACGATATTTGTCATCACACTACACAATTCAATAAATTCTAAACAAGTAAAAAATTACTTTTTCGTTCATAACAAACAAAACATAACCTGAACTTCAACTAACCTAGCGAGCTGTACTGCTTGAGTTTCTGGTTGCTAGGCAACCACTTCACATCAGCTAGGCCACCAAAACTTATACTCTAACGGTAAGTGACTACAGCTGATTCCAAGGGAAAAGCACTATTTTCCCATCTACGTCATACATATTTAACAGTTGCTATCAGCTGAACTACTAACTACGTCACTGATTTGTTATTTGTTGTTGTTGTTGTTGTTGTTAAATACCTTATAATATTCTAGATTTCTCTGCTACCGTTTCCATTACCGCCCTAGGCCGGAAAATTTTGCCGGCCTAGGCCTGCTAAACAGGTGTTTCGTTGGTAGAAGTGAGGATCGAAAACAGGTGATATCGATGTAGTGTGATGAAAACAAATTTTTCTATAAGTCGTATAACTTGAACATGCAATAATCCATAGTAAGTAAACTCTCTTTGTTTATTAACCAAAATTTCATTAGTTCGTCAGCTATTATATAAATACTGAATATTTATTTACTGCCTTCAAAATAATTATAATCTTTACATCTTTACTTTTATTTTTCATCTGTCATTAATGATTGAATTCAAGTTGTCTGTCATGTTTACTAAAACCACTTTGTAAATAAGCAGTGGTGTCAAATTTCAGTGTAGGATTTGGATCAAATATGAAGCAATAAACAAATTTACAAAATAATGTCTAAGGTTTAAACAACGTTTAATTTTAATTTTTCGGTGCTATAAGGCATTATTCGAGGGATACAATATTTTCACCATCATCTAGAAAGAATGGCCATAAGAAATCCATTAACACCATAACACCCACAATCCGTTTAGTAGTTTTCCCTCTAGACCCTAAAAACGAGACCTAGATAAAAAAAAGTCGCATTATTATCAGTTACTGCAATACATAATGTCAATCCTGCAAGATTGATTTTTAAACTAACTATGTGAGTTTATTTTGAATGCACTCTTTTATTATATAAGATAGGTGAAATAGATATGAATTAATTTTGAAACTGTATTAAATTTCAAATCTAGAGCGAATCTCAATATCTGTATGAAACGACGTGTGAAATGACATATGCGAAATAACATGTTAACCATATGTTTAAGCGGATTTACAGCAAAGAAGTCTCCAAGTAAGGCGAGGGGATGTGCTGCTTCATAGAGCTTATCTGATATCGTAATTCAATTAAACTTCTCAACTGAAATGTTCTATACATCCTGTGCGCCACGAATTCTCTCAAAACATTTCGAGAGACTTCCAACTAGTCTAATTTGATATACTGATATATTGGGGTTTTGTGCGTTTAACAGTGTTTTGTTTTCACTACACTACACAAAAAATTAAAAATAAAATACTTCAAATAGTTAACTTTTAATATATTTTGATATTCATTTGCTGAACAAATGAGTGAACTTGACTGTGGTTAAAACGGTTACGATGCAGTAACAAATCTTTTTTCTTAAGTTTTTTTTTTATAAGCTTTGGTTGACGTATTGGTTGTAACATTCACTAATTGTAACCAATACATCTTGCCTTTAATATATTCTCTATCGCTACTGTAATCAACATGCAAGAACCTGCAATATTCAAATCATCAAGAACGCTTTAAGCCATTCGTCTCTAACACTAAATTGAAACAACGAAACAACACAAACAATGGCTAAAACTATAATCATGACACCCAACTACTTGCACACAATGGTTAGTGAACCCAAATACCAAGTTGATTTTGATGTTGATTGTTAAATTTATTTTTTTATTTATTTTTATTGAGAGCTCAACATAAACAACAATACATGTTTGTTGATAGCGCGAACTGAAAAAAACTCGTGTGATATTTTGTATCTCACTTAAGTAATGTTGTTTCAGGTAGAGCAAATAAGTCTCCAGAGGTTTTTATTGAGATCCAAACATCAACAACTAAAACAACCTCAAGTGATTTTTGTTTTGACACTTCGGAAAATCTTGTTACAGGTTGACCAAATAGGTCTTCAGGAGTTGAAAACAGAACACCATAAACTAAAGTTTGTTGTTTATCCTAATAAACAACACACCACATTTGGTGATTTGTTGTTTGACACTTTGTTAATGTTGTTGCAGGCGGACCGAAGCCTTCTCGGCGCTCTCCCAGAAGGACCAGTTGACAACTAGACAACAACAACAACAACAACAACAACAAGACAACTCGTCAGCTCCGTTGTTGTCGATTCTGCCGCCCCGCTATAGTTGTAGACCCAGTATAATATACCATTTTGTATTTAGACTCCCAGCTTCACAGTTAAATTGTTGTAAGAAAAATTAGCTTTAATTGCATCATGGTTTGATGTTTGCTCTTATGTTTAGTCAACTATAGGATCGATGATAGAAAATGCGAGATTCGAGTACCTCCATTGAAAATCGCAGGGAGATAATGAATTGGAAAACTTATAAACATGGTAAATTTACATTGGAGAATTTTCAACTTCTTCAACAGATTGTGTTAGTTTGTATGCCTTTTCACAAACAGCCGATTTATTATGTCTTGAATGTTTCTCTCCTACTCAGATATGTAAAACAAAATGCTTAACAGACCACTAGTAAGAGGGAACTTGTTACCTGGTTGGTTTTTCCTAGATTACATTTTTATTGAGTTAATTTTGTCCTGTCCACCTCACCATTTAATCAACATAAAAAAGGCTCTTGAAAGTTATATAGACTTTTGTGATATTGAGTAAAAAAACTGTAAATCAGAGTATCGCCGTATTTTTACATATTTACAAAACGAAGGTTTCCCTTTCGTAGAATTCTTAATGGAATGACTAAGAATTAAAAAATAAAAATTTCCATGGTCCCATATTAGTTGGAATGGTATATTAATACTAAAAATAGCTTAGAACGTTCATGTATTTTTCATATATAAATGTCTAGTTGTCATACAATAAAAGAGGATTTATTATTTCAGTTACTATTGTAATACTTATTTGTGTATTTTCAACCTTTTCAATGGAAAACATTTGGACAATTGAAAATTTTCCTGACCTGTGAAGGCTATTTGGAAAGAATCTCAAGACAGGAACATTTATCTGGATAAAGATTTATTTTCTAAGCTAATTTTGGAAGAAAAATAGTTGAAAAACTTTGGTACAATAGAATATTTTAAGATTACGGAGGGGATGGTTAACTGACGATCTATAGGTGAAACTGGCCATCTCAAGATTGTGTGGACAAAGATTGATTTTAAAAGCAAATGTTGAAACAATTTAATTACCTTTTTACTGTGTTTCAAAAGCTAATCCCCCTTAAAAGTGGATTTTAAGTGAATTTCCTCCTTTCTTTCCACCGATTGATAACCATATAAATCAGGTTACCTAAAACGTTTAGTTTATAATTTAAACCTTTTACGCCTGTTTCTGGTAGTGAAGAAATTTACTTCTATTTTTGTACTGGGACGTTCTGTTTTTTTACACTCCTTGATAGAAAAATTAAATTTCAAAGACATTATCTTTTTTTACAAATTAACTGTAGATTATACAATTTACTAATGTGTTTAATCATATAAAATACGAGATAATGTAAAAAATAAGATAACTTTTACAGCTTATAACTATTGTGAGATTTCTTTGATGTTAAATGTTCAATGCCTGTCCTTCGGCAGACATAATGTAATAATGAAATATGATAAAACTCTTTGAGTTGAGTCAAAATAAAGTCTTTGTACCACAGTGGTGTATCTTTACAATGTTAACAACAACGGAGAAACAAATACTCCGCCTTCTACATTCCACACAAGAAGTGGTCATACAGTTAGTTTTCTGTTTTCCGATGTTTAAGAGCAACATGTATTTTTGATTATGTATCCCTAACTAGGCTGGCTGTCTGTTGGTGAAAGCCGGATTGTTCGGATTGGAACTGGGAGTTTTATCTGTTAATACTGTGGAGAAGTTCTGTAATGTTTATAATTAATTTAGAAATAGTATAGTCCCCAGTTGTGAACTGTGGGACATGAGGTAAGAAAAATACACATGATACCATCAATCAAAGTAGGTATCATGTGAGACATGACAACGTCAAAAAGGTGGTGATCTGTATTTTTTCTGTATTTTATTGTGAATTTCTTCAAAGCCTATCAGAAAACCTTAGAATAAATGTTTAATTCAACAGTCAATAAAAAGTCCACCTTCCTTTAAATCTGTAATGGTAGGACTTTAAGCTCTTCTAAGTCTTCCAATTCGAATGGGAGACATAAAATGCATTTAATTTATAAAAGGATCTTTCTAATAGTTCATTCGATGAAGATGCAGATATAAATTATGGAATTTTTAACAAAATGAGCAAAACCAATGATTAAAATGGTTTAAAACTTATATAACATCCTGTATATTTAATATTTTAACCTGTATATTTAATTGTTTGTATTTTTTGTATTTGAGTTTTACTAGGAGATCTAAAATGTGGATGCGGTTAAAGAACTAACCTTACACATCATAAAAAACTTTCTGAGTACATGTATTTATAGAGGGTGTCCCTGAACTCTCTACCGACCTCTTAAGGTGTTATTCCTGACATAAAGGCAGGCCAAAACATCATATTTAAAATTTCCAAAACTCCATACCATGCCTATGGCCACAATTTTGTATTTTTAAAGAATATTTTTTAATTTAAGAACGGTTACTTATAATAAGTTGAAAATTTGTATACAGCTTTTTGAGGAAAAGGTTTAATTGAATAAAAATAACCAATTTCTTACAATTAATACGTATTTTTAAAATGTCTGCTGTTTAATGTCTTTCCCCTTAAATTGCATAAAAAGTGATAAGGTAGCACAATTTACTGTATTATTTGTCTTTGAAAAAAATTTATTTGAAATCCAACGATTATCTAACGAAATCTAACTATGGGAATCGGTTCTTAAATAAGCAAGATAGAGTGATTTATGAGAGGCTAGTCAAGGCCGTACCGTTTCTCTGGGGGTAGTTACGGTATGAGACCCATTGTTGATCTGGTACCACCGCCGCGCTTATCGCGCAGCAACCGGTTCTGACACGGAACTATTTATATTATAAAATCGCTCTATCTTGCTTATTTATGAACTGATTTCCATAACTTTTACACCGTTGCATTTTAGATTAAATTTGCTAAGAAAACATATTACAACATAAATTTTGCTACCTTTTGTAGTTTTTATGCAATTTAAGCTTAAAGATTCTAAACAGTCGCCATTTCAAAAGTATGACTTGTAAAACAGTGATTATCTTTCTACAATTAAACCCTTACCTCAAAAAGTTGTATACCAAGTTTCAACTTATTACAACTAACCGTTTTAAGTTTATTCTTAAAATATACAAAATGGCGGTTATGGTTAACCATGGAGTATTTAAAATTTTAAATATAATATTTTGGCTTGTCTTTAGGTAAGGAATAATACCTTAAGAGGTCGGTAGAGAGTTCAGGGACACCCTGTATAACCCTATGATGGAATTAGGCGTTCAATCTTCGATATGAGAATTATTGACTACAACGCAATCTGCGGGAAAAACTTTCACCTATCTCCCATTTTTGGCATGTTTTGTTGGATTGCTAGAACCGTTTTGTAGTTTTTTTTCTAAAATCATGAGATCACTTAGATTTCGGAGGACATATTTACTGCTGGTTTGATAGTTTTCCAAACACGAGAACTCAAATTTGATGCCACATTGCTGCTCCACACAGTTCTTATAATGTTAGTTACGAATAGTTGAAAGTTTAATTACTAACATGTCAGAAGTTTGCGTGTTTTGATCAACTACCTGTATTGAATAAATAAGGTATAATGTTTATTCAAAATATTGCATGTAGCCATCGGTCACCTGAAATGTAATCTAATATGACATCCGTCATCCATAATCAATGAAGGATGACGGATCATATAGATGTCTGATTGCAATTGACATGGATGACATTGTGTTCATATGAAATAAGCCATACTGCAAACATATTATTAATTAGGGTAAAAATAATCAAGATCGGTTCGTATCTAATTTAAGTAAGTTTTCAATTTCAAATTTTTGTTTTAAAATTGAAAAAAATGTATATTTATTAATCATTAAATATGATATATCCGATGTATTTCATTTCAAGCTTGAATTGCGTAGCTTTCTGAAATTGCAATATCAAACTAAGGAAAGCGATTCAGCGAGTCTTTAATTTTAACTTTTATGGATAGATCGCCAAGAAGCAATTAAATAAAATTAATGAAGTTTTTAGGATTATGATTATTATTAAAATTAAAAAGGATTTAACCATTATATCAATCGAAGATATTCCCTGAATTTTATAAAAACATCTTCAGGGTATCAATTCTGAGTCAGGCAATTAGATATAATCACTAATACAGTAACACGGTCGTGGCTTCATTCGAATGCCTAGTAAGTGCTGCCGCTGCTGACGACTGTACTCATAATCACTGATGGTTCATAATCAGCGTCATCAACTAATGGACCAGTTGAGAGTGCAAATGCTCCTAATCCATCGCATCGATATTACTGATGCACCCCTCTTCAATCAAACAAGAGTTTGGAGGTTTAAGGGATATGTCAACAGGTTAATTATAAGCGAGGCTGGCGTAGCACTTGCTATTTTCAGCTCCCATTTCTGATATGCCGTACTCTGTGGAAAAGGGTTTTTCTCAACACTTAGCTCTATCAGAATCTTATATGACCAATGGCAATAACAATCCGGCCGCAATAATCGTTCTAATAAACTTTATTCATTGTCACAGGAAGATTGGTTATGAAGTTAAAAGTTTTACTTATGACATTTTTTCACTGGAGTTTTTACAACAAATGATATGAAAGCTTTTATCTGCTAAAGTCACCTTATTTTCACCACAATTTTGTTCAACACCTTCGAAGTTTTTATTGACATATGTGTTACAGCAATTAATAACGTCTCAGATACATTTTAACACTGCAATTGTTTATCCCATGCTTAAAATCACACAATTGCAAAGAGAAATAATAACACTTGTTTTACAATAGTTTTACAATCATCACAACTCATTTGTAGATATGTGAAGAGATAGTGTATATAATTTCGAGCAAAAAGTAACATACTTTCTATGCTTCATTTATACATATTTTTTGGTTGCTGTCTATATGCTTATAAACATATTTAATAAGTCAGTCCTGGTATAGGTACACACCTAGAACGTGCCAGTGAAGTGTTATAAAATAAATATTATTCGTTAATGATTCTTTTATATTGATTCATGCAATTATTTTGTTTGTAATTAGAGTGAAATAATTAATTACAGGATAAAGGATGTGAAAAATCAGTACAAAAGAGCACGACGCCTTGTTGACTGACAATACTATGATATAAGTATAAGAAATGTCTATTTTCAAAATGTGCTGGTTAGTTATCACAAGAGAATTACAATAATTTACACATCTAAAACGTTTTCACTAACTAAAGAATAGTAGAATAACACACACTATTTTTGTACAGATTACCTGAAAATAGAAAATACTGTAAGATAGAAACTTTTGTTACAGCATTCAACAAAAATATGAAAGTTAATTAAATTATCAAAAATACATATAAATACTGGTTTAACATTAAAGTTATATTAACTATGATATATGATTAGAAGGGTGGGTGGAGAAGTGGATGAAATTGATAGATGACCAAGCAAGGTAACGCTGAGTAACATATTGCTGGCTATAGGGTGTGTGTCTAGGCAGGGTGTCTGCATTAGATATATTTCAGCCAGTGAGTCAGTGTGTGAAGGCGTCATTCGAGTATATTGAGATAAAACAAAATGAAAATGACAGGCCAGATTTGGTATCTCAGTGCTTCAATATGCCAGTTTTTTTACAGTTTTATGTCACCTAAGCCATGCTAAATGCGTAAAGGTGGCAAGACTAGATATGTCAGTCAGTATGGCATTGTTTGAATGTATCGCTGTTTTACAGTTCGATCACACTGAATTTATAATAAACGGGCGAGGATAGATATAACAGTCAGTATGTCAGTGATGGAATGTTTCGATATTGTACACTGTACAGTCAGATACCAAAGTTATGCTAAACGGGCGAGGGTGGCTAGACTGGATATGTTAGTCAGTATGTCAGTAACAGAATGTTTCGATATTGTACAGTCAGATACCAAAGTTATGCTAAACGGGCGGGGGTGGCTAGACTGGATATGTTAGTCAGTGTGTCAGTGACAGAATGTTTCAATATTGTACAGTCAGATACCAAAGTTATGCTAAACGGGCGAGGGTGGCTAGACTGGATATGTTAGTCAGTGTGTCAGTGACAGAATGTTTTGATATTGTACAGTCAGATACCAAAGTTATGCTAAACGGGCGAGGGCGGCTAGACTGGATATGTTAGTCAGTGTGTCAGTGACAGAATGTTTCGATATTGTACAGTCAGATACCAAAGTTATGCTAAACGGGCGAGGGCGGCTAGACTGGATATGTTAGTCAGTGTGTCAGTGACAGAATGTTTCGATATTGTACAGTCAGATACCAAAGTTATGCTAAACGGGCGAGGGCGGCTAGACTGGATATGTTAGTCAGTGTGTCAGTGACAGAATGTTTCGATATTGTACAGTCAGATACCAAAGTTATGCTAAACGGGCGAGGGCGGCTAGACTGGATATTTCAGGAAGTATATGTCAGTGTGTGACGGTGCACAACAAGTCTGTTTGTCGAATAACCCGTGATTCCCTCGCTTATTTCCCTGGGGAGGGGGGATATCGCCGTGTGACGTCACATTATTCCTCTATCCACATGACGTTACGAGTTTTCTGGTTACGCCTTTTTGATGAAGATGAGCCGTGTAGTGCTGCCTGCTTTGTAGTACCTCTGAGTAGTTTCTTCTTTAGTTATCTCATATTAAAACTGAGTTCAAAATCACGTGACATTATAAAAAAATGTTTGAAATATAAAAATTATTGAGGTAAACAGTATTGTTTCTTCAAAATTGACTTAACATTGTATGGGAAAGATGGTCTTAGGTAACAGAATACTTCTTATATTATTCTTTGAAGACTGGTTTGAAATGAATAATGTAAGGGAATTTATATTGCACAGTGAAAATATTAATAAAAAGTGAATTTGATTTATTATTAAAGTAACCACCAATAATAGCGTAAGATACAGAAATAGCAGTTTAAATTTTTAGTTATTTGTAAATGTTATCATAATTTATAAAAGGAATTAAAACAACCATCAGTCACACTGATCGATTAACCATACATTAAAAGTAGGAAAATTATTTTTTGCATTAATTTTAAAATTCTGTAATAAAAGTTTTGTCTTTACTAAATTTTAACACTAATGCATTCATTGTAAATGAACCTGATATATAATATATTTTTTACAAAATATGAAAAAATCCTTGACAGAAAAGGAGAGACTGTCGGGATAATAAGTGTGCTATAGGTAAAATCCATTTGTAAATAAATTTGGTCTATTTAGCAAACTTTAAAATAATGTGCATTTTGCATTTCGGTCCCCGATATCGTTCGGCAATGGCCTTCATCAAAGGTAAATTTTAATCATATATTTGCGAATGTCTTTTTATTGCAATTAAAAAAGGCAATT